>QNUK01000007.1:0-600000 GCA_013621035.1 Clarias magur | reverse complement strand
TAATCGATTAGTAGATTTTATATTTTACATTCTTTTCAGAATTCTTGCATTTTGAATTTGTAGATTTAGATTTATTACATTTAACAAGAAAAAAAGGTTAATGAATTACATTTGTGTAAGCATTTTTGCAATTTTATTGCATGATAATTATACATGTAATTCATACTGTACATACATTTTCTACATAACATCTTGTTAAAGTTTGTTATACACTAAAGAATATAAATGAACTACAATTGAGTTAACTGCATTACGTTTTTGTAAGGAAGGGTTTCCTGATTCGGAATAACACGTCATGCTTTTGGTAGTGAAACAACAGCGTGAGCCTGACATCACGTTTAACATCTGAGCCAATCATAAAAAGCCTAATCATTAAAGGCTTTGCCTAGTTTTAATGACATTCCGCTGACCTGGCCTTGGATCAGAGCCAAACGTAACCAAAAACGAACCATTTTCCTCAATTTTGGGGGAAAAAAGACAAATGTTCAAATATGTATCATCTACATCCTTGTTTTTACTTTTGTCAAACTGATCTTTGGAACTGTTGTATGTAAAATAGTTTGAAATTTGTATGCAAAAGTAAATAGGAAGTCTTTGGGGATGGTGTCAAGCCAGACATTCCAGAAGAGGAATAGAAAAGGGGCGGGGCATGCAGGTGGACAGGTGTATAAATACTGCTCAGGTGAGAGTCAGTCACCACAGCAGGACTTGCGAGTCTGAAAACACTCTCTCTAAAGGGAAACCTGAGAACAGGTGAGGCCTTCGGCATTGACAAAACTTTCCCTTTCTGCTCTCGTTCTATGAGACCTCTCTTTGTTAGATGCTTCGACACTCTTCTTGATTTCCTTTTCACTCTCTCTGTACAAGATACATATATAGCTAAAAAAGATTTAACACCAGATTGCTCTCCTGTGATCAGCCTGTGAAGATGATTAAGGGACTTTTGTCGGTGCTCCTGGTCCTGGTGGCCGTCACTTCCACCATGGGGAAGCCAGAGAAATCCTCTGACAAGGCTCCGGTCAAGAAGGAGAAACGAATCCCTCAGACTCTCTCCAGAGGTGAGTGTGAACAATCATTTCCTTGTAAGGTACTGATCAGAGTGTTTGTATGTAGACGGTTCTGTGATTCTTAGCGGTTTCTCCTTCCCAGGATGGGGTGATCAACTGATCTGGGCTCAGACCTACGAGGAGGCGCTCTTTCTGGCACGCTCACAGTAAGACATCTTCTCATTTCCTTGACGTACAATCATTTATAGGCAACGATGGCACATCCAATGATGGATAAGTCAATCATTTGTGGTATTGGCATTGTTAGCGCTGTTATTAGGGATTGCTGCACACGTCAAGGTTTTGATCTATCTGTTTTTACAGGAACAAGCCCCTGATGGTCATCCTTCACTTGGACGAGTGCCCACACAGCCAGGGTAAATTTTGATCCAGGAATCTCGTTACTACGTTAACGTTTAAGTGGTTATTCGGGCATGACAATCTAGGTCAACCTCATTGGCAAATGTTAGCTGAGCAAATATTTGCCTTGTTCCTTCAACAGCCCTGAAGAAATCCTTCGCCGAGGATAAAGAGATCCAGAAGATTGCCGACGACGACTTCATCCTCCTGAACCTGGTGGTGAGTTCTTAATCTTTAAACTTTAAACGTTACTGTACATATTTCTTTGTGCGTGTAGTGGAAAGGGTGTGACTCTATGCATCCATGTATTACAGTATGAAACCACAGATAAGCACCTGTCTCCCGATGGCCAGTACGTTCCCAGAATCATCTTTGTCGGTAAGTGTGTTATAGCAAATAACACAAAGCGACTCACACGATGACAATGAGGTTCTTGAATCTTCAACTTTTTTTTGTTTGTTTGTTTCCTCTAAGATCCCTCGATGACTGTTCGTGCTGACATCACTGGCCGCTACTCCAACCGCCTGTACGCCTATGAACCCACTGACATGAAACTCCGTAAGTGGACTCATTTTATTCTAATCATTCATTATACTTCTAATTTTAGCACCATCATTACAGTTAATCTCTCTAAAATGTCCTAATTCTAATCACTGCCTTACGTTGCTATTCATTCCAACAGTATTGAACAACATGCTCCGAGCTAAGAAGCTCCTGAAAACCGAGCTGTAACGTGCACCCCCATGAAGTCCTCCATCCCGGAGCGGATGATCCCCTCCCGTTTAGATTTCATCATTCTTATTATATTATAATACTGTAAAAAAAAAATTTGTTGGATGCATTTTGTTTAAGATATTGTTACTGCCAGCCTTACAGATTGGCTTTTCAGCTAATGTACTGTTCGTTTTGGGTAAATAAATTAAAAAAATTATGCTAACCTCTGCTGCATTTTGTGTATTCATGAATATCATTATTATTATTAGAGTGAGAAATGAGCACCACCATCACATTCATGACTAGTACAGAAATGGCCTCAGTAAGGTGTCGTGTTTACTCAGAGCTTCAGGGTTCGGCTTAATTCATGATATCTTTGCATACTTTTGTTTTTATCTGTATATGAAATAGGTTAAATATAAAATCTTTATGATCAGGGTTTTTCATTTAAAAAATGAACAAATTAATTAAAGGGCTCTTATTATGCAAAATTCACTTTCTAGTCATTTTTGGATGATTGGAGGGTCTCCAGTGTGCCATGAGAAAAAGTCTCCAGTGTCTCCAGAAAAATTCCTGACTTTTGTCATTTTTCCATTTTTTTTTTTAATTGGCCAGTGGTTGAACAAGCCGTTAGATTTTCCTCCCTAATGTGACCTCACAAAAGAAGATAATAAGATTCCTTCCCCCAGCGTGATGCTCTTTGGGAGAGTAGCTCAGTTGTAGATCCATTGGACACTGAAGCAAAAATAAATTTGGGAGAGGATTGAAATAATGTTTTTTTGTTTGAGGTATGAAAAAAAAAATGCTTCGTCTGAGCTCAGTGTTAACAAAAAAATTATGAAAATACAATTATTTGACCTGTCACAAATCAGCTATTAATTCACCATTTGGGCGACACGAGTTGGGTTCCTACTGTAGGTCAACAAGCTCCATTTTGATATCACGCTTATTGTTGTATAAAGTCTTTTTCCTGAGATATGGCCAGTGCGAGTTTGTTAACCAGGATGTCCTCAGGAAAAATGTCAAATGTCATATTACTGGGATATTTAAATGAGCACACCGTGACGCAATACGAAAAAGGAAGACCTGAAACTCATTTTGACAATCAGGATTTTCAGCAGCGTGGATTATAAGCAAACACGTGCATGCTTTGCTAAAATTGTCAACTGATTTTTGCCTAAATTGAACGTTTGATATATTTCACCTACTGCATTCTATTGGCCAGAGCGCAAAACCAACCTGTGCGATGTACTGTAATACCTGACTTGATAACACTTATCACAAATGTGACACTTTTTAAAAGAACGAATGCTTAATCAAAAAAAAAAGAAAAAAAAGAAAAGATTTTCATCCACTTCAAATAGATTCAACTGTTTAATGCATTCCATAGCTTTTACTTTAATATGACTAATATGGGCAACTGACAATCCTGGTTGATGTGCAAAAGTCTTAGGCACATGCAAAAAAATGCTTTAGAGCAAGGACATATTTATGTAGAAAAAAATGTAATATAATATAATAATTATATTTTATATTATAAGATTTTTTCCCCTGGTATATTTGGAATTGGAAATCAGAAATGTTTTCGTACTGACTTAATAATTAAGACATAAAAAACGTTTATAAGAAAGTTTGCACAAAAAACACAGTACTGTATGTAACTAATAAAACATCTCCGTATCTATCCATCTAGGAACCTCTGTAGTCTAGGGACAGTGGAGGCCAATGGTGACCATTGTATTTATTCCCATTTTCACATCACTCCAGTCAACATTCACACACTCATTCACACACTGCACCAATTAGCCTATCCTGCATGTTTTTGGATTGTGTGAGGAAACCGGAGGAAACCCATCAAGCACAGGGAGAACATGCAAACTCCATGCACACACAAACCCCGAAATGGAAATTGAACCTGATTAATAATAAAACACTTTATTTAAATGTGACAGTTTTTTTTTTTTGGTCAGGTAGCTTAATGATGCCTTCACTTTACACTTTAAAACCACAATAAACTTTTACTAATCATTCATATACTTTAATAATGTTTGTTATAAGGATATTATGGTGTTTTTCATGCTGTTATTTAACATTATTCTTCCAAATACAGCAGGTTTTTGTAGATAATATTGAATACACTCTGCGGAAAGGGTTTCGTCCAGCATCACACACACATCCTGGTGGTTTTTCAGTCCAAGTGGGTATAGCACCAAAACAGAGCAGAGGTTTCATCCTTTCTTCAGAAAGCTCCAACTATAAATAAATCATTTCCACATACGGTAATACATAATAAACCGTGATCATTTTTTTTCTTCTATTAGAACATGTTAATTATTATGTTAATAAGCATTTTATTTTATTTAAAACGTTGCACCTTGCAGTTCCAGAGGGTCCCCATGTCAGAGCTCAGGTTACTGTCTGTGTGGGGTTTTGTGTTCTCACTGTGTGCATGTGTGTGTTTCTTTTCTCAAGTTCTCCAGTTTCCTTCTTCCGTCCAACAAAACATGCATGCAGGTGAATGGGTTCTGTTAATTTGGTCCGTCTGTATGAGTGTGTGTGCGTGTGTGTGCGTGTGTGTGCGTGTGTGTGAACGGTGGCCTGTGATGGCCTGGTGTCCCATCTGTCCTGTGTTTCAGTAAAACCCAGACCTTTAATTACTTGTACCAGGATAAATAACACTTCAATATGCAGATTTTGTTGAACTTGATACCATAATAATGTACAGTCAGTTCCATCAATTTTACACACACACACACACACACACACACACACACATATATATATATATATATATATATATATATATATATGAGCAACAATTAATGAACCTTGACATTTTTTTAAAACTCTGCTACTTCAGACAGGGCTCCTGTTTAAAGGGCTCATGTTGCACCTGTTTAAGGGAAACTAACGGATAAATTTGTTGAAATAAAGCGCAGCTCGAGGGACCGCAGCATGCTTGACTGGTTTGCCTGAGTTAAAGGAAGTCCCCCAGCTCGAGTGAAGTGTTTTCCAGGAAACCCTGTTGCTTAGTTACGTGCTTACGAAAGCTTCAGCGATTGCTGCTTTCCTTGTTCAAGCTCTAATGGAGGAAACAATTAGTCAAAAAAAAAAAAAGAAAAAAGAAAAAAAGAAACCCTGAGAACAGGAAAGAAAACTGAAACTATGTTCTTTCTAAAGACCCTGTAATTAAGCTGAACAAAAAGCCCGACAACAGAAAGGGAGGATTATCGGCCCTTTATTTAAAGTGTTCATAGTTTTCGTAATGGATGAAGGCATAGTTCACAGAACTGTAGAATATGGATGCACACTATTCAGTAGTGAGGTGTTCATGCACAACTTCAAAAACAAACAAACAAACAAACAAACAAACAAAAAAAACACACACGAAATACACACGCCTTTATGATTTGATCCGTTCCAGAGCTGCAGTATGTCCAGTCAACAGGCTGTCCGATTCGTATTGCATAGCATGGATAATGATTAAACCCCATGCACCGGTCCGTTTTTGTTTTTAACTTTTGTTTTTAAGTTAGCGCAATTTTTTTTTCTTTCGTTTTGGTCATGCAGAAGAATAAGGAAAATGTACATTAGAAAACCTTGATTCATTTATTGCATTCGTTATCAGTAGCCTTATAGCCAAGATCTTTTTGTTGTTTTAGACAGTACACTTTTAGCCCTTAACTATTTAACTAAAGTAGTGTTTCGTCCATTCCCAAAAAAAAAAAAGGTCTTATTGTGGTAGCGCCATTCAAAAAAAAAAAAAAAAGCTTAATGATATGATATATACACGATTGTTACTGGGTTTTTTTTTTGCTTTTTGTTTTGCCTCACATCACCGCACGCTTTCGAAATGATCAACAGCGAGAACGAGCACTGATCCCTGCTTCGGAGAAAAGCAAACACACACGCTTCTGGTGTCGTAACAGAGCTCTAGTAAGAAGTCCAGTGGTTCGAGGAGGAGGACAGGAAGTTGCCCTGGTGTCCAGGCTGGGGTTTACAGGAAGGCGCTCGGGTTAGCCCGTGGATCTTTCTGGTTCCTGTATCTGTAGGTTAGCCACACCCCCAGGATCTGAAAAAAATGTAAAAAAAAAACAGGAAAGAGGAGAGGAAAAGAAAGAGAAAAAGAAAAGGAAATGTAGAGGTCGGGATTTCAGCATACTCACGCAGGAAAGGTGTGGTTTACATTCTTTGTTCTTTAAAAGAGTTCTAATAGTGCACACGTGTTAATAGGAATTGCTGATTGGATGATGGTGGTATTTGAAGTAATCCAGTCATTCAAATCAATTGACCAAAAACAAAACAAAAAAACAAACAAACAAAAAAAAAACAACCAATTGAAATTTGCTCCACCGTGCATTTGATAGATAACCAAAACTTTCGGATTTCGCTTCTACGCTTCCATTTTTGGGTTGAATGATACAGTAAATAGACACGGACCAATTCCAAGGGAGACAAAGTCCGTAAATTTGTGGGCCCCGCACTACAAGGACGTCGGTTTGGACATCAGTTTCATTCCCCACTGTTCTCAAGGTCTTCAATGGCAATGAAACCTCACTGCCAACTAGTGGCCTGGCGGTGCAACTGCACCAGAGCACAACTTTAGACCTTATTTTACCTCAGTGAAGCTGAAGAAAAGACCGATCCCTCCGACGATGCGCAGCACCTCGCCGACGTGCTCCTGGATCTTCGCCGCACACGTGTCACATGTAGAATGAAGGAAACATGCCTGCACGAGGAACGGAAAACAAATCAGGACCGAAACTTTTTCTTCGCCTGGAGGTTCAATAACAGTGATGCTTGTGTGTTTTTGTGAAACAGAACCAACGATAAATCGATTACATCATTCAGTGTAATCTCAAAACCTGTACAACTCTAGGTTTCTAAATGATCCCTGATGGAATCCCATTAGGAAGGAAGATTTTCATTCCTTCCTTCATTTGGTCGCTTATGCTAGTTTAACTCCCTGTTAACACACCTTATGCCACTATTGCCTTTAAATTGGTATCCAGTTGAACATATCTAGACTGTGATATTGTTTGGGGGTCTCCAAACGTTTAGATTTTAGTATTTATCAGCAGACGGGTCGGCTGGGCGAATAAAACTAGACTAAACATTCCGGGCTTTCATAAACAAAATATCATATCATCTCCACTACAACCAGAGCAAAAATGTTCAAACCAGTAGATATCAATTGACCTTGTGCTTAAATAACACAAGAAACACAAAATGTCCCGGGTTTGCCAAAGAAAACAAAAAGATGTTTTTGTTCTGGTGATTAACATGAGCAGAAGAGGGAAAAAAGTCTATTTATGTGTTTTAAACCTGTCAGTAATTGTGGAATTAAATCTCAGTGACATTTATGATACTTATTACAAGTCATAAAGATGTAAAGACAAAAAAAATAAAAAATCAGTGCGCACATGCATCGTGTGTATTTAGCCTTCTGTGTGGAAATGTCCTTAGAAAGAAATTCATAGAAAGAATGAATTTATAAGGTTTTATTTAAAAAGTTAAAAGGGTGTTCGTGTCAAACAGGGACTTGTGAACGCCTGATCCTTGGATTACTTGGCTGGGAGTTATTGCAACAACCTATTCTGCACGGTCCTGACCTCGCTCCACAAAGTTATTTACACATTACATTTTGCCATTAAAGGAGTTCCTGGGAGGCCAGCGTTTCTGATTTGAAGCAGGCAGTCTGATCATGGTTCTGGCATACTAAGAAAATGTTCTACCTTGATGGTATCCACGCACTAGTGACACACTGGGATAAGTGGGGGATTATACATAGAAATAAAGGCTGTTTTCGTTTTCATTGTTCTGTGTTCTGTTATTTTGCACAACCACCAGTCCTGGTTTGACCCGAATGCCCCATATATGTATTTCTGTTTACTGAGGCATAGTGTTTTTTTTTTTTCAATAGAAGTACTTTATCGATAGAAGACCCCCGGAAAGATGCAAAAACAGGATTCATGTGTGTGTGTGTGTGTGTGTGTGTGTGTGTGTGTGTGTGTGTGTGTGTGTGTGTGTGCGCGCATATGAGTGTGTAAGAGAGAAAGAGAGAGAATTACAGCAGGACAGGTGCTGTTGACTTCCATGTGAGAAAATCCACAGCAGTTCAGGCTCTTCTCCACATCCTTTTGTGTAGTCTGCGAGTTGTTCCAGCCCACCTCCAACAGCTCATTCTGCACACACACACACACACACACACACACACACACACACACACACACACACACACACACACACACAAATATTACATGTCATTATAATGTAATTTCCATTAAAGCATCTCTGTACTTTTTTGTCTCTTCAAAGAAATGTCTTAAAGGAATGAACATTGTGTCACATGAACACATTTTGCAATCTTTCCCAAAATGAAAAAACAATAACAAAAAAAAAAAAAAACAGATATAAGGTCATACTTGGCATCAATATCATACAACATTAGTGTTATCTTAAGGTCTAAAGATTATGTGAATCCTAGCTCAACAGCACCACCGGTGGTCAACAGCGGTCATGACAGAAACAGTAAAAAGAAGCAAGGTTGAGGCTGATTTCTTTCTAGCCCAGAGTGGTTGTATATTTATGCAGCCATCATGTCAAGATTGTAACACTTCTCAGATATTATCTGCGGGCTCTTTTTCCCTGTCACATCTATTGTGTATTGCGTGCAGACCAAAAACACACATTATTCAATCAAAGTTTCCAAAAGTTTGCGAAAATGTGACCATTATACACATATGTGTTTGTTAGAAATCCAATTCCATCATCATTATAACGATCTTCATTATTCTGGGAAGGAGTCCCAATAGATTTTGGATTTTGGTGTTTATTTGTGTGTGTGTGTGTGTGTGTGTGTGTGTGTGTGTGTGTTCCTGAGCTCAGGCACTAACGTTGAGTGAGGAGTTCTGGGGTTCAGGTCATCCTGAAAATGTTCAGAGGGGCTAAAGTGCAGGATAGACAAGTCCTTCATGGAGCTGGATCTTTGCGTTCACATTTGTTTTTTTTGTTCTCTGCGTACTTACACCCTCTGATACAGCAGTTGGCAGTATGCATTTACTTGGTTTGTGAGCTGCCATTAAACACAAGAGAAAAAGACAACAAGTGAATGAAAACACTTCATCAGCCACGGCAGTGTTGGTCAGAGGAGAAGATTTTAGAGGAGACGGATCGCAATGATCGTCGCGTCACGTCGCGTCTAAACTGCGATCTACTTTTGTTTTCAGGTATGATTGCCGATTCGATTCATGCCAGAGTACGCTATATCATTCTCAGATTCAGACATGAGGATTTCAGAGGAGACAACCAGCATTGACGATGTGTAATCATCAATAATACTGATCAAACTGTACCAGACTTTGGGGTCAAGTGTTCTTGGAAATGATCTTAATGTAAGAAACGGCCTTAGCTTCCATTGTGTGGACGTTTAATATTGCGTATGCAACCATCAACCATTTCAGATTCACATACATATATAATATATAGTTATCTATAGAAAAAGACTGGCATATTTACTGTATGCATATGAGTGTTGAATGATGTTAACATGGAATTCTATGTTAGTATTCGTCTAGTAATGTGATTTGACAAGATATGTAAAAAAAAATGCTCAAAAAAAGCAACGAACACCAGGACATCAAACAACAGGAGGTGCAAGACTGGTTCAGCCTAAGAGAGTTCCTAAAAATACACAGTGCAAGATCTAAACTCATCAGAAGTGAGTGTGGAGAAAAACAGCAGAGCTTCACTTCATTACCTCACCACCATGAAACCTCGAAATGAGCTTGCAAAGACGCTTAGAGATCCACAGAGGCTGGATTTAAGAAGGGTGTTATGATGTGATCAAACTTTACCTGCTGCTCTTTGTTGATGGCCAGGCACGCGCTGGACACCGAGAACTGGACCACGAACACCAGGAAGAGGATAATCATGTACTAATGATCAACCATTAAGGACTGATGGAGCATAAACATTACACAGCATTACTTCCATAAAAAATATGTTTCTGTGCTGCAGAGCGTTCACTGTATAGGTTTGCCACAAAGCGAAAATTGACACCGAGCATCTTATTGCACACTCAGGGAAAATGAGAGGGAAGAAATGAAGGCTATAAATAAGGGTAGTCGGTCGAGGTGTGAATAGAACGTACTGTATACCACAGCATTGTTCGAAAACTTCACCTCTCACTGTTAAAAAGCACTGATATTGGGGACTCCTTCCAAAATGCAACATAGCATCTCTTACAAATATATATATATTTTTTCTTGGTTTTTCCCAGATCTTCTCCGTAATTTAGTCATATCCAATTCCTCCCCGTCACTAGGGGGCGCCACATTAAGGCCATTACTACCACTCAGCCGGGAGAGCCGAAGACTATCACGTGTTTCCTCTGAACCACTGAACTGCTCGCTCATGCACCTTTGAGGGCGGAGTAACGCACTCGGACGACAGCTCAAAGACGCTCCTGATTGGCTGTAGAGCCGTGATTAATGTGGGCGCACTAAGTACCTCTCATCCTTCCCCACTGAGAGCTCAGCCAATCAGCTCTCTCTAGACCTCCGGCTCCAAGAGGTTATAGCATCACCCGGAACTATGATTCACCTTTGATTGATTTACCACTGCGCCACTCGGAGGCCCATCTCTTAAAAATATATATATATACGTTCTGGTAAACCACATGTGTTTACACGTAGTCAATCGCCAACGGCGTGACCATATTTGTTCACATTTTTGCCACTATGCTACACGTAATACCGGACGATTCCAGTAGGGGGCACGCCAGAGAATTCAATCAAACAGTTTTGCATGAAGTAAACAAGGGAGCTTAGTTTCCATGTCGAAATTTAATTCCCTCCCTAATTTATCCAATTCACATCCAAGTCCTGTCACTAGGAGGCGTCCACTTTAAGGCTACTACTACTACTACCAGTCAGGAAGGGCTCAAAAACCTCAAAACCATGTGATGCCAGCTGACTGCATCTTTTCAAACTGCTTGCAGCATTGGGGCGGAGTAACACACTCGGAGGACAGCGCTATCCGCTCCTTCCGCTTGCACATGCTAGCCGTGTCTCATTCTTTTAACACGTCACTCTGTTCACTACGCGAAGGATACAAAGAAGAGAAGAACTTGGTGGTGCTTTATGGCACCGATGAGTCCAGCCAAGGCGACGAGGAACAGAAAGACCCCGATGCCGATGATGCCGCCTACCACCTGGAAACTCGAGACCAGGCCGAACCACTTTCCCCAGGCAGCGATGCCGATCATCAACATGCTTACCATCTGCAGGAGGACACACGGGAAACATGAGGCGGCAGTTAGACAGTGAGTCAGAGTGAATAAAGACAGTTGAGCTCCTAGAATAGATGAATCGATAGATAGATAGATAAATAAATAAAATGTAATAAAAATAAAAATTATGTCAATATATACAGTATATCCACTACCATCTTAGAAGATCTCTTTGCATGGCAAAACCCAGACATTCCACAAACAAGTTTTTCAAGCGTGTTTGCTCAAAGGTTAATGTAAAAGGTTAAGTCCCTATCAAGTGTCTTGGGAGTCATGTGATTCTGCATGTTAAGGTATTTCCTTTACCTGACAATAGATCAGAGTGATGAAGGCCCTGTTGAAGTGCTTGACTGGTTTTCACCACACCTCCATTAAATATAAACAAGCTCAAGCGGACCTCAGTGAAGTAAATAAATACAGAGAGTTTAACAAAGGACACTTTCCGCTGCCCATACCTAGATCTTTTCTAGTTAATGAGGATGATATCCTAGAATACAAATTGCTATAGTTTGGAAGTTAAACCCTACATGTTTGAACTGAAGGCTGGGTCCAACTGCTCAGCAGCACTGATGGTGCCTGGGAATCTGAGGAACCTGAGCAAGAAGATATAAGCGTAGGTATTGGTGGCACCATTTAATCCAAGGGATTGGTAGAAAAGGTTAATACAAATGTGCAGGACATAGTGTACACTTTGTACTTTGGGAGCGTTTGATTGGACGAAGACAAAACTAGTACAGGATCAAGTCATGAAAAAGAACATGCAATAGTTTCCGTAGTGGTGACAAACCAAAATGCGAAGGCTTACAGTGCTGTGAAAAAGTATTTGCCCCCTCCTGATATTTTTTTCTCTCACAGATTTGCCACACTTATTTGTTTATTCACTGAGCGCATCAAACAAATTTTAATGTCACACAAAGACTGCCAGAGTAAATACAGAATGCAATTTGTGGAAAAAAAGCTGTCTAAGCTATTTGTTGTCTAAGCTAAAGTAATCCCTCCTCCCTTGCGATTAGCCACATTTTTTAGAAAGCTGAGCTGAATTTTACTTACTCAGGCCTGATTACTGCCAGCCCTGTTGAATCAAGAAATCATTTATATAGAACCTGTCTGTTCACTTGTCTGAAAAAGTGAAGCATGCTAAAAAGCATTATGATACAAAGGATGTCAAGAACAGATGAGAAACAAGGTAATTGACATGTATCAGACTGGAAAGAGTTACAAAGCCATTTCTAATGCTTTGAGACTCCAGAGAATCATGGTCAGAATCATTATCCAAAAATAGAGAAAACCTGGAAAGTAGTGAATCTTTGAAGGTGTGGCCGATCTACCAAAATTACTCCAAGAGCACAATATCCAAAAAATGTGGCTAGTCACAAGGAGGGGGGGGGGGGATGCTTTAATCTCTTAATAAATAAAATCATCACTGCAAAACTGTATTTTGTATTTACGCTTAATATCTTTGTGTAATATTAAAATGTGTTTGATGATCTTAATAAATAAACAAATAAGCGTGATAAATCTGCATAAACCGAAAATAACCTCTAAAGAACTGTATTTTTACACTTTTCTAAATAGATTGTGTCTGACTAAGTCAAGCATGCTAAAAGATCTCAAAAAACAACACATCATGCCCTGATCTAAAGTAATTCGTAGTAGATTTCACTTGCCACACTCAGGCCTGATTACCGCCAACCTGGTGAAAAAAAAAAATCTCTTACACAGAACCTGTCTGACAAAGTGATGTCTGACATGCTGAAAGATCTCAAAAAGCATCACATTATGCTGCGATGTAAAGAAATTCAAGAAGAGAAGTGAAGTAGGGAAAGAGTTACGAAGCCATTTCTATGGTTTTGGGACTCGAGCGAACTAGGTGAGAGACATTATCCACAAATAGAGAACAATTTGGAACAGCATTGAACCTTCCTAGGAGTGGGAAGGTTGGTTAGAAGAACCCAGCACAACATCTAAAGAACTGTATTATTACACACACACAAAAAAAAGGCACTATCTGGATTTGGAAATTTGCATGTTCTCCCAGTGCTTGGTGGGTTTCCTTCGAGTACTCCGGTTTCTTCCAACAGTCCAAAGACAAGCAAGTTAGGCATAAACGCCTCATGCTCTCAGTCTCCTGGGATAGGCTCCAGGCCCCCCGCGAGCCTGTATACAGGATAAAGCCGTGCACACGATGAGTGATTCGATGAGTAGCTTTTCATTTCTTAAACAACCGTAGACGTATCGTGGGGTTGGTAGGCATCAACATCGGATCCGGCCAGACATGAACGCAACTCTGGATGGAAATAAATGTAGCGACATTTGTGGAAAGCGTGAATGTGGAACTGAAGGACAGGAAGGAAGAGATAACACTAAAGGAACGGAAGATGATGTAATGGTCTCAGCAGGACACAAAGGAAAGAGTGGACACGGTGGGTTGTGTTTATTAGGAATGGATCAGGTCCTCATGTGGAAGGAACAAACATGGGAATGCGTTCAGCATGAAGGTGAAAAGCAAGAAAGGAAACTGGGCTTTGGTCCAGACTACGAGATAGACAGATAGTAGCCGCGTATCTAAAGGAACACCGTTGGTCGCCATGGTGACGCACCCGCGCGCTCTAAATGGAACGTTCGAATTTGTCAAAATAATTACAATGTCGCACACTTCAGAGTCTTTCTGGATGTCAGATCTCTGTCGCTGTCATGCGTTGTTTTATGTGCCCGAGTGCCAGCTGAGACAGCATGAAACCAAAAACCGCTGGAAAAAGACCCTGAATAATTCATATTAACCCAGAGCTACACTGCGTACCAACGATCCTAATGGAAAACGTCACTAAATGCGTTTGGAACATATCAATACATGTCTACGATTGCGCAGAAAAGGTGTCCATATGGTTGCAGTTGTTGTCCATTAGCTAACGTTACTCACCACATAGAGGATGTTGAGGGCGCAGAGGGAATTCTTGGAGCAGGTGAATACGGCGCAGCCCATCTCTCTCTCTCTCTCTCTCTCCCCCTTTTATGATTTCTTACAATAAAAGCAACTAAAGACAAGACGCAGTTAGATCACCTGCACTGAGTTAAACGATAACCCGGTAGCTCCAGGGAGCAGATCAGGTGAATGAATGAATAAAACGCAGCTGACTGCAAACTGCTGTACAAGCAGAAGAAGGGACGGGGTTGCCAGATCCTCGAAATGATCGCCAAGTCAAAGCAACCAAAGCAGACCTAATCCAGGTTTTGTTTATTCTTCTTCTTCTTTTTTTTTTTTTCCATACTGCTTATCCCTGTATAAAGGGTCACAGGAAGTCTGGAGTCTATCCCAGGAAACTTTGGGAACAAGGTAGGGTACACCCCAGGGTGCCGATTTATAGCAGCAGGGTGCAGACCAAACAGTCATTACATGCAATTTGGGAACACCAATGAACCTCATCTGCATGTTTTAAGACTGTGGAAGGAAACCAGAATACCGGGAGGAAACCCATAGGAGTCACATAGTAGGTCCTGGGGCACTTCAGTGGGAAAAAACGTTATAGTACTATGGTGTGGTGTGTACAAAGATGCCATGAATATCCTGGATGGGGCGTTGGTCCATCACAGGGAACGCATACACATAACAGGCAGTTTTTAAACACCTAAAATACACGCGTATCGGCAACACAGGTCAATGATGATAAAAAAAAAAATGCTAATATGGAAGTCTTGCTTAATGGGGAGGTTGATGTAGTTATCATTACTTTTATCAAACGTTAATTTTACCACTTTCAGAATTTCTGGGAATGAACTCAAAACAAGCATATTATTATTATTTTTTGGTAATAGAAGCAATCGAAAAACAACAATGAAAACACGTGATCATGTGCATCTTTGATATTTCTTTGCCTATGTGACCCAGGTTACTTTTTTTTTTTTTACTCAATCATAATTGGGTAGATGGTCAAAATGAACTAAATCATATATCAGTCCATCATATTTCCCATACTGAGCCCTATATATGATTCTAAAAAAAACTGCAACACAAATAATGTCTAAATGCTCTGAGCTTTAAGGGCTCAATCTGCATGTCTTTGGACTGTAGGAGGAAAACGCACCAAGCATGGGGAGAACATGCACACTCCACACAACACACACAGACCCTGAGACGGGAATCTTACCCTGGGTCGTGGAGGCCACAATACTAAACACTAAGCCACTTAGCTGCCTTCAGAGTGTTAACTGAGTTAATAATGTTAAATTGTTCATATGTCTCACACCTCAATGGTAACTTCACTGAGGTCCCCTTGAGCTTGTTTATATTTAATGGAGGTGTGGTGAAAACCAGTCAAGCACTTCAACAGGGCCTTCATCACTCTAATCTATTGTCGGGTAAAGGAAATACCTTAACATGCAGAATCACATGACTCCCAAGACACTTGATAGGGACTTAACCTTTTACAAATGTTCCTCATGTTCATCATGTGCCTGGTGGGTTTCCTAAAGGTACTCCAGTTTCCACCTACAGACCAATGACATGCTTTGTACTTTTATATTTTTTTCCAAATTGCCCATTGTGTATTCCTGGGTGTGTGAGTGCCCTGCCCTGTGCTGGTGTTTATTTCTATACTATACACTAATGTCTGGTCAACAAATTACAAAATAGGTTCTTTTATAGTACGTAGAAGGAATACAATTATACCAACAGTGATTTTCTTTTCTGCACTACTAATGAACATGACCCTGGTGTAATTTTTCTTTTTTTTAATTTTATTTTACATAGCATTATATTTTATTATCTTACTGAAACGGATGTTTAAAAAAAAAAAAAAAAAACTTCAGGATGTTCAAAAAAACATTCAGTGAGAGGCAGGTCTGTGGGTAGAAATGACTTGTTGATGAGAGAGGACAATGTCCTCTTGAGAGAATTGTCCTCTCTGAGCATCTCCGCTGAGCAGAAATGCATCTCAGAATGCACAAGGTGTTGAACCTTGAGGCAGACAGGCTTCAAACGGAGAAGGCGACATACTGTAGGGTTCCACTCCTGCCAGCCACGAGAACAGAAAGCCGGTCAGATTAAGATTGATTTCTGCTGATGCACACAACGGGTGTTGTCAGAATTTGGACCCAATCTGCATTGTGTCAACAGTCCAGGCAGGTGGGGGTGGTATAAAGGTGCGGGGAATGTTTTCTTTTGGGTTTGTTAATACAAATAGATCATGGCTTGAATGCCACAGTCTATTTGAGTATTGTTGCTGACCATCTGTTCCCTTAAGGACCACAATCTACACAGCTCCTAATGGCTATTCTTCTTCCAGCATGATGTGACAAAGCAAATGTTGTCCAAAACTGCTTTCATTACCATGACAATACGTTCAGTGTTCTTCATAGGCTTTCGCAGTCACATGCTCTTAATCCAGTAGAACAGATTTGGGAATGTGAATAAATAAATAAATAAATAATGTATATAGAAAGTAAATTGACTTTCTACTCAGTGTTCCTAATAAAGTATTCTATGGGTGTATAGTGTCTGACTGTATTGCATATAACTACAAGAAACAAATCTGTAATCGACAGGAGCACACAGAGGGGTTTCCCACCAACATGGCCACCCTGACTGAAGGAGGGCGCGAATCTGTAAGCTGATTGGTCAGTTTATTGGTATGACGTTACCAGTTGCTCTCATTGCTAAGCATCCACAGTGCGAGGCATCTATGTGGTGCAGGACTGCTGTTATTTATAGCTGATGTTACGATGCTATATATAACGCAGGTATGGGTTTATATCACACATGTAGCACAGGCTGCATGGTGGAACACACTCTTAAATGGCATATACAGTATCTATACTTGTTATACAAGTATACACCAAAATTAATGAATAAATAACATTACAGAAGAATATAGAAAGGAGTGAGTGTGACGAAGTTACCAAAAGAACTCATATTCTCCAGCATGCTCAGTAACAGCTGCTTTATTTACAGTACTGTGCAAAAGGCTTGGGAACATCCAAACAAAAGCCATATGATCATATATGGTGGTATATAACTATATACCTATGTGTATCTTTATGCTATATATATATATATATATATATAGTTATATGAGCATAAAGATACACATATGTATATAGTTATATACTATCATATAAGACTTTTGCACAGTTCTCTGTGTGTGTGTGTGTGTGTGTGTGTGTGTGTGTGTGTATATATACACAGTTTAAATAATAAATAGTTTAATTTCAAATAATAGTTTAAATATTTTTTATATATAGCTTTATAGTTTAAGAATTTTTTTTTATTCTCAATAATTCTGATCATAAAGTGTTGTGACAATGGTTCCATCTACAGTGTTTAAATTAATTAATTCATTTAATTTTAATGCATTATATTATTATTATTATTATTATTATTATTATTATTATTATTATTATTATTTATTTATTTATTTATTTCTGTAGTAGCAACATACAAAAAGTCTCAGCAGACTCCATAGTAAAGTGGCACTGTGGCCTCATACCTCCAGGGTCTGGGTTTGGTTCCCACCTCGGGTCTGTGTGTATGGAGTTTGCATGTTCTCCCCATGCTTGGTGGGTTTCCCCCGGGTGCTCCGGTTTCCTCCCACAGTCCAAAGACAAGCAGATTAGGATAATTGGTAGTCCCAAATTGCCTGTCGTGTGTGACTGAGTGTGTGGTGCATATGTGCCCTGCGATGGATTGGCACCCTGTCCAGGGGGTACGCCTCGCTGTGACTTTATTTCAGATTGATTAACACCACATTGTTGACTATTTAATCCCAGGCCAAAATGATATACTGATTGATAACCGTATCCCACATTTGCTTTTATACTGGCTTCAGGTGCTAATAAAGACTCTTCTGCATGACTTTCTAATGATAGAATGAGCATACAGTAAATTAATATTTGTGTCACTGGTCGTTCTTTACTCTTACCACTAGAGAGCAGTGTTTCATCATTATTTACCCTTAAGTCTCAGAATGCTTGGCTTTAAAAATTCATATCACTCACATAGTTTCTCATATTACATAAACAGAACACTCTTCTGGATCACTGTGTTTTTAAGAGAGAGAGAGAGAGAGAGAGAAAAAGCAAAATGGATAATCTATGTGCTCATGGTTCCCCAGGCACACTGAGAGAGAAATTGGGATTCTGATTAAATGGGGGATTAAATGGGGGAAAAAAAGAATAGGTTTGAGATAAAAGATATAAAAGCATCAGTGCAAGAAGGTGATTTTCTGTAAGATATGAATATTTTAAATTTTAAAAGATATGACTTGGTCTCAGTAAGACTGTTCCTGTATTCACTGATGATAAAGACCGTTAGTAACACTAAGACATTTACAAGGAAGTGAGACAAAATAAAATCCTCAGGGTCTAACTCAAGGTCTTAACACTGGCACTTGTGAGATTTGAACCCACAGCTTGATTGGATTTCTATCACTGCAGAACAAAATGTCCATGAGGGTGGAGTCTGACCTAAAAAGTCGACCCAAAGGTCCATCAAGTTTGCTTCAGGGAACGGCAATGTAGTGAGCACATTTGTTTACATATAGGATAAAGTAGGAGGGTCGAATCAGGAAGAACATCCGGCGTAAAACCTGTGCCAAGTTGTTGTAGTGTGGATCGGATGGCCTGCTGCGGAGATCTACTGTCAGGATCAGCTGAAAGACCAACAACAACTTGCCTACATACCATGCATGTTACTATAGGATTCCAGTAGGGGGCGCACCAGAGAATTCAATCATGGTGACACTTGAGGAACTTACTCTCCATTTTGCCATTTAAGAATAGTCCGTATCCCCCCATAACTGTTTTTATCAGAGATACCTCATGCAGGTGGGAGTAACTGCGAACCTTCTTCTCAAAACTTTCCACCATTTTTGTCCAGGCACATCATGCTCATTTCCTTGGACGTCCACAAGTTACACTCCTGCAGGACACCTTCAGAGAAGACGATTCATTTCCAGCCTTGTTGAGCCCTTACCCTGTCCTCCTGTCCTGCCCCTTTTTTCTTTCATCTACCTCTACCATGGCTCACACTCCTCACTGTGACTCTATATGACTCTATTTTTGTCAACTCACTTCCACTTCTAATTATTTTCGCCCCTGGTATGCATCTCTTGTGCATTACTCTCCCAATTAGCAATGAGCAGGAGATCAAAGGTTGACACGTGTCTTAGCTGGTGCTCGCACTTACTATACTTACTTACTTACAGCAGGACAATCTGCTAATTTGATGCCTGCAACATTCCTTATGCGAGTAGAGCATGTTACATTATTATTATTATTATTATTATTAAGAATTATAATACCACAATCCTGTTAAAGTCTCAAATCAGTGAGGTTTATTCATTTTCTAGCTCAGCTGCAGAAAAACACATGTTTATATCATTGTTTTGGAGTAATTAATTCTCAGAGATGTTAATTGGATATTTTTGAACAAAGTCTCTAATGTCATGTGAAGGGTTTTCACTCCATTACTCCATTAAGGCTTTTCATACTCCATTGTAATACTAAATTAAATGTTTTCAGTGATCAGCTATTTTAAAAATCGAACCATTTTACACATATAAGCCGATGTTCCATTGGTTTGCTCATCTTTCTCGATGTTACGCAATCTTGGGGCAGCACTGTCTCTGGCCCGTTTAGCTCTACAGGGTTATTATTACTTCTTTTGATTGTGTAAAGCTGCTTTGTGACAGTGACAATTGTTAAAAGCGCTATACAAATAAAATCAAATTGAATTATTCCCCCTAGTGTTCTCAACTTGTAACTGCGGCAAGCGCTAACAGAAGTCCACTGGGGCTGGTCTTCCTCTGCACCATGCTTTGAGGAGAAATAGTGTACAGGATAGAGAACGACAACGCTAGCTTTAAAATAAATGTTACTATTTTGCAGACCTTTTCACCTTTCCAAAAATGGTATGTGAGGCACAATACTGTATATTGCACTAGAAGTCTTTTATTCTTCAAAAACTGCTGGATCTGGTTGATCATAAAGTCAAAAAGATGCCTGCAGTACTCTGGGGTGACTCGCTCAATGCATTCATGCTTCATTGCTTCCTTAAGATCATGTACTGAAGACAGTTTCTTGACCATTGCTGCCTTCTTCAACATCGTCCAACAGTTTGCTATTAAGTTTAGGTCTGGAGGTGACCCAGGCTATGGCACCAGAAGCCAGTTTTTCAAGTGTTTCTTCCTTAATTAGCACAAATCTAGGCGGCAGGGTGGTGCAGTGGTTAGCACTGTCGCCTTGCACCTCCAGGGTCCGGGTTCAATTTCCGGCCAGGTTCGATTCCCGTCTCTGTGTGCATGGAGTTTGCATAATCTTTCCGTGCTTGGTGGGTTTCCTCCAAGTAATTTGGTTTCCTCCCACAGTCCAAAGACATGTACGTTAAGTTAATTGTCATCGCCCGTAGTGTGTGAATGAGCGTGTGAGTGTATGTACCCTACGATGGATTGGCACCTTGTCCAGGGTGTACACCACCTTGTGCCCTAAGTCTCCTGGGATAGGCTCCAGGCCCCCCGTGACCCTGAATACAGGATTAAGCAGTATAGATGATGATGATGATAGCACAAATGTTCAGTGACTTAGACTAGAACAAATTACTGAAATTCCCTGTCTTGTGAACTATAATACATGGCATATATTTTCTTAATATTTTTCGCCGCCAGTGTATATTGTAAAATATTGTCACAACCAGTGAAACCTATTGTACATGGCTATATTTCCCTCATTCGTCTCCTGATATTACTTACCTTTGTAATTGCTTTGTATGAGCTTGCTAAGATGTTGCATATGATTAAAAAAAGTGGAACATATGGAACTAGTTTTTAAAGCAGTAATAAATATTGCAGTAGAATGAGTAGCAATTTGTTTAATACTATGTGTGTTATAACTTTTCCGCGGTTGTCTAATTGCTTTTTTTTCTTTCAATAGGGTTCTTATGGCTAGGGTTAAACATACTGCTCTGCTTCCAGAAAACAAAGGATCTGAGATTCTCACATCGGCATGGCAATTCCGTCAGCATTTAACGTCTCACATCATAAAGAGAACTATCTTGCTTCTGAGAAAAGTGCGAGTGAACTTGGACTCATGAAAGAGCCTTTAACTTCCCTTTTAGCGCTGATAAGATTAGCAGAGTATGTCTCACGAAGTAGAATGCCCCGGGGAATATTTTATATTTTAAGAGCCTTCTGAACTATACAAATTGCATGAATTATACCTCCAAGCTAAGACTTTTTTTTTTTTTTTGTGAAATAGACTCCATCGTTGGATCAGGGTCCCTTAAAATGTTAAAAGGTAAATGGATCGGTGTGTGATGATTCAGCCGCATGGTGACTATGGTGCACTTAGTCCATGTCTGAGAGATGATCTACTGTGGACAGCAAGCTCTTTGTCCCATTACTGCTGCCGGAGCAGAGAATAACTATTTTAGAGTGATCTCATCTTGGACTCTCCTGGGTTTTGCGTTCCTTTTTTATGTCATGCTGCATTATCACTCCTAGCCTTGCCTTCTGAGAGAATGTTTGCTCATTTATGTCACTGTTCACTAAAGCTTCTAGGACAAGACATTGTTCATTTACAATGTAGAGCAGAGCATGTGACTGTAAAAGGTTTCCTCCATCACCTACTTGTGCATGGAGGAAAGGCCATTGTTTGTATGGGATAGATGGTAAAATCGTATGTATGCCTACTGTATGTATCATCTGTCTGGCCAAGATTCATTCAGTTACCTTTATCTGTGATTACAGCACCATGATGTGGCGGCCATATTTCATGCGTGAAGATGATTCCCTCGTGCTCCCAGAACATTTTAGAATTTGTGTGACGGAATACACCTGGAGAAAAACTCCATAAATGTGATAACCTGGTCATTCAGTACGTTCAGGTCGTCAGCTGACTTGATTTTTTTGCCACATAACATTGCTGAGTCTAGACCTGACCAGATCATAACACTGCTGCAAAAATCAGATCACATGCCCTTTCTCCATCGCTCCAAAGTCCAATCTACAGGATATGCTTGATAGCGAATTCAAGCCTTTCTCTCTATTCTTATTATAGCCTTATTATCAGAGGTGGAAAGTAACGAATGACATTTACTCGCGTTACTGTCATTGAGTCATTTTTTGTGTACTTCTACTTTTTTAAGTAGTTTTTAAAATCTGTAATTTTACTTTTACTTAAGTATGTTTTTTTATTGTATTGTAAGTCGCTACATTTTAAATCATATTATCATATGATGCTTTGTATAAATGCTTCATTGCGCCCGCGTGTGTGTATCATGTCCTGGTCGCGCGCCGCTCCAGACTCCACTCCAGGTTTTCTGACTGTCCCCACATCGGCATCTATCTGACCTTCCACACGGTCGCTTGCGCCCTGAGAGTGACGTCATCAACCAGCGCCACCATATATAAATCGGAGAGAGACGCGGGAAACAGGAAAGAGATTGTGATTTTGGCGTTTTGATATTTAGTTGTGACTTTTTGCCTCCCATTGACTTTGATTATTGCTTTGGTTGGTCTTTGTATATATTTGTAGATAATTTCACTGTATGTTTGTGCCCTCACCAGTAGTAGGGGTGTAGCTGCCATTTATTTTGGGAAGTGGGAATTTATTCACTGTTTTTGGTTTAGGGAGTCAGGGAAGGTACCTGTATTTTTGTTTGTGTTGTTTTTTGTGTTTGCAGGTATTCTAGCTACGAAATATATATTTTAAAAAAGTATTCGGTAACTTTTACTCTGAGTAAATTTTTTATGAGCTACTTTTTATTTGAGTAGATTTTTGTAATGGTAACTTGTACTTCAGTAAAATTTCACTGAAGTAACAGCACAAAATTTCTGTACTCTTTCGACCTCTGCTTATTATTCACCATCTTTATTATATCCCTATTATATTTATACTAAACGTTTTTATAATGTGTTGAAGGATTTTTATCCCAGGTCCAGTATTTCCCGTTGTTTTTCATGCAGCTCAACAATTTTACATTTCTGAGATTAAAAAAAAAAAAAAGCCAAGCATATACATGTTCTTTTTATATGCTGTAAACATGGCGATGCGGGCATTTGTACAATATAATAGAGTTTGCTCACTTTATGTCTCTCACAGTCACTGGGATCTGTCTCTCTCCTTTCCTCACATTTTTGTGTGTGAGCCATCAAGGCAGCGTTTGTCTGTGATAACTACACTCAAGGTCAAGCTGTCAAGTCCTGAAATCTCTTGTTAAAGTGCTGACAAACGATTACCATCAAGCACTGGCTAAAAATACAAATAGCTCTGCTCAATTTTTAAAAAAGATAATTTCTGTCTATATTGAGGTGCTTTATCCTCAAATTCAGGCCAGTTCAGATTGATAGATTTTTGCATAATATGATCTTTTGTCAGTACTAATTAGCACCTTTAGCTTGCTAACTAACTGGGCATGGCCAAAACAGAGTATTGGTGCTGATTTTACTTTTTTTTATGTTATACATATAGTACAGTTTTCTGCAACATGGAAGTGACCAATCTTGCTTCCCGAAAAATTTCAAGTTGCTAACTTCATCCGTTTTGGAGAGATGGTTTTATATATGTGCTCCATTTTTTTGTTATACTGTCTCACTTCAAACAATAATAATTAAAAGTGTAAATTATTCATATTTCTTTATATAGTATTGATACTAAAATTGGTGTAAGCTTTTAGAAGAACATGACCTGTAAAAAGTGGAAACAAATCCGTAACCATGTCAAATTTTGCCTTTTAGAATAATACATTTTTCAGGTTCATGTCTTTTCATGTGAAATCTAAATTGACCAAGTTTTATCTGAATGAAATTTAAGATCATTGAAAGATTTGAATTCAAAAGAGTTACGCACACTACATAAAAAGGCATGAAATTGTATTTAGCAAATGTGTTTTATCTGATAAAAAATATAAATGTGTATGCACATCTACAAAAAAATATTTTTTGTATCAGGAGATAAGAATCATTAAGTATTATGAAAAATTGTGTTGTATGGTTCTATCTGAAAATTCACTTTTTCACTGAGCAGCGACCTCATTTCCCCTCTCGTCTGTTCCAACCACTTAGCATTCAGCATCACCAGTATACTAATCACCGGCCTGATCATCCGTCATCATCTGTACCTGTTTCTCACAACAAAAAATAAGAACATATATAAGAACAAAAAATGTGTCATAAAATGAGCCATAAACGTCCTTTAGGAAGCCTGGTGAACTATCTTCAAGGCTACATTTAAAACACACAAAAGTAGCAAAAAATATATAGAAACAAAGGGTAGCTCAAGACTTTTGCACAGTACTGCATATATTATTTTGAAACATTTTGAAGATATTTTGCTAAAAAGTGTTAATATCCCCTATGAATGGAGACTTTCGGGACACCCTGTATAATGTCACTGGCCTTGGACATTCTTAAAGGTCTACTTGGCACTGATTGATAGATCGCTGGGAGTTACAGAGGATAAAAAAGCTAATCTTGATTCGTGGGTAATTAAAAAGGCTCTCAATGCAGTGGCACGCTGCCCAGCGAAGGACGCGTGTAAGCGATGCGAATGCCAATCACTGCACATAGAGGAAAGCTGAAAGTCAAGGCAAATTCTAATTAAAGAATAAAAAAATCAGTTCATGAGCTAGTTAGCAAGTTGTTCATTGCGACCATGATAATGGATAGCTAGGGTAGTAGATTTTTAGTCAGTCTGCTTGTGTACATCATGCAAGTTTGGAGCAAAGTAGCAGCAGTGGGACACGGGGGTTCAGCCAGAGGCAGTCGCCGCAATGAGAAGGTCAGTGTTGAGTGATGATAAGACAGTCACTCTAAGCCCTTGACCCAAATGTTAGATTCCATGAAAGCACAAGCTAGAAATATAGAGAAGCGTCAAAGGACCTCCCGAAAGCATCCTGGGGCAAAGAACATTTGGCTAATGCAGCGGTGAATGAAAGTGATACTAATTACCCTGACACATCGTCATGCGGCAGACAAAGCCTTTAAAAACAAGAATCAAAAGAAAGAACAGAGGTCTATGTGTAAAACCTGACATGATATAATTATTGTCCTCTTTATTAAAATAATCTAATCAACAACTGTTTTCCATAAAATAACACCTTTATTCTTACCACAATTGATCATTTACAATTTTCCCTCCTTATTAATTAAATAACGACATCCATCCATCCATCCCGGCATTATCTACACCACTCGTCCTGTGTATGGTTCGTGGTAGCTCGATGGTGTGCGGAGCAACTTCGGTTTCTATAAAATGAGTGATGAAATCGACAGTTCCTTGATTGACCACAAGGGGCTGGCTACAAAAGTGAGTCAATCCTCATAAACCCCCATGTTAAACTTTACCACAGAAAAAAAAATTTCTACAGCCTGTTACAAAAAAAGGTTTGGGTCCCCATAGTAAGATTTTTCATTCATGACTTTAGCTAAGCAGCTAACTGGAATCATTGTAGTTTAACTTACCACAAGAAATGTACGAGTTGATCATGTGTAAGACAGATAACTGAGTAAATCTGAGTTCAAAAAGAAATGTAATGTTAATAAATAAATGAATGTTAGCCACCTAAGCAAAATTTAGCTAAGCTAAAGATAAGCTAGCTAAAGGCTAGCTACAATGTGGTAACTGAAGTATAGTAAGTTGTGGTAACTGAAGCATGTTCCAGACAACAGTCAGGCTTTGTTTGTGCCCATTTATGGATTAACTGGGGTTTAGGTGGAGTCGGCTCCCTCCAAGGCAACCAGAGCTACAGCTGATCTCCAGAAAACCAATGCGTGATGTTACAGAGTGCCTGTCTAGTTCCCATCCCATCGCAGGGCACAAACACATGCACAATCACACACCCAGTCATACACTTCAGGTTCTTTGGAAACACCAGTCATCCTTGACTTTTGGGGGGAAACACTAGGAGATCCATCGAGCATGGGGAGAACATGCACAAATAAACATCGATTTTAACAATGTGCTGTGTCATTCATTACTATGATGACTGCGGTATATATGGACTGTTTACATCAAGCGAGTAATATAAACCTGTGATTTGTCTTCTAGCCAGCACATTTGTGTGCTGTTAAAAACAATTAATCAACATCTTCTGAATCACAAACTGAGAATTCAACTGTGCCGGGGCTTCATAAATTATTCATCCAAATGTGTTCAGAATAGAAACCCTTTTGTGGTCATTTGTTATTAATGTTCACTTTGAATCAACGCCCTGTCCCAAAGTCTATTTTAGCAAACTTACTTCTTAATGTATTCCCACAGTGTTGGAAAGTTGAGTAACACTCTATTAGAGTGAGCAGCTTTGCTAAGACTTTCTCACGTGTCAAATCCGAAGACCTTTACGGTTAGAATGTAATAAGTGTAATATTGAATTTGTATGATATATGCACATATTGAATGCATTTCAGCTCCAGGGTTCTGGTTCAATCCTGCACTAGGGTTACTGTATGTGCACAGTTCCACATGTTCTCCTCCGCACAGGTAGGTGGACTGGCTACTTGAAATTGATTCATGGTATGAAGGAATGAATATTTTAAAGGATTATTGCTGCGGTTGTAACTTGCCTTAAATCCATAGGAGAGTACATGGAAATGTTCCAATCTATCGCATTCACACATTACGGGCATGTTTTTGGACTGTGGGAGGAAACCGGACCGAGAGGTGGGAATCGAACCTGGACCCTGGAGGCGCAAGGCGACAGTGCTAACCACTGAGCCACAAAAAACATGCTTTATGCATTAAATTGTCCATACAACACGTGAACATGTGCTTGCATGGTCTGGCTTTCTGGCCATGCAAAGTAACAGTGAGTGTAGCGAGCTTCTTTTTCATGCCCAGTGTTCCTGGAGCAGGGTAAGTGACATATAATGATGAATATATTTATGAATAATTTAACAGGAATAAGTATAGAAAAGTGTTGCTTAGGAACCAAGTGGAATATTAAAAAAAGTTCATCATGCATCTAAAAAAAAGAGAGATTGCTTTAATGATTTTTTTGTTAATTTTATGAACATTATTTGCATTTGACAATGATGTAAAATCTCCACATGACATTTTTCTTTTTTTTTCTTTTCTTTTTTTTTTTGAGGATCATTACCATGACTGACAATCTCAAGTCCTCTGCGCCTGCGGTGTACATCTCCACCTTTTCCACCTTCTCTCCATCATTACAGGTTTGAGTCAGAAATCAGAGCCCAGTGGTACAGCTCTGTAGACCCCAGGCATGAGCACTGATCAAAAAAGGTAGCAGAAGATGCTGGTTTCCCTTAGCGTTTCACTTCTTTGCTTTCACTAAGGGAGTGAGTGTGTGAACGTGTGAATGCGCGTGTGTGTGTGTGTGTGTGTGTGAGAGAGAGATAGACAGAGAGAGAGAGAGAGAGAGAGAGAGAGAGAGAGAGAGAATGTGTGCGGCCATCTCTTTGAGCGAGTTGCTCTGTGATCATTCCCACATCATTAGTGTGTCTGCGTAATTGTTTTTGTTTCTTGCTGAACATATGACGCCTGTGGCGCTACAATGAAATCAAACCTAAGACAAATTAAAGACCGGATTTCTAACATTGGATTTTTGCATGCATTTCTAACCTGATGCAGCCAAACAAAATGACGAAAATGAGATCGGCTGTCTGGATCTTTTCAAAACTTTATCATAAAAATGTTTTACCACAGTGGTCCTATGATACCTGTACCATAGTATATATAGTACCTATATATGGTCTATTGATCTATTCATATGCATACTTTGGTACAGAAGTGCATGCACTATGATAGAGTACATGGTTCTACCACATACTATGGAACATGAACCATCACGGTAATATTTATATAATAACCTCAGCAGTGGCGTTTACAATACTAGTATACCATGGTAATCATGAGGTATCTAATATGTTCCTGCCTAATATGTTACTATACCCTACCAGGAGTATGTACTAGGATAAATACCTCCTGAACTTTGGGATGCCTGATAAGTACCATGGGATTCACACAAGTATTGTTGTACACGCCATTGTGCTATCATGCTGCCCACTGAGGTGCCACAGTACCTACTGTACCATGGTACTCTATAAAGATCAAAAGTGGCTTCTGAAGTACCACAGTAGTATATTATGCTATATTTTAGGGCTATCAATATTTAACGCATGTGATTAATTACATTATACGCATGTGATTAATCTAGAAAATTATTTATTTTTACGCAAATGAATCATACGACCAAGTTTGACCCTAATGGTTTCCTATAATTGTGGCGCAGTAACCTGATAATATGGCGACTCTATGAGGAGACTAGGAACTAATGCTGGTTGTGTGCCTGAGCTACCTTCAAGGGGAACTATTTTTTAGATTACAAGAATTCATTAAGAAACTGAAAAAGGCTATGAATGTAAGGCAGTTGGTAGAAGCTACTTTTATTGCACTTACTGGAGACTATGTAAGTCTATAGATAAATCTTTTTCATCGATTGCATGGTGTTTGTTGTTCCTCCAGTGCTTGGTGGGTTTCCTCGATGTAGCAGCACATTTAATCATTGACAAATGGCAACTGCACTCATTCACTCCGGGTGTGTCAAAACAGAAGAAAGACATTTCGCAGAAACATGCACTAGCCAAGTTGAAAAGGAGATGACGGCACTGTAGGAACTGACAGTGTTTGCAATTTGAGTTTGCAATATGAGTTTGCAATTGAAGATATTTTAAAGTTTGAGATATAATAAAACTGCATAATCTGTTTCCTCTAGTCTGTCATGCATTTCTTTATTCCAACATTGCACATTTATAATACAGTACAGGTAAATCGGAGTATTTTAAAATGTGATTAATTGTGATTACTCTTAATCTAGATATTTTTTTTAATCGATTGCATGGTGTTTGTTCTTCCTCCACTGCTTGGTGGGTTTCCTCCATGTACCATGTTTCCATAGCCTCCAGGCCCACGCAACCCTGTACAAGATAAGCAGTATAAGTCTAATTGTATTGCATTTCTACCACAGAAATGTTCTATTTCATTTTTTCCTGAAATAAATAAATAATAAATAAAAAAATACAAAATAATGCAGTTTAGCATTTGATTACATATTTAAATGTGAAATCTGGAATTCGTTAAACCAGTATTATCAAACTGAAACTTTTATGTTATACAAGACATAGATTTTTCTCGCATAACTCCAAAGTTTTTGCTATATATATATATATATATATATATATATATATATATATATTTTTTTTTTTTTTTGTAACGTTCTTATGTAATCCTTTCTGGCACATCTCGTCCTTCTAGTTTTAAGCATACACCTCACACACACACACACAAACACACACAGAATCCTGGGTGGCTGCAAGTCAAACAGCCCCTGGCAAGTTTGGAATAAAAATTTTTACTCTCCCCAAGGTGTTTTTTTTTTCTTTCTTATCAGGGTATCACTTATAAAATATATAAATGGAAAGAAAATGCAAGCATGTTATGAATGTACAGAAGAAGGAATCGAGTGAAAATGATTAGATATGGTTATTTGGTTTGTGTTGACCTTGAAACTACAAAAAAGAAGAAAGAGAAATAGAAAAGAGAAACGTCTGCATGTGTGTGTGTGAGAGAGAGAGAGAGAGAAAGAGAGAGAGAGAGAGATGTGTGAAGGTAAAGAGCTAAGCAGGTGTGACAGCTCTGAAAGCTTTCACAGGACAAAAAGGTTTCTCATGCCTCCGAGCAATGCTAAGCTGTGGTTGACCCCATCACTGACCCTAGCATACACCTCCACTGGGAAGGAGGGGGAAACTGTGTTCAAAAACGAATATAGTGTCTCGGCAAGAAAATTAGAGGAATAAAAGTAGATGTAGTTGTGAGGTTTATAGGATAGCACTTCTACAGCTTCAGGTTTAATCAGGGACAAGTCAATCGTGTTGCACATTAGTGTTAACAGCTGTTAATTCTCGATCATGATTAAACAATCTGCGGATTCGTGGTCTAGAACATTAGCTCTGGCATCATTGCTGGCTGCGAGGTGAATCATGGCTTTATACTGAATCTACTGAATGATTGTCTGTAGTAAAGATTCATTCACAGGGACTTGTAGGTGGATATTCCACAATAATCTAAAGACAGTAATATGAAACTTATAATAAAGAAAGTACATACTTCTATTATATATAGACACAGTCTGGCTCCAGTAACTACAGTTATAACATCTTGTGGCAATGGATCCTGGAAGTGGGTGGGTATATTAGACAGCAAGTGAACACTTTGTCCCTGAAGTTGATGTCTTGGAAACAGAAAAAATGGGCAAATGTAAGGATTTCAGCGGCCAAATTGTGACGGCTAGACGTGTGGGTCAGAGCAACTCCACAACCTCAGCTCTTGTGGGGTCTGCTGTGGTGCAAACCTACTAAAAGTGGTGTAAGGAATTAAAACCTGTGGACCGGCAAAAGGGTCACGGACAGCCAAGGCTCACTGATGCATGTGTGCGAGTGAAGGCTGATCCGTGTACTTTGATCCAATATAAGAGCTACTGTAGCTCTAAGTGCTGAAAAGGTTAAAGCTGGTCTCCATAGAAAGGTGTCAGAACACACAGGTCATTAGTGTTTTGGTGGCACAAGGAGGACCTACTTAATATTAAGACAGTGGATATAATAATTAAAATTTTTTTTTTTTTAAGGGAAAAAAAAAACCCTACCTCTCCCCCAAAAACCCTAATAACTGGTTGTGAGGAGGAATTTTGTCTCACTCTTCCTTGCAGAATTGCTTTGACTGGACATTCTCCTTCAGGATTTTATTTTTTGTTTGTTAAAAAAAAAAATCTACTACTCCATTTGTGTTTGCCGGAGGTCCACCGTATGCTTCCGTACCCCTATTGGTAATCAATCATAGCCATTTGTAGCCAGGCAATGCGATACAGAAACCCATGTAGACTGAAGACTGCTAGGGCTACAACAAGCTATGAATTGACAAAGCTATGGATTAGGGAATTAGAGAAACCTCCTATTATATCACTGCACACTACGGGTGGCTATGGTAGCATGTTCAGCACAATACAATTATCTATGATAAACTACAGCAACAGCTATGGTGTGCTATGGATCGTTATGGCAGCTGCCTTAGCAGTACGTAATGACAAGAAATGATTAAGCAACAAGCCAGATCCATAGACCTGTTGTTTATCCTTAAAAACTTTTTGTGAAGCACCAACATTATTTGCCTTAATGCCTTGCAGCTATGCGGTGCTGGAGCCAAGACAAGCCAGTTGTAGCAATTCATAGCAAAAGTCTGGAATCTACTGTAGGACCTAGGTACAGTATTACCACTACTATGTCCAAATTGGGAACACCAGCATGTCTTTGGACTGTGGGGGGAACCGGAGTACCCGGAGGAAAATTACCAAACACAACGAGACCTGAACCTGGACCCTGGATATGATTGGCATTACTAAAAAGCCCACAGTGTGTGTGTGTGCCCTGTGTGCCGTGGATTGGCACCCCTGTCCACTGTGTACCCCATCTCATGCCCTAAGTCTCCTGGGATAGGCTCCATGCCTCCTGTGTATAAATGATAAAGTTGTATTGAAGATGAGTGAGTGAGTGAGTGAGTAATGCTAATTATTCTTCCTAAAAAAAAATAAAAAAAAATAAAACTCTTTAAACTTGATGCTCGGATCATGCAATCAGTTGCTGTTTAAATCCACAGGGGGGCAGCAGATATCAATGTTTAGTTCTTAAATGCGCTATTAAACCATTACAGTATGTTGTAGTTTGCTTTGTCTTCTCCTCAAATCAACTCTGTATTGATATTTATTAAAGCTGCCTTGTGCTCATTCAGCCACTGAACCTGAACATTTGCCTACATGATGAGGGATTTGAATAGAAAATCAGGTTTTATTATTTATACAAATTCACAGCGCTGATCAGATTTAAGAGGCACCAAAAAATAATGAGAAGACTCTGAGCAAGACTTTATTACAGATTCACATTATAACGCTGCAACGTCAGCCTCAAAATAAACTTTTATCCCAAAAAAGTAGGCGGGGCCAGAGGAGCGGGTTCGTTGCGTGACATCACTTCCGCTCTCAGGGCGCCTTTTCGTCGCTCGCGAGCTGTATTGTTCTTCCATTTCCGCACGCCGCTCGCAGGACCGCTGCTGCACTTGTGAGCCGCTCAGCGTTTCTCTACAACCCGCGTCGCCTCCATCTATTTGTTCTCCTCGGCCAAGCTCGGAAGGAGAGAAAGAAAAAAAAGAAGAAAAGAAAATTTGGATTTTGCCCTAGTTTCACCGCCGGATTTGTACAGCTTTGCGAGGTGTTGTATCGCTTTGTTAACTTTATTTACGAACTCCCAAAATGGAGAACGAGAACAAGTACCTCCCGCAGCTCTTGGCGGAGAGAGACAGCCTCGACTCGTCCTTCATGCACGCCATGAAACTTTTATCTGCAGGTAAATACATTTGTTTGAAAAAAATGTACATTTTGCTTCTCCTTATATACGTATAACCTAATAATTCATTCGGTAAAATCCCGAGCGTTCGCTGTCTGAAGGGGAAACTGTGCTGCGGCTGTGTCTCAAATGACTCGGTGCTTCCCCTGTTTCTGTCCTACTCAGGGTGCGTCTAAATGGGCTTTTGCGCCCTACGTAGCTTGCCTTTATGTTTATTTGGGACAGAATCTTTGGGAAAGCGTCCTGTATAAACTTGTGCAGTTATCTAGGGTAATTATAGAGCGCGAGAGGAAAGCAGAGATGCTAAACACAAGTCCCTAGGTGCGTTTTTAGTATTCATTTTTTAAAAGTTTTATTAGAAATTATTTGGATTTTTTTTGCCTGAAGGACAAATTAATGGGAATGGTTTTCTATGGTGTGGACCTATTTATTCCTAATTTGTGTTACACCCCTAAAGTAAAAACATGTCACCCAAATTGAATACACTCACACACACACACACACACACTCGAAGTATTAAAAAAACCGACGTTATAGTTCTAATGGGATTGGGACGGAGACGGTCAACGGTTTCTGACGTATATAGTGTACTGTATATACGTTAAAAAACGTTGATTTGTTCCGTTCGAATCCGCTTGATGCTCCCTACGTGGATGCACTACATGGCGCGTGCACTAATGAGAGCGCGCGCGCACCCTATGTAGTGCTCCATTCACCCTGTGCTGTAAATGAGAGAAAACGTGGCTGTATGGATCTGGAGCCGAGTTAGATTTACGAGGAGTGTGATTAGACACTTGGCCTCCTCTTGCCTCCTTGTTTGGATCCCTGAGTGCATAAATTCACAGTACATCTTTAGTCTATTCTGCCCTGCACCGTGCACTTCATGTTCTGTTCATAAACCAGGGGAAATGTTAGATTATCCCAGCTAGGGTGTATTTTTTCCAGCAGGAAATGTTTCTCCTTTTTTTCTTTTCCTTTTTATTATTTTCCTCTCGGCTGTCCTGAGCGCAGCAGATGTTTTCCATCATGAGCAGCCTTCTTACTGCGAGCGTTACTGTATGTTCTGAAGGCGCACGGTTCGACATCTGGATCTTCTCAAAGCTGTTGATGAACTCGTGTTTCCTTAGATGTGTGTGTTTGTTATGAGTTCCAACAGTGGCAGTCTGGTTCTCGTTATGATTTTTTTATTTTTCTTGCACCCGGTTGAGACTGACCAGTCTCTCGAGAGCGGATTACACCGTGTAACCTGGATTGACCCTGTAACCTCTCTAAGTAAGCGCTAGGAAATGGACAGACGTACAAAAGTGAGCTTATATTTCATAGAAAATATCTGCAGTCTTCTGGAGTACTTTTGAGGTTTCAGATCACCCAAGGTCAGTGCAGTCAGCTGAGAGATGAGATATAGTGATGCTCAGACCATACACGGATGTTAAGCCCTTCTGGCTGGACGAGAAAAATGAAATGGCTGGATGTTTTTATGCACGTGTGTGTTTCCCTGAGCAGCACGGCTGTATCCGTTGCCGTTTCTGTTGTGTATAAATGACGACGTTATCCACCTTTTCCTTGATCCTTGCCCTCTTGTCTAAAAGCTTGTCAATTCATAAAAAAATGTGCCATTGATCCTTTTCCTGATTGATTAACTAGGCACTTATTAACATCAGCCTTGAGTCTGCTTTCTGTCCTCTGCAGGCGTTATTTGTCTCTCTCTCTCTCTCTCTCTCTCTCTCTCTCTCTCTCTCTCTCTCTCTCTCTCACAGCCACGTCTATGTAAAGGAAAAACAATGTGCTGCTGTTTTGCTTGACTGGTCTGGATGAACTGAGACTTGTTCTCTCCCTTTTATTTCCCATCTCTCTTTCTCTCCTCTAGAAATCGAGAGGGTTCAGAAGGACGAGCCAGAAAAGGACAACGAAACCTACTTGGATTTGTTCACAGCGAAAAATATCAAACTGAAGGAAAGAGTTCTTATCCCAGTCAAACAGTACCCAAAGGTCAGCGTTATATATTTTTGACAATTGTCCAAATATCTGTACGTGTTGTGTGATTGAGCAGTCACTTATGTTGCATATTAGACATTTATCTTGATGTGATTGCTTTGTGCATACTGGTTACTTCAGTAAAGCGGAAAGTTAAAATACACTCGTGCATTGTTCATTAGATGTCTGATCATGAATTAAAATAGTTTTTTGGCTGTGTATTAAAGTTTTCCTCTTACTGATGTCTGCACTGATGGATTACATTAGATTCATGTTGATACTTTTTTCAACTATTGAGTTCTGGAATAATTCAAGAGATCATAAATGTTTTTTAGCATGCTATTTATTTAATTTAATTTTTTTGGGGAAAACTGAAGGAATTCCTGGTGTGATTTTTCAAAGGCAAAATAATCTTCATGGATTCTGGTAAACTTATGATTAGCTGTTTGACTGGAAAAAAAAGGAAATGCAAACAGTGATGATTATACTAAGGTCAGTCAGTGCAGCAAAGCAGAGGAACAGCTCTTGTTTTTATTAAGATTCTTCAACGTGCCTCTTAGTTACCCTTCTTAGTTACTCTTAGAAAATTCTTTCTCTAAGAGTGGTTGGGATTACTTCTTAAACCTTCTTCCATTAAAGAACAGAAATGTACTTGTCCTCCCTTTTTTCCCCACCGTCTCTTTTTGCACTGCGTAAGGTCTACAGTTCAGTTCCACCGTAAGCATTTAGAAGGAAGTAGTTTACCTTACTTTAATGTTGATGTTGCTTAAATAGTAACAGGTTTCTCTGTAAAGATCATTGATTCAGGAGGAAAAATGTTGCAGTTGGAATGTATTGCGTGAACTTGAAAAAGCTTTTTAAGTTCTTTTAGCAGAGCTTGGGAGATTATAATGCTTCATATTTTGACCTGCACTTTTTTCCTTATCATGTAGCCGCTCTGCTATTGAGCTGGAAGGCCTGGTGATTAATCAGTGATCTGTTACAGAAAGTTCATTTACCTGTGTCAAAGTGTCCATCTTTTTTTTTTTCTTTCTCCTTATTCACTGACATAAGTGGTTCAAATTGCACATGTTGGTATAGAGACCCTTCTCTATACAAAGTTGCAACTATTTACATATTACATATGATCCATCACAAGCGATGCATTTGTACCAAGGTTGAAACTCACTTATTGAATCCTCTTTGAAAAGCCCTTAATGGTCTCAATGATGGTTTGTCTTTAGTGCTGGTTTCTCCTTCAGCTGTGACAAAAGTGATTTGATGGTTAGATTCAACAATTGTGAGGGAGACTATGTTGAGCAGTACCTTTGTATAGAGGAAGAGTAAACTCTACGGACATGTGCAATTTGAACAGCCCCATAAAGGTTATGCCCACTTTTGCATTATTTTCAGTAAATCAGTACGTTACAGCTTTTACCTATTGGTTCAGGTGCTGACTTATTTATTTTTTTAAAATAAGAAGTCATTTGATAACCTTGTTTTGCTTACTTGTTTATAAACTGATTATTAGTGTAAAAGTTTTAACCTTGCAATTGCCTTATTAACAAGCTGCTAATATTGTCCTGGCTGTTTTTGAATGTCGAGTGCTCTCAGCACGAGTCGAGCATTTAATAACTTCATCCCCAAATCACTCCACCCTTCAGTCATGCACTTGGAATTGTTCTCGTTTAGTTTATAGCGATAGAAGTAGGTCACATCGAACCCTTTTATCACCGTTCTCACAAGACTAATCTGCTTTTACTGCCCTAGTTTACTCTTTCTGTGCTGCAGTTTTTTTCATAAAGTTGCTTACATTGTCAGATTTCCCATCACATCCTGCCCTGTTGTGCCGAGCACTTTAAGTGATTTATCTGTATCACAAGAGAGGAAGAAAAAAGAGGAGGATGGGATCGACACACACAGAGCGCCCCTGCTGCCTGTTTCTGCCGCTTAAATACACTTTTTCCCTCCACTCCGAGCCTCTTTGGCGTGATCTCTTAAAGCTGGAGAGTGTTTCGAGTTTAGCCCCTGTTGCACCCAGCGGACTTGTAAATCACAGATCTGTCTAAAGTTATTGAACGTCGAGTCCCTCAGAAACCATTTCAGCCAATCCAGCGATAGTCGCTTCCTACACACCCTGAATTTAGTGCTTTAATCCCACCTGTGCATTTATTTATTTATTTATTTTTTATCCACAGTTTAACTTTGTTGGGAAGATTCTCGGGCCTCAAGGAAACACCATTAAGAGACTGCAGGAGGAGACAGGTGCCAAGATCTCAGTCCTGGGCAAGGGCTCTATGAGAGACAAAGCGAAGGTAATGACACACAGACACAGGGCTTGCTACGATTTCACGGTTAGTCGCCATGTCTAAATGCATTTCCACCTATTACCGTCTAAACGGGATTAATTATTTATTTAGTTTTATCGAGGCGAGGTCCTCAGTCCAGAGGTTCTTATTTGTTTGTTTGTGCAAGCTCTTTATTCTCATTTCTTTTTGCCCATATTTCTTCATTAATATTTTAACCAGCTTGTGATTTAAAATGCTTGATTAATACTACAGCAGTGATGTATAATGATTTTTACGTTGCGTAACATTAATTTACAGGTCAGTGCAGGGTTCCTCCATTTTTTTTCTTTTCCCTTTCTTGTGAATATCCAGAATCAGACTTGGAAGACATGTCAGATCAGAAGATCTTTCTTTTTTTTGATGATCATGAATTAAAATAGTTTTTTGGCTGTGTATTAGTCTTCCTCTTACTGATGTCTGCACTGATGGATTACATCAGATTCATGTTGATGTAAAAAGTTTTTCAACTATTGAGTTCTGGAATAATTCAAGAGACCGTAAATGTTTTTGGGCATGCTATTTATTTTATTTTATTTTATTTTATTTTTTGGAAAAACGGAAGAAGTTCCTGGTGTGATTTTTAAAGGCAAAAAATCTTTTGCACTTAAAACGGAAAACTCCTGCTCTAATTTCTCTAATCGTTGTGGTCTCATTAGGACATTGCGATGCAAACCATTTCCGACTCGTTTCGGCTTCAGCTCAAGGCGCTGCAAGCATATAAAGGCCTGTAATTGACTAGATTAGGGCTTAAATGAGCCATTACTGCTCTTACGATAACCCAGCCCCTCCACGCGCACAATACGCTTCATTGTGTTAATGAGTTTAAGTCATCTGATGTAAAGTAAGGAAGTACAACCCGAGTGCAAGGTCAGTGCTGGTTGATTGTCTAAACGTAGACCACGTACCTATATAACAATTTGTGATGTCTTTAAAGTTCTATACTTTTATTTGTAGTAAAAAAAAAAAACACCATCAGCCCAAAAGAATACAGAATACAGATGGCTTTTGCTTATTACGCTTAGAGCAGCATACTGTTTATCAACTTTCAAACGATCGCGAACATCTGAACAGATGGAAATGTAATGTTCTGACTGGTAGGTTTTTGCTGTTCTCATGGTAACGGATTTTCTTTACAAATTTTCATCCTGCATCAGTGCGTCTCATGAAATTTTTAAAAGTTTAGTTATTCTTCTAAACTTTCCCTAAATCTTGTGTATCCCAAAGTCCATTTCATCTGAGTTCATGCAACAAGTTCAACTTTTGCACCTCGTCTTTGGCCCGTGTCTCACCCTGCGCTGTGTCTCATCACACATCTGTTGAAGCCGCCTGTGTGCCAATGGCATGCCGCTAGAACAGAACTGATGAATGAATTAAATAATCTGATGAAATATTAATGAATTCCCGGATCCGCGTTTGCAGCTCGTATTCAACATCGCCCGTCCGTGTGCTTGGCAGCAGTCTAAAGCACCCTGGATGTTCCACCTGACACCTGTTGTTTTAATGTCGTTCCGTACAGTGATGACAGAAATTTGGGCGCATTTCTATTTGCGCCTGACTGCCTGATGATGGATTAGCAGTCATGTGAGCATGGACAGGGCAGAGAATGGCAGAACCTAGTCAATGAGGAAGGCTTGTAACCTGAGGAATGATGCGTAATCAGCCTCCGTCGTGTATACGCCAATTTTGAGTTTACTTCCCGTATTCAATATACAAAAGTCATTGTAATTGGAGGACAGGTGGTCATTAATTTAACAGCACAGTGATTACAGGAGGGGTTTTGCTTAACCAGAAATATAGTTATCTGGTGTCAATCTGTCATGAATGTCATTTTCCCCTTTGTGTTTAATGATTAAAATTTAAATCATGCAAGGAGCAGCAGAGGTATTAATTTAACACCTGTAGGGATTTTAGTGATGTCCACGAGAACAGTAGAAGATTCTGTATGATTTTAGGATGAGTGCAACAGGAAGGGGTTGAGGGATTTTAAAAAAATCATTTTTATATGCTAACAAAAACAAGATGATTAGAATTAAATAATTGCTGTGCACTCTGTTTTATGATGATTTGCCCAATGATCTTGCACCTTCATCCATCGCTAAAATCTAGTGATGACCGAGTAATCAGTACCGATTTCTCTCCATGGGTGTCATGCATGAGAGCTATGGATTAATTTATGGTCCATCACAGTGTGAGAGTTCTGGGGCTCGGCCCTGACATTTTCATGCATACAGTTTGTATTTTCGCTCGCCCAACTGAGTGCTCTTCTGATGTTGCACTGTGCTCAATATGGGTTGCCAGATAAGCTTATGTTTAAAAAAATTTTTTTTTTATTTGCTTATCCAGAACTTACTAGAGGTCTTTCAGTCAAGGTGCAAACAATCTCTCACCTATTTAGAGTGGCTTTTTGTATATAATGGATTTCAGGGTTTTGTGTATTTTATTGTCGAATATGCATTGTTTGTTTTCGTCATTTTTATTCTGTGAAGCACTTTGGTTTAACTTGGATTGATGTAAGATGCTATATAAATAAATGTTGATTGATCACATGATTATTGCAGATCCAAAGTAATTTGGTCTGTGACTCAAAAACCGTCTGAAATGTGAGGTTTGTAATCTACTGCACCCCTATTTAAAAACTCAAGCTCTCACTCATACAGGATGTGGTTTCTCTCTCTCTCTCTCTCTCATTCATATATATATATATATATATATATATATATATATATATATATATATATATATATATATATATATATACACAATATAAAATCTTTTAAAACTAACATTCAGGAATATTACTTTATTTTTTATTTTTTTAAGAAAAAAAAATGCACAATGTTTCCAAAATCAATAAATAATCATGTAAAATAATCATCTCAATATTGACCAATATCCTAGTAATCTTCCAACCATACAGTGTGACAACTTCTGTGAACATGTATGTGTGTGCTTTTAGTCAAGTTTTTATTTGGCTCCACAGCACATGATTTCAGGTTCTGTCATTTTGCTGTACGTCAATCAAAGCTGTTTTTCTTTGCTGTATTTCAATGTTTATTGAAAACTCGATCGGTGATGCAGAGCCGATTGACGAGCTGTAGATTTTTGCCACTTGGTTTTAATCATTTACTCTTAAACGAGCGCTAATAAAAGGCTTGCTCCTACGTATCCGATCCTTTTAGCAGCTGGGTCGGCTGGTTTGGTTTAATTAAATTAGTCTCAGAACAATATGCAGGGTAATTCACACGGGTGACTGTAAACACAATAAACTAGGCTACAAAAACATAATTGAGGGCTCTGCCTGCATTACGCCCCACCCTAAACCGAGGCAAGCCTGTGAACTTATGTTTTTATTCATCTCTTGGTAGATTTTACAAATACGCAGGCAGATGCTATACTCATTGCGTTTATAAGCCCTCGGCTCCCTGTTGCTGATAATCGGTTTAAGTTTGTAGCCCTTTTCAAAACAGAGACGGCTGTAAAATGTGTTTTAATGTGTTCATCAGGAGGAGAGCTTGAGGAAAAGCGGCGAGCCCAAATACGCCCACCTGTCCATGGAACTCCACGTGTTTATTGAAGTGTTTGCTCCAGCGCCCGAAGCGTACATGCGCATGGCCCACGCTATGGAGGAGGTTAAGAAGTTCCTCTTCCCTGTAAGTATCAATTAAAAAGCTCTCCCAGAGCCACAGGACGGATCGTTCATTAGAGCCAAAAGGGCCGATGTTTAAAAACTGATTAACCACTCATGCTGCTAAATTAGAGCTTTGGCTTGTGTAAGCTGTGGCTGCAGATTAATGCTTAAGAGTGAGAAGTCTAGATAGCAGGCAGCACTATTCTCACTCGACTATGGACCGTCATTACGCTCGCATCAGTCTTCTGGATTGATTGCTGTGTTATGTAATGGCACCACAGATTTGTGTTTTGCTGCTGCTACTTAAGTGTTTCAGTTAATAAGTGAGCTTAGATTTCCTCGATGGAGTTTGGCCAGAGGAAACAATTTTGTACGTCGATTTCAAGTGTTAAATTTAAAAATGTAAATTTTGTCACATATGTTGTGTAGCAAACAAACATTTACTGCTCATGACCTAAAATTTAAAAGACAATGGAGTATTCAAATAAAGAATATGAAATAAGAATATAATAATAGAGAAAATATACAGTAGAGAAAATGTAGAAAACTTTTGGCTGAAAAGTTGACATGTGCATAGTAATGAATTGATATGGAAATGTCCAGGCATTTAATGTCATCCCATTCTTCTCTCTCTCTCTTTAGGACATGATGGATGAGATTTGCCAGGAGCAGTTCATGGAGATGGGGTATCTCAACGGCAGCCACGAACACGGTGTCCGAGGCAGAGGAGGCCCGATGGCAAGGGGGCGTGGAGGACCCCCGCCACCACCACCCAGGTACATCAAATATCTAATGAAGTTTAATTATTAGCGTATAAACAAGCCGTTATCACTTGTCTATCACAGTTTGTTTTGAATCTTTATTAGAGATGATCTGTCAGCCATCACGATCTTTGTCTTAAAATTTTGAAGAAATGTATCTTTGGGATTTATCTTGTATATTCTGTTTGATGCTCCAGGGGTCGAGGCATGGCACCGATGCGCGGCGGTGTTCCTCGTGGTGGTCCAGCCAGAGGTGGAGCAGTGAGAGGAGCTCCAGCAGGACGCGGAGGACCACCAGCTCAGCCTGGCAGGGGCGCGGCCGCCAGCAGAGCCCGTGTGGCCGCAGCCGGAGCGCAGAGGATGCCTCCTCCACCACGTCCTCCTGCCCAGGAGTCTTACGAAGATTATGTGAGTCTGAACCGCAGTATTTATATAGCATACTTAAGATGTATTATCTTTCTAACGAACATGACGGATCTTGTTTTGTTTACCCAGTCCTACGACGAAAGCTACACAGAGTCCCCCTATGAATCCTACGACAGCTATTACAGTCAGCCACAGGCGTGAGTTTGAAGCACTTTTATTCTCTTATTCATAATAACCTCACTACGGCATCCTGGTTTAGCACTGGCTTTGGGGAAACCCCACTGTAGTTGAGAGATTAGGTCAGGACTTCTGAGCAATACTCAGGATACACCCTGACCTGCTTAGTTGGCTTTTTTTCCCCCCTCTGCTGTAATATGCCTGAATCAGCTAACACCGATTTCTGCTAACATCATGGACTTTAATAAGGTGTTAAAACTTTCAAACCTGTGAGTCCTGTGAGGACATTCTGAGCTCAGAGTAGCTGTTCATTGGCATTTCCAAATTTGGTATGGAACTTAGCAAGGTTATGACTTATTCACCAGTGAAGGTTATGTACTTGCAGTGTAATGTTGCTTACTTTTATTTAGTTAATTTTGCATTCACTCTGCTCAAGGACTGTCTTAGGGTGACGTGTTGAAAACAAATGAAATTATTTTTTTTCTTTTTGTTTTCAGTCAGTAGTTATGGTTCAGTACAGAGTGCTAGTTAAATCAGCTTTCTTCTAAAGATTGATTAAAAAAAAAAATTTTTTACCTGCAGAGAACCAGAGTATTATGACTATGGACACGGGGAGACGCAGGAAGGATATGAAAACTATGGTAAGTATTAAAAAGCATATTTTTTTTTTCTTCCACATTTACAGGTATTAGGAGTTTTGATGTACTGAAATACCTTTCATTTGAAATGTCCTTCATTGAGATCATTATTTTGGTAATGTCAGACTAGTCTGATCAGTCACTTTGTGGTTGAGGTGATTTAGTAAGTATTAAACATATAAAACTGAGTGAAACTTATTAAAATGGGTATAAAACTGTATTGTTTGGTTCATTCAGATTTTTCAGAATATGCCTTCATTTGGTTTGTGTGTTGTACCGTTGTAGCTCAAGATGACTGGAACGGAACGCAGCGCGCCGCCACAGGCGGGAAAGCGGTGACTCCGAGACAAACGAAGGGAGCGTACAGGGAACACCCGTACGGACGATACTGACCTCTCGACAAGCACACCGTCATCACCCATAATGTCCCATCATGACGACTGTCTCCCACGGCAGCTCGCTCTTTAAGCAACCTGACAAAAGTAATTGTCCGCCTTTCCGTTTCGCATTTCTGCTCTGGACATTTTTTTTTTCTTTTAGAAGGAAACCTGAAAAATCAGCAACTGAATGCATCGGGACTCATTCGAAAGTGCAAGACAGTTTGGGGGTGGGAGGGTGGGTGGTGGTGGTTTAGGTATTAAAAAAAAAAAACAGCCTGTTCTTATTTTCAGTTTTATACTCCTAATCTCTCTCTGCTTTAATCTCTGCTTTTTTGCATTGTTAGTTTTTTTTTTTCTTTCTTCTTTTTTTTTAGTCCTCTTATTGCTTTGGTAAACTATTTAAATTGAAGAGATAAAGCCTGACTTGTTGAGTTGCAGATTCCCAGTAGGCTACATTTCAAAATTCTCTATTAATATTCAATGTTAGGAATTCAAAAAAGCCATTAAACCAAATCAATTATGTTACAATGTAAAGGAGCGGTAATAAAGGAAAGGAAAAACCCTCTTTATTAATGACATTGACGACAATTGATTATTTGTTTTAAATAGTCTTAAAAGATTAGTTTAGCTTTAGGCTTCAATATATTTTACATGATATTTTAGAGTTTTGAAATATAGCCCTAATAGACACTGTTGAGATGGACTGTCCTCAAATCCTTAATTTGTTAAAATAAGTTATGGCTCTTCAAAATCTGTTCTGTAAAATGCTAATTGTGTTTGGATAATTGTGTTTTAAAGATATAAAATAAATCCGATTTTCATAGCTATAATATCATGTTATATAAAATGCATGCTCAAACTGTTTAAGAAGGATTGGGACAACAATCTCTACAAGGGTCATCTCTTTCTAATGTAAAGGGATCCTGCAGCTAAATCCGAATTTCTTGTACATACTTAAAAGAAAGAAAGAAAAAAAAAAAGAAAAATTCAAATACGCCCAAACTGTACTTACTGCCATCTAGTCTCTGTACGCTCTCCAGAAAATGCAGAATGCTACCTGTGTAAGCTTGCCTAAATAGGTAACTAAATCTGTCCAAAAATGTTTTGCAGCAATTGTCAATAAAGCCTAGATTGTTTTTTATGAAACTCTTAACCTGGTTTATTTTTCTGTTTCTGTCATCATAAAAGCTGAACTGGCCTTTTAAATAACCTGATAACCTTTAAGTACATCAACCATTTTTTTTATCTTCAAAACAGAGCTTAAATCTAAAAATGGTGCATGTAGTCTGGAGACGTAAACGGCACTAAAGGACTGTTCAGTGTTTCCTCTGTTAATAAAAAGCGCCATTTAATCTTTCTCTCTCTTTTTATACTTAAAAAGGACCCTAGAGGTAAGACCCTGTGCCTTTTAAAATAACCCCGGATAGCTTCCTAATGTCTTTAGACAGCTAAGCATTCAGTGCTTGGGTATGTATAAAACTTTTCTTGAATGCCGTTTTATTCTTTTGGTCTTACGATGACAAATGTTATTGACTAGTTTGAAATAACTTGAGTTTTTAATAAAGTTTAGCTTTTATATTTGTCAAGTTTGAATCTGCTGTTCTTAATGAAAGTAATGACTGAGAAAAGGAGAGGACTGCTAAACCATCAGTGCAGCATTGTAAAGGTAGCTCTAACCCTAAATTTGTATTTAGCCAGTGTATGTCATGTCTCTTATCTAAACCTCTTGGCGTGTAATGAATTAAACGTTTCAGTCACAAAAAAAAATGTATATATAAAAGTAACTGGGGGGGGTAAAAATTTTTTTAATTAAAATATTGTGGTGTGCTAACTCAGCTTAGTCTTAGATCAGATATGTAATGCAACTCTTGCTAAACGTTTTCTGTACCAGTGTGTGGTGTTAAAGCTGCTGCTACTTTTTTCTTTTGCCTAATTGAAGTGAAACTTGTACATAATTCCATAATTGTTTTTAAGACACTCCTTGGAAAGCTTGAGTTGCATGACCAATACGTGTTTCTATAGCTGCATGATGTTCTCGTGTACCAAAAGCACTTTGTTCGATGAGTTCAGAGTCTGTTCTCTTTTCGTAGGGAACTGTTCCTCACGAGAGCCAGAGATGGAATCAGGGTTTGCCGCTTTTTTCTCAGGTCAGTGTATATTTTTCCCGTTTTTAAACTTATCTTTAATTCATTGGGGATTTTTCCACTGACGCTGCGTTTGTGCTGGAGTCTCATCTCAAACTGTTCCACACTTTTCCTCCACAAAGTGACCGGTTCTTGGCTACGTGGCTGATTTGTAGATCTCAGTCGAGCAACTGCAGCGACGGAAGAAATATCTTATCCAACACATGTGGCCTAATTGTCACAATGACCTTCTTTATAAAAAAACTTAATTTCTCTGGTGAGCCCATGTATCCTGGAAAGTCCTGCATTTGCATACAAGAACCTGATTGGCTCTTAGATTTTATGATGAAATAACACTTTGGATGTTTCTAGTTTCCTTGAAATATCTCTTTAATAGAGTGATCATGGGCTTTAGTTGGTCATTTTCTAATTGTAGATGTTTGATTCTGCTGCTGCAATGATTCTGTTCTCACTGTCCGCTTTATTAGGAACACCTGCTCGTTTATGCTCGCTTATTCATCCAGCCAATCGCTATGCAGATACGAGTCAAGAGCTTCAAATCGTACATCAGATGAATGATGGGCCTCTGTGACCTCCGCTTCTGGCAATGTTGTTCTGACTGGTTTGAGAGTTTCAGGAACTGTTCAGTTCATCTCCTGGGAATTTCTCACAAAAGTTTACACAGGATGGCACAGATATTAACTGATGCTCGACCTGCATCCACATGAAAAACGAGCAGGTGTTCAAGTGTAAATTTACTGGATAATGAGTGTATATTTGTTTTACATTCATTTATTTGAATAAGCTCCTGTTAACACTCGACTATAAACACAGTCCCTTACCAGTCTTTAAGAAGACTTTTTTTTTTTTTTTTTTGGTAAGAGATTTGGTGTCACTAAGACATAAAGTACAAAATCATCTGTCCTAAAGACTTTTCAGTTTTGGAAATTTGTCTCTCACGAAATCTCCGTCCATATTTTTTTTAATTATACATTTTAGACAATTGGACATATTTTGCATGCATAACATGCAGGTTAATTTAATTGACCATTTTTTTTAAGCCTGTGATTTGCAGATATGCTGTGGTGTATACACTGATCAGTCAGAACATCAAAACAGCGAACAGTCAGGTCTTAAGGTTCATGTGTTGGACGCAAGAAACATGTTTAACTGTAACGGTTTGTTGGTTGGTTAGGGAACAAAGGCTAGCCCGTCTAGTTTGATCCCACAGAGCAAAATTTTAAATCAATAAAAATGATGTATACACAAAAAATGTATATACACTTCAGGAAAAGAAAAAACGTAATACAAATTTTATTGATCTATATTACATTAGTATAATAATAATAAAAATAATAATAATGTACATCATGCTATTTTTCTTTTTTTTCCCCCAAAGTGTGTAATTGTTTTTTGGATAGATAGATAAATAAATATAATAAAAGGCTGACTATGATAAAGGTGCCAGAACACAAAGGATTTTTTAGTGACAGATTAGTCCGAGTTCCTATGCTACCCCCAGTACACCACTGAAAAAACTCCTACAGCACTCGCACGCATGTGAGCATCAAAACTGGACCATGTGGCACTGAAAGCTTGGTGGCCTGGTCTGATGAATCAGCACTGAACATCATGTGGTCAGTCAGGGTTGTGCACTTTACATGTCTTAAGACTTGTTTTGATGCCCTGGGCAATATTCTGCCCTGAAACCTCTTTACATGTCCCACCTACCTAAATACCAAGTACGCACCTTTATGGCAACAGTATTACCTGAAGTCCGTGGCTTCGTTCAGCAAGATAATACGCCCGGCCACGTTGTGAAAATGTTCAGGGTTGGTTTTTAAGTACCCCAAAGTTCAAGGTTGACTCGGCCTTTAAAATCTCGACATTTAAATTCCTTAAATGTCACTGCGATCACGCAGCTGTGGGATGTGCTAGATAAACGTCTGATCCATGGAGGCAATACCTCATAACTCGCGATACTTAAAGGATCAGTTGCTAACGCCTTGACGGGGTCGTATAAAGTCCATGCCTTGATGGGTCGGACCAGTTTTGGCTCGACGAAGGGAGCTTGCACAATATTAGGCAGGTGGTTTTAATGTTCTGTCTGATCGGTGTGAATTTATATGGAAAGTCTAATACTTCAAAAATAAATAAGCAGTTCTTAATCCTGTTTACGTTGAATAAGCATACTTGTGAGCAAAAAGTTTTTCCTTTTAATAGCCTTCAAGAACAGACGCATCTAAAATCATGTCACGTGCAATCCAGTCAACTGAGTAATGCGTACAAACCAGACATAAATCACGGGAACCAGCACCGGCTCAGTGTCTGTGGAAAAACGATGTTAAAGTGCTTTCGAGCACATTACTGTTCATTCTGGTGGGTTTCGGACTCGAATGTCTCGGAATAGCAGTACATTTGATTGTTTTAGTGTTTCATATTGCTGCATGTCCTGGTCACTGTTACCGATTTGATTTGATTTCCTGCAGGGAAGACCGATTTGCCGTAAAGAGGCGGTCTTAAATTTCAGCAGGCAGGCTTTTTTTGGGGAAAGAACTCCTGAAATCTGCAGAGAATGGGAATCGAACCGAAGTTCTACCGGACGCCTTTCAAGAAGCCGGAGTGCTAGGAAAGTGCATCCTGCGCGTCTTAAGGAGGAAAGAAAAAGGAAATCGATGCTCTCCTCGGTGCTGCTGCCAACGCACGCGGGCACTTATTGAGCTGGAGCGGAAAGCGGCTTACGTGTCCTACAGCGTCCAGTGGTCGTGTTTGTGTGCGTGTATGTGGTCATGTATTGGAAATGTGTCTGGCTCATTGTCGTCTTTGTAAAGCTTTGAGTCTTATTTATTTATTTTGTTCTGGTCTCTCTCTCTCTCTCTCTCTCTCTCTCTCTAAAGCACACCTAATGCTGTCCTGTAAATGACCAGTGCTGTTTTTTTATTATCATGTTCTCTGGTTGTCTACCTCATTTTAAGAGGACAGTGGGGAATTATATACTGTATTTTGTTTTTTTCCCTCCCTGTCTTGCACCTGGAGAGCATCCGTGTCTGAGCAAATGATTTAGTGTGTCTGTGTACCGTCGTCACATTTTACCGTATTTACTTGGACACTCCTTGAACTTGCACTTTGCTGCTATGTTACGAATTTGTACTCTGTTCCATAAATACAAACAAATCTGTGCACTTCAACCATTGTTGTGTCTAACAATAAATGCAGTTGCCATGGCAATAACCAAATTATGAATAATTCTACCTGTATTTTCTGCATTCGAGGATTAATTCATGGTGCTACACAAACACACTTTTATTGTATTATACAGTGCTGATGGAAAGCTCTCGCACCCCATCAAGTTGTTGTTTCGCACTTATCTTAAAATGCGTTCAAATCCTTTTTACATATGTTCCACAATGGCAAAGTAAAAACACTTGTTTGGAGTGTTAATTTAGCTATAAAAAAAAAAAGAAATAAAAACTGAAATGTAACATTAACACAGTTATTCTGTCCCTATGTTACAGCACTTGCTCTGGTGCATCCTACTCCTAGTGATGGTCCTTGAGATTCTTCTACAACTTGATAAGAGTTGTGCCTAAATGAATCCAATGACTTGGACGGTGTACGTCAGAGTGAAAACAAACCATGAGGTCGAAAGAATTGTCTAAAATTGAGGCTTTTTGAGGATTTCGTAGCAAAAGTCATGAACATTCTGGAGTTTCTCATGGGAGCCTTCATCATTCCCAAATGGAAGTGATTTGGAATGACCAACTGTTTTACCCCAGGCAAACTGGTGGTCAATGACTTTGGTCAGAGAGATAACTAATAACGTAAGGCTCACTATGAATGAGATTCTTTGTGAGAAGGACAGGCATCACTGCAGCACTCCACCAACCAGACTTCCGTGGTAGGGTGGCCAGCAGAAGCTGTTCTTCTGTGAAAGTCACATGACAGCCTGTTACGAGTTTGCCAAAAAGTCTCTCAAGCCATGAGAAGCAAAATTCTCTAGTCTGATGACCTACAGATTGAACTGTTTGTTTTTTTTGTTTGTTTTTTAGATTTCAGTCACCTTATTAAACCATCCTGATGGTGAAACACGGTGGTGGAAGCATCATGCTGTAGAGATGTTTTACTGCTCGTTCAGTATAGACGGAAGAACGAATGCAGAACAATAAAAAGCCACCCTGAGTGAAACCGTTCTTCAGAGCGCTCAGGATCAGTTCAACGAGAACCTGACCCTAAGTATAACCCCAAGAGCCCCTGGAGCGGCCCAGCCCGAGTCTGGACCTGAACCTGATACAGCGTCTCTGGAGAGCTGGTTGAGCTTGAACGATTCTGCCAAGAAGAAGAGTTTAAGAAAGTTCCAAAAGAATGAATGGTGTTCCAAGCGCGAAGCATCATTCACAGAGAAAACACTCCAAACACCTGTTTTTACTTCGTAGAGCATTGTGTCTAGACTGATGAGGGGAGAGAAAAAAAAGATTTGAATCCATTTTAAGATGAGTGTGAAGCAAAAACATAAAAGGATCTGAAAACCAACCAAACAAAAAAACCCTCTTTCTTGGGCTGTGTACCTAATGGCCGTACGCCGTGTACACCGGTGTTGCTTATCGTGTGAAAAATATAGTCATTAAGGTCATTTGTCTTGTTCTTGTTCTACTCCAAAGATATCCTAAATGGGTGTTTTGTTCAGCTTATGGAGAACAATAGTAGACTCATTAGTATTAGTGTAGTATTTGGAAGTCACATTTGTGGTGTTAGGCAGCATTTTAACTTAAATGGACCCTCAGCAGGTGGCACAGACGGGACTCTGTTTAGCGTCATCAGACACCTTTTAAGTCTCTCGCCGGGTTCTCGGCTCAGACCGAAACACATCTAAGCTAACGTTCATTATTTAATATCGTTGTGTTTACTCGTGAATATTAAAATATATCGTATTACAGATTACAGGCACGTAGCGGCTTCGGTATGACTAACAACAGGGTCTTTCTTTTCATGCCGCAGTGCCACCAGGGCCTGTTGCTCCACCGAGCCAGAATGATCCCTTTGCCCTTTTGAGGAAAGGAGTGTTTCTGAAATACACAGCAGTGTGCACTGGCGTGACGGGCTGAGACTTGGGCTTTGGAGCTGAAAAGCCTTACCCCGGGCATTGTGTGTGTGTGTCTGAGAGAGAGCATTCGAGCAGTTTTTTTTTTTTTTTTTAAGCACTATGTTTTTTAGACCATATTCGTGCCAGATGGCAAAACCACGCTAGCTTGCATGATGAGTAAGCAGAGGGTCTTTCAGCGAATGAAAGCTTCAGTTCAAGCCTAATTAATAACAGAGAGGGATAAAAACCAGTGTGTGGATTAGGACTGATCTGTTTACACTCACCAGCTGCTTGAATAGAAATGGGTTTTGAAAAGGCGCACCAAAACTGGGGAAACTGTTTTTTTTTTTTTTTTTGCCGATTCAGTGACGCCGCCATTGTTTCAGAAAGACTTTTAATGAATTAAAAGTGATTCCACAAGGTGGTTCTGGTCACTGACCTCCCGTTTACAGGACAGTTTGTTTTTGCACCATTCTGACTGGAAACCAACAACCATCACAGCTTTGTGCATTCCGGTGTTTGATAACGGTGCATCGTGACTCCTGTTGGGATAATTGTATGACATGATATGTATACGTGCTCCTATTGAAGCGATTAAAGCGGGTGCAATACATTTCCTAATTGCATCATTTTATATATTTTAAGTAATGAGACAAAACATCCATTCATTCTGAAATATCAGTTGGTTTGTAAGGTATTTCTATTTTTCTTAATCCCTCACAAATGTACATGTGTATGAAACTGTATACATGTAATATAAAAAAATTGAAATGTAATTCACTTAGCCTTCCAGAGTCCAGTGCCCCACGAGGACGATGCCCAGAGCACCGACAGTAAAAGGGGGGGGGGGGGAGTGCAGCATACTGTACCATGGGGTGCTATCTGGAGGGACAGCCATCCTGAAGGCAACGTCTTGTTTACTCATTCTCAAGATCAAGGTTTTTTTCTTTCTTTCTTTCTTTTACTTATTATTATTATTTCTTTTGGAAAGGCCATCTCCTGTGTATTTAGAGATCATTTATGGCTTTGCAAGACGAATAGCACAGCCATTTCATTAGCACGATCTTCCCTAATGAAAAACACTAACAAATGGGAAAATTTCACTTAGGCTAAAAAGAAAGAGAGAAAAAAAAAGGTTGTTTCTGTATAGGTAGCGGCACTTACTGTACATGCACTTAGCGGCTTCTTTAATAGGAACACCTGTTCAGTCATGCAATTAGCCAGACATGTATTAGCAGCACAGTGAGGGGGCAAAAAAAAAAAAAAAAGCATCTTGTTAACAAATGCAACAATTTTGACCAGAATTTTGATCTGTTCTGTTGTAGCTCATACGCATCAAGGTTTAGTGGTGTGTGAAAATGTGTTCCCGTTTAGCACCATGCAGTCAGCCACTGACATTTTCTAAACATAAAGGTTAAGGAAAGCTCTTCACGTCAATCACGTATCGGTGTTTGGATAATCGCATGAACGAGCTGCTGTCGTCCGTCTCGGGTTGAGGGGTCGCCACGGCGGACCAACATGCCATTCATGACGCAACCCTCCCATTTTATCTGGGCTTGGGACCGGCCCAAATAATGTTTGGGCGTTGACTGGGAACCCAAAGGCCCACATGAATAAAAATGATTCAATCCGATAAGTTCGTACGAATTAGTTTTAATCCCGGAGTTTGTGCTGTAATCGACACGGCTGAATCTGTGTGTCGAATGTGTGTTAGGTGTGTTATCGGTTCGCTTTTAAAAAGTCGGTGTTTCCGTCAATCCAGCCAATTAAATGCTGATGTCTGTGTCATCGCCCTAGAGCTAGTGCTGATTGCTGCCTGCCTAACAGGCTTTTCTATTATTATATTAGACACAAGTCCTCGGTGCAGATTTTTAATGAGCAATACTGGGTGCTCAGGCTCCATCCAGCAATCGAGTGAGCTTGTTTGTGTGTGAGTAGGAGGTGGCTCAATCTGCAAACAGTATAATGAGAAACTGTGAAAGCAGATAAACAGAATAGGTCTATAAAAAAAAAAAAAGCCATTCAGTCTATCTTTCTGCAGTTAATGATGACATACAAGCCCTCTGAGTGAGAAGTGTGTGTGTAGGACAATATGACCTTTATGGCCTACAGCAGCAGGGTTGAGCTTATTACGTTATTACGCCTGTGAAGCTCATTCACCAGCGTTTTGAGTGTTTTTGGTTGCATTTCCTTCCTCGACATGTATGGTGAGAAAAAGGATGTCATGAATGTCATGCAGCACGCCTCATTCTGTGGCGTGTTCACACCTATCTAATGCTTGCAGCGGGGGGAAAAATTATATATATATATATATATATATATATACATTAATTTTTTTAAACTTTTTTTTAAATGTAGGTTTATTTAATTTCTAAGGGTCTAAGGTAAAAAGATTGTGTCAGTATAACTAATGCATTAGTGTAAACAGTCTGTCTGAAGATAAAACCTTGCTAGCTTACTTCCTTGCATGCGGAACCTAAGCAGTTAGGTTACAATTATGCATCCTAGTGAAAAGAATCATCAAGTTTGGAAACGGAAAAGTTTTGGAAAATCTCTTTAACTCTACTGCGTTGTCATTTCACCGTCATCAGAACTTAAGGGGAGCTATTAATGATTTTTTCATAATTTTTAGTTATGCAGACGGCCCTACAATGCATGTTTTCCCCCCTAATGTGACCTCATATAAGAAGAAGGGCGTGGCTCAGCGTCACATATTTACATAGACACTGAAATTTAATGTTTGAAAGAGGTATGAAAAATAAATTCTATCTATATAAGGGGTAATTCAACTACTAACAGCTAACAGAGTTAACACACACACACACACGCGCACACACACACACACATTAGGGGAGCTTTAAAAGCTCTGTACATATTTTGGATCGAGTGTTTGTTAAATGACAGTTAAAATTGCGCCAACAGTTCAACACGAGTGAGGTGATTAACTGAGTGATTAATTTTATCTGATGATGCTGAGGCTCATGTTTAAACGATGAGTGACTTTTACCTCAGGTGATGAGGAGACATGCTGACACTCGTATGGATGACGCTGATAATCGGTGATGACTGATTTCTCATCGTTTTTCCTTACGTACAAGGGACGTTCACGTCAAACCAGGACTTTTGATTGTGAAGTATTACAGCACACAGTTATACGAGTAAAAACTCCCTTTATTTCTCTATATAATCCTCTGCTACACTAATGCACTTATCCCAAGGTTTCACTAGTGCTTGGATACCATCAAGATAGAAAGTTTTATCAGTATGCTGGAGCCATGATCAGATTCAGTCTGAAACGCTGGCCTCAAAGGAACTCCTTTAATGGCCCAAACATTTGGAAATGACTTGTATTGAGATCAGGATTGTACGGGCAATAAATCCCTCCGAGTTCCTGTAATGTGGTGCTGGTCTCACAAGGCTCACGACCGCACTGGGCTCCGAGTCACCTCGGCTGGGATCGTCGTTCACAAAAGTGCAGCCTTGTTTAAAAAGTTTGCTGTTAAATGTCGATCCGTTTTACGCCTTCGTTCACGAGAACTCGAACACCCCCTGTAGATTCGGGTGTAAATGTAGTGCTAAGGAGGTGGTTTTTAGTGAAATTACATTGAAGCATTTTAAATCTGAATTTGTCCCTTTTTACTAGAACTTACATTCTAACGAGAAACACATTTCAGTTCTGGAACTCCTGAGGTTTTATAATAACGATAAGAACGATATAATAATAATATTAATAATAATAATAAAAACAATAGAATATCCATAATTTAAAGCCATCATACATCAGGTTAAATATTTATTATAATATCGATCAATCTAGTATATATACAGTACTGTGCAACAGTCTTAGACGCCATATTATCTGTAGGACAAATATTTGAAAAAAGTTTATTTTGTCCGCATTATGATGTACAAGACCACTCCCTACAAAGATACACTAAAATTAATGAATAAATAACATTACAGAAGAATATTTGCATGCCTGTAAAGAAAGCGACAGACCAGTTTTCAGATGGGGAAAAATTGTATAATGTAGACTGACGCATGCTCAGTAAAACCTAACAGCTGTTTTATTTAGAATAGAGTAATGTATCGAAAAATTAGGGTTGGGTACCTTAAATGGAACAGGTGTTCTATCAATTCATCCTAATCATTATTTCCTACCCAGGGTTTCTGCGCATGCGCATTAAAAATACGTCACGCTTCGTGATCTTAGCGTCCCGCCCATAAAATGAATTCTACTCCTGCGAGTGATTAGCAAATTTACTGAGGTATTTCATAGTTTTGTTTTTTGATTCACATGCCTATATTTAACAGTCACCCTGTTAATTGATTTTTGAAAAATCGTTTGCACCCATTTTCAAATTATAGGAATTGCACTCTGATGAAGTACCGTAATGTGTCACAATCTGCTGCACATCTTAAAACTGAGTATTGCTTTTTTTTTTTTTTTTGCAGCGTTATGTCGACTTTGATACTGTAGGACAGACCGGTGTAACTTTTTTTTTTTTTTACCGGTAGGAAATTCTGACAAGTAGGAAAATCTGAACGCGAGTTTCGGTGCCACTTAAATGCCTGGGGTGTCGATTAATATATTCGTTTTCTGGAGCTATGATGATGACTCAATTGTAATAAGCATTAGATTCGTCAACACACATGATCGCTAGTACAATTTAAATACCGCATTCATGGGGTGTCAGAAATGATCGGAAAAATCAATTATTCCCTTAATTGGAAAAATCCTGAGGACTTCGGGAAGCTTTGATAATACAAATCCAAAACATTGTTATTGTTAATGCTACTGTCCATTTTATTTTTGTAGATTAAAAGTGTATTAAATTAGATAAAAAAAAAATTAAAGCACAAATCATCGAGAAATGAGACCGTCCGAGATGCGCGTGAATATGCAGCAACTACCGTTACACTCGCTCTGACGTCAGCAGACGGGCTACCGCTATCTTAACTTGCTAAATTTAAACTTTCGTAAAAATGCCGAAAACTAAACTGTCGAAAGTCTGGCTATATTTCACAAGAAAGGATTCTGTGCAGTAAATGTTTCACAGCAGTCGCGTGTAAAGGTGGAAACACGTCAAATCTAATGAAACACCTGAGGGAACACGGAATAAAGTTAAAGCAGCGGGACAGCTGGCACTATTGTTGTGGATGAGCCCAGCCCCAGTCATACCAACCGTAGCAAACAGGATTATGATGACGTCAGCAACCTTTCCACAGGTTAGTAGTAGACTTGCATTCATGCTAACAAATGGTCAAACGATTTGTAAAATACTAATGTAACATGGATGCTGTTTATAATTATGGCTTTCCAGCTAGTACTTAAACTTTTAAGATATTGTTCAATTTTAAGCAGTAAATTTTTTGTTCAATAAAAATGTATTCCTGAGTCATCCACCATCATTTTGTGGCTTTTGCAAAATATCGGTTCAGGCACCGTTTTGGTACCGGTTTAAAAGTATAAATTTGGCACCGGTATCGAAAAAACAAAAAACAAACGATGCCCAACCCTATCGAACACTACCGCAAAGAGTTTCCACACCAAATATCGACCATTTAGTGTTTTTTTTTTATTACTTAGTGCTTTTTATAAAAGTTTCTTTTGATGTAGAAATGCATATGGCTTTTGTTTGGATGTTCCCAAGACTTTTGCACAGTACTGAAATAAAACAGCTGTTAGGTTTTACTGAGCATGCTGGAGAATATGAGTTCTTTTGGTAACTTCGTCACACTTGCTCCTTTCCGTTTTCATGCAAAATTATAGAATTTTGTTTTCTTCACATCTGTAATGTTATTTATTCATTAATTGTAGGGAATGGTCTTGTACATACAATAATGCAGACAACTTGTATAACAAAATTTGTACTACAGATAATATGGCGCCTAAGATTTTTGCACAATACTGTACATCAATATATATATATATATATATATATATATATATATATATATATATATATATATAATTTCATTCTATAACTGTTATAATAATCTGCAGCTCTTTGTAACCATCTATTTTTTTTCTTCACCTTTTGAAATGAAAGCTTAAGCATTCTGAAGGTATTTGACTCCTGTGTCTTTGTATGTGGAATTTGGCTCGAACAGGCTTTTATGCTCATAACCTTTCACTGCACTCTTCTCCTACATCCTGATAAGTACAGGACTTATTTTTTCTGGCGCTATTAAAAAGAAGAAAAAAAAGGATTTAGTGAAACTAACATGTTATAAGAGTCTGGCTTTTTTTAGCCTCAAAAAGCTGAGAGGTAACATGCTGTTTAAAAGCTGGATATTGCGATGTGATTAAATTAGTTAATGAGATCGCTCTGCTTGTCATCTCTCTCCTTGCTTTTGGAAAACTGGGGGAGACAAAAACAAAAATTCATCAGTTCGATGTCGTTCGTCGTTAACGAACAGGTTGCGCGGCGTACAGTACGTGTCAGTGGGTTACAGTGTTAATAGAACAAGGCAACTTTGTGCAGTTAAACGGATAACCGCTATCACAAAGGAATGAGCGAATGGCTTTACGTTGTCTGATTTTTTTTGTTGTTGTTGTGAATGAGTCTTGAAAATAAAGGATATTTTGCTGCCATCCTTTAAATCCTGCCTGTCTGTGTTTGTTCATCAACTTACAGCTAGTGTGCTGCAAGGATTCAGTTCACGGCCTTGACACGCTCTTTGCTACCCAATCTGCTGAAAGTAGGGCAGCTATAAAAGGCTGATGGATACTTCTGTGTTAAAAAAAAAAAAAAGAAAAAAAAAAACAGCTACTCTGCCTAAATAAATAAATAAATAAATAAATAAAAAACAACTCTATGGTGTGTGATATGAATCAGAAAAAAAAACCCTCATATATATCATCGTTTCTGAATTTTAACCTGATTAGAAAGTTAGAATGTTGAGTGTATTGAATGACCGAGCCGTGTACGTTGTGTGCTTAACGTCTAGACGTTTTAAGGGAATGTGTATTCCAGGTTGGAGTGCACATGCTCAGGTTTCCTACACCGTGCTAGACTGAGATCAATGAGACACTTAGAGCTCCTCTTCATCTGGGCCTGTCAACTCCGCCGGCGCCATCGCTCCCCCCCTCCCCCACATACACAAATGCACAACACCTAACACACACAAAACGCTGTCTATTAGATATAGAAAGGAAATGTTCAACGTGTCTTGCAACCAACTGCACTTGAATGTCGATCGTTATGAGCCTGACCATGGCTCCTGGGTAAGACGGCTGAACAATGTTTACTTTTTTTATTTGATCATTTAAAAAAAAAACAAAAAAAAAACGCATGACCGGATGGGTGCCAGCCACAAATATTCACTTTTTATTAAGTCTAATGTAAACATGATATACACTTGGCAGGCACTTTATTACAAATGCCTCTACAGCTCTCCTGAGTGTTTCTCTCACACACACATACAGTATCATCTCTAGAGTTTACACAGGGTGAATGAAGAAGAAAAAAACATTCAGTGAGTGGCAGGTTTGCAGTAGGAAAGGCATTGCTGATGGTAGGGGAAGGTAACTTAAATAACCTGGTTACAATCTTTGGCAAAAAAAAAATTGTACATGAATCATACACTCGTTAAAACTGGACATTTAGGTATAAAAAATTGACAGTTGACAGTGTCGGACAAAATGTTTCTTTGATCTGATTAATCTTATTTACTTATACATCATGAGAACAGCTGTGTGTGTGTGTGTGTGTGTGTGTGTGTGTGTGTGTGTGTGTGTGTGTGAGAGATGGCGCCAGGACACACTTCGGAACGAATGCAGTGTGATATTCTATGTTTTTGTACATGCAATTTTTTAAAGACTTACCCAAGTCTCAGAATCGCAAATAATATACTGTGAGCTCACATGTTGTGTTTAAATAATGCACTTAAGTCAAGTTCTACAAAACATCCTTAACATGACAGTTTATAAATGTAGACAGTGTTAAAAGCTAATTAAACGTGTCTATTTTAACTTGAGATTTATTTGATTTGATTCGATTCGACGCTGTCATCTGCGCTTCTCAGACGCTCACTATTCACGTCTCACTGTTGGCATGGCAACTGGGGGCATCTCGTTAACAGGAGCGCTTGACTCCAGACGTCTCCTGGCCACACGAGCAAATCCCTCCAAAACAACTTAGGCCTTGATATGAATCAATTTTCATGTTAAACAGCTGCAGCGGGCTGACATGAGCAGAGACGCCGGTGCTTTACTGAGCTTTAGGCACTTGAATGTCCCCAGAGTCTCGAGTCCTTTTTTTTTTCTCTCTCTCTCTCTCTCTCTCTCTCGCTCGTTCGCTCTGCAGAGATTCGAGGTTTCCTGTCTGTTTTCTGGCACCGCTTGCAGCTTCTGTCTAATTTTAGGGTGCCGGCCAGGGATGGACAAAACTTTGGCACAGCTCGGTGTTTTAATTCAATTTTAATTACTCGGTCCCTCAGTCCCTCACTGGAGAACGTTTCTTACTGCAACTTGGCACAGGTCATGCTAATTCAGGGGCTTGATCACTTACATAAGATTTAAGATGAAATATACAAGTTTAAAAAAAGAAAACGCATTCAGAATGGACAGATTAAACAAAAAAATTCTCTTGCATCATGATTGAAATTGAAATCTTAACTGGGTTAAGACCTGTCAAGCTCTTTATGAAAACCTGGAAGGATGGTGCTGAACTGTCAACTTGTGTGGTTGAAAAAAAGTCACTGATGAAACACGTGGTGAAGTTGCATCATTAAAATAACACTTGAAATCAGAGCTATGTTTAATAATGAATTCAAGGTGTGGTGAGAACTCCGAGAACTGAGACTAAACAGCTGTGTGTTCATAAAAAAGATTGGATTTTGGACCAATGGAAAAAGGTGGTCTAATAAGTTCAGATTGACCCTATTTGAGCGCGATTGGTGTATCAGGGTAAGACGGAATCAAATAAAGCCGTGCAGCCATCATGCATAGTGTCCACCATACAAGCCTCTGGAGACAATGTGATGATCTGGGGTTGAAAATGGCTTGAATTTGCTATCAAGCATACAGATTGGACTTTGGAGCGATGGAAAAAGTCATGTGATCTGCTTTTTGAAGGCAGTTTAGGCAAATTAACCCAGATGAAACCCATCAAGCACGGGGAGAACATGCAAACTACATGCACATAGAGACGGGAATCGAACCCGGACCCTAGAGGTGCAAGGCTAACCACTTTATTATTATTATTATTATTATTATTATTATTATTATTATCCAGGCAGTTGAATACAGTACTCAGCAATATATATAACTCCAAATAAAGCTGAAATTAAACTATGATAGAAAATGTCCTTTATGTTAAATAAGGACTAAAACCCTGTTATAGGAAAATAATTAACAGTGTGCTGGTGTGATGTGGCTCAACAGAAAGCAGCGTTGCTTCAGAGTGGTTACACTCCTGAAGATGATTAGTTCTGAATCCTGAAGCGTTTTACTCCACTTACACATCACATTTCCAAGTTTTTCGAATAAGATTCTCAACATCCATATGAGAATTCAGGAAAAACAAGTACAACTAAGCATTTTTTGTTGACATTTTATAACTAAAGTCTGATGATTATAAAAAGGATCAATAAACAACTGATCCTGCAGTTCACACACAAATACGCTTTCCCTTTTACTCATTCCACAGAGATCCACTGGCATTTATTCTGATGCACTGTTGCCTGGAGGGGACGTTTTTCTGGATGCAAGAAGGTTTATTATTATTATTATTATTTTTTTAATCTAAATGAATCCCCCTGTATTGCAATTATAGTACAAACAGGTTAGCTTAAAGCCTTGGGAATGAAACCACTAGCATAGCGGTGACTGCAACACCAGTGCAAGATTATGTCAGTAATATCAAGTGCTTGAATTATATAATTCAAAAACGATTGCATTTCCCAAAAGAACATGTCATCGACTCTTTACAGAAACACGACTGAATTAATTAATTTGCCGTCTCAATTCCAGGCCTCCCACATTTCCCAGCACACTGCAGATGGTGAAGCATGCCCTGTGCTTAGAGTGTGGACTTGGCAGCGGTTGTAATTTTCATAGCGAATCCCTGATGCTTTGTTACGAAACCTCTACATTTTAGACGGAACTTTGACAAATGTGCTCTATTTCGCACTAGTCTGGATAGCAAAGTTCCAGCTTTGGGGAATTCACTCTTGCGTCCATGTTCCTCCGTTTTCTAGCCGGCGGAATCGAGTCACATCTGGTGCCTTCATCCTTTAAGAGGAGTGGAGATAGATTTGGTGAATCTAGCAGCTGCCAGGAGAAAACGCCAGCGCCTGTCACTTGGGACGTCATTAAGCGTCGAAAAGAAGACGGATAGAGACACCAGGCTGTCCCGCTCTCCCCTGATTCCCTCGCTCTTTCTCCATTCCATCCCTCAATCTCTTTTTCTCTCGTCTTCTTTTCACCTTTTCACCTCTTCCCGCTGCCGCTCATCGCCTCCTGGTCCGTCACTCTTCCCCTGTTTGAAGCTTCCTGTCTGTTCCCCTATCTCACCTCTGTCTTTCTTTTGTCCTTCCCAGGCTCCTGCTCTCTGTTATTTCAGCTCAGACAGACCGTCTGTCCCTTGGTCACAGCATTGCCAGTTTCAGCCTCCTATGGTTCCACTCGTTTTAATTGATTTCCAGTCTTTGCTTGTTAGCGAAAAAGAGGCCATTGGATGCTCGGGGCTGAGGTCAGGTAGCACAGGCCCCTGTGCTGCTGCTTGGTTTTAAGTTCTGCCCTGACTGTGTTCGTCATCTTTACAGCTTCCTTTGTCATCCAGATTTAATAGACAGGAAGAACGCAAACAGGAAGGATCTTTTCCAAGACACCAAGTGTGCACACACAGGACATGAGGACATTTTCAAAAAGTGTAAGATTTATTTCTGTCATCAGTGCGTGGGCCCATGCGCAGTTGAGTTCATTTCTGTTTCAAATTGAAAATCCAATTGCATAAAATGAACATGACTGAGTTATGTTTTACTGCGTAACTGTTGGTGGCTAGTTCATAGCTATTAATGTTTTGTTCCAGGTTGGCACTTCACAATACCATTTTTGCTATCAGTGTCACAGTAAAAATAAATGCATACTTCTTTGTCCAGATACTGTTTTTACGTAAAAGATAATTCCAAAACTTCAAATAAAAAAGTGCAACAAATCAAACTTACAACTACAAATAAAAAAATGCAACAAAACTAAATTACAACTACAAATTTAAAAATGCAACAAATTCAAATTACAACTAAAAATTAAAAAATGCAACAAATAAAAATTACAACTACAAATTAAAAAATGCAACAAATAAAAATTACAACTACAAATAAAAAAATGTAACAAATAAAAAAATGCAACAAATCTAAATTACAACTACAAATTAAAAAATGCAACATTCAAATTACAACTACAAATAAAAAAATGCAACAAATAAAAATTTAAACTACAAATAAAAAAATGCAATAAATAAAAAAATGCAACAAATCTAAATTACAACTACAAGTAAAAAATGCAACAAATCTAAATTACAACTACAAATTAAAAAATGCAACATTCAAATTACAACTACAAATAAAAAAATGCAACAAATAAAAATTAAAACTACAAATAAAAAAATGCAATAAATAAAAAAATGTAACAAATCTAAATTACAACTACAAGTAAAAAATGCAACAAATCTAAATTACAACTACAAGTAAAAACTTCAACAAATCAAAATTACAATTACAAATAAAAAATACTACTACAAATAAAACATACTACTACAAATAAAAAAATTCAACAAATTAAAATTACAACTACAAATAAAAAAAATACAACAAATGAAAATTACAACTATAAATAAAAAAACGCAACAGATAAAATTTACACCTACAAATAAAAAAATACAACAAATAAAAATTACAACTACAAATTTAAAAATGCAACAAATCAAAATGATACTTACAAATATAAAACCCCCTAATAAATCAAATTAAAGACAATACCAAATCATAAACACCAAAAGCAAACAAACAAATAAAACCACAAGAATGGTTTAAAACACAACAAAACTAAAAAAAATCTGAAAAAAAGGAGTAGCTGTTTATTGACCAGTACATGCTTGTTTCTGATTGGCTTTAGGGGACATTTGGGAGAATCTATTAATTTAAATGAATCTAAAACAAGAAATAAATAAGGTTCCTGGGAGGCCAGCGTTTCATACGTGAATCTCTGGCGTACTGAGAGAACTTTCTATCTTGATGGTATCCAAGCACTAGTGAAACACTGGGATAAGTGCATTAGTGTGTCAGGAGATTATATAGAGAAATGAAGGGAATTTTTAACTCTCATAACTGTGTTCAAGTTATTCTGCATAATCAGAAGTTCAAATTGTCTTGAGCACCTCTCACAATACAGCTGTCTTATCTTGGAACTTATTGGGTTTCTCTCAGAATAAGAAATTCTCCTCTGCTGTCTGCTCAGATTTCAGTGAGGCTTGGAGAGTAATATTTAAGATTTGCACCTGCATTTTTCAGCCATTTGTTTAAAAACCATGTTCTTTCTCTTTAACCCTTTTGCACGGCCTGACTGATTCCCACCCCCCCATCCCCAATTCCCTTCTCCCCCTCCGTCCTTCATCCTCCCGGGAGTGCTCTCGTTTCTCTCTTCCTCCATTAATTGTGCAGGAGCGAGCTGTCTGAGTGTGTGAAGCTCCTGCGGCTTGTCTCATAGCTCACGCTGTTCTGTGGCCCAGTGAAAATAGGAAGGGGAAAAAAATAAAAAAATGTCAAACACACACGTACATTACAGCGAATAAGGCTGGAAAGCACTTCTTAAGCCTACATAAGCTGTAAGTGTTCATGTCTCAGTGATATATGATCCTGACCGGAATCAGCTGGAGAGAAAAAGAGGGAAATCATGGCTCTCTCGGCTCGCCGTTTGGCACCACATCAAGCCGTGGCGTCGTATCAAGGGCTGTAGACTTGCTGTACTTTGCCTACTAATGAGATCTCTCTCTCTCTCTCTCCAGCTCAAACCCCTCCTCTAGGTTGTGTTTAATCTCCTGTAAAAGAAGCCCATCTCTGCTGGCACGACTTCTTCTGCTGCAGTCCGAATCCTCGTCTCGCGCCGGGTTCGTTTATGAAAGAGTCTAAAAGTGGGTGAAAAAAATAAAGCTGGCACAAATGCAGAGTCAAAATGATGTAACAGACACTCTAAAAGGTTCAGTCCCTTTGTGCTCGCTTTCTCTCGATGAGTAAGATTTTTTGTGATAAAAACGTCTAGCTCCTTTTTCCTCCATACGAGTCCAAGAGGAGCTGAGAAGATCCGCACTATAGGCCCATCTCGCTCCTGTATGCTGCTGGCGCTCGCTGAATTATTAACACTTATCTCTAATAATTATTACTTGTTATTGATTACATAACGCGTTGCCAGAATAGAAATGGTGCGATGTTGCACTCTAAGCCCTGTCATTACCAGTTTAGGAAATGGATAATCTGAAGACCGGGCATTATTTAATATTTAAGGAAATTGCTTTTTGTCCTTCAGTGGACGCTGATATAAATGTTCGAAATGGATCGTAACTGGATTTTAGAGCCCGCACGAGAAAATGACCCGCTATTACACAGTGTGATCAGGCAGAAGTAAAACCATGCCGTTTGCGAATAAAAAGAGCCAACAGACCAGGGGATTATTCGGCTTTCGCTCTCAGGTCTGAGCTCAGGGACAGCCGTGACTCAGTGGTTAATGTTCTGTGTTAGTGAGTGGAACATTCCGACTCGCTGCCTGAGTCTCTGCAGTGCTTCTGCACCTTTCTTCTTCTTCTTCTTCCTTCTCAGAAGAATGTTTTAACGCTCATCACCTCTTCTCCTCCTTAAAAAACATGTCTTCCTTAGTCACCATTGTCATCTTGCTGTCAACTTGGTTTTTTTACCTTCCGTTCTTTCCTTTTTTTTTTCTTTTTTCATCACCTTCTTCAGCCTCCACGTCTCTATTTTCCATCTTCTCCCTTTCCACTCCTTTATTCATCATCTTCTTCTTCTACTTCTCCTCTTACTTCATTTAGTCGTTCTTCTCTGTGCTTCACCTCTTCTTTATCCTCCTCTCCTGCCATGTTCCTCACTGACTAATCATCATTTCTCTACCACTTTTTTCTTTTCTCCCCATCTGTCTTCATCATGTTCTTCTCCTCCGCCTTCTTATTCATTTTCTTCTTCTTCCCACCTCTTTCTCCATCACCTCCTTCACATGCTCCTTTTCGCCTTCTTCCTCTTCTTATCCTCCATCATCTGCTAATTTTCTTTTCTTTCTCTCCATCGTTTCTCCTGTTTCCTTCTCCTCCTTCTTACTCCCTCCTCATCCCCATCACATCCTACCATCCTTTTTCTCCTCCTCATTCTTCTTCTTATTCCCTCCTCATCCCCATCCTTCTTCTTCTTCGTCGTCTTCTTCTTCTTCTCTCCTCCACATCCTTCTCATCCTCCTCATTCTTCTTCTTTTTGTTTTTCTTTCCTCCTCATCCTCCATCACCTTTCTTTTCCTCTTCTCCATCTTTTTTCCCTGTTCCTCCTCCTCCTTCTTCTTCTTCCCATTTCCTTCTCATCCTCCATTATCTTCTGTTCATTTTCTTTTCTTTCCTTTTTGTCTTCTCCTTCTCCTTCTTTTTCTTTCCCCTCCCCTTCTTCTCCTTCGTCTTCACACTCACCACTTCATTTCTACATCGCTTCACGGACATTAAGTTTTGGAAAACAATATTCTATTTTCTATTTCTATTTATGCCTCTACTGTATGAAAATATATACCCTGTTTATCTAAATATAGAGATTTACAATGAAGGCTTGTGTCATTGTTTTGAGGACTGCCTTGCAATACGCCACATCTTCTCTGATTTATGATCCACTTTACGAGTGATGTGACCTGACCCACATAACCTGCTTTTTTCATCTTCCGGAGGGCAAGACGCCAGACGAGGCAGTTAAAGTGCGTGAGGGAAATGCTGAAAGACCTTGAGGAGAAATCCACCGTGCAGCTTTCCTGCAGCTTCACTGCACATTTGCGGCAGTTTACACACACTCACACACGCGCTCAAACAGAGAGCTGTCCTGTATCTGATTCTTTTTACAGCCCAGCCTTCTGACCTACAGTATGTTACACAAAAAACAAAAACATGAATGAAATAGTTAAAGAGCGATGATGAAGATGATGATGATGATGCTGGGCAGTAAAACTCGCAAATGTGCAAACGGCTGCTGAATGACTTGGGATGTTGTTCATGAATGGCATATGCATTGTGTTACAGCCGTCTGATTTAAGAGAAGTGTCACATGAGTAACGGCGCTGCCTGCATAGGCATAATTGCATTCTTACTCCACGGAGGAGAGGCTTTCAGCTCCATTACACTCTAATGGAAGTGTGTGTGTGTGTGTGTGTGTGAAGGAAGGAGATTCCTTGACTCACAAACCACTCTCACACATCACATCACAAGTATTTATCCAAGTTATCCACATACCACAGCTGTGTATCAAGTGTATAGAACACTGGTGATGTTATATGGAAGTGACTGAGCAGTGTGTTTGTGTGTGTGTGTGTGTGAGGGTTGCAGAGTTGAGCTCCTGAGTGAAACAGGTGGCCAAAATAGAGAGAGAGAGAGAGAGAGAGACACTGGTCTCTGTACCCGCTTGAGTGCGTCTCTCATGTAATGGATTTTGAGGCTTCTTTTGTAATGGATTATTGATGTGGTGGTGGGAGGGAGGCAGGTGATAATTGGATTCTGTTCTGGGTCCCATCCTACAGCCCAGCAACGCGTGTTTTTAATGAGCCCACTTCTTTCTTGCCACCAACAGCTCATTTTCTCTCCTTTCATCGTCCAAGAACGACTTGGCGTCATCTCCCTCTGGAGAAGCTGTTTAGTCACGGGTGGGCTTAAGCAACCCGGCAGCAAAAGGGATTAAGTGCAAATACTGCGTGTTTTGATCACTCAGTCGATCACACCTGCGCGGTGGTGACAAACACTCTTTTACTTACGCTCTTTACTCAAGAAGAGCTTTCATCATCCCTTTTACTGCACTTCACTCATTCTGCTTTTTATTAACCTCGCTTTTTAGGACTCTTTAATGCGCTTCCTTTCTCCTGAAATAATTACTCCAGACCAAAAAGGTCGTAAAATGACGATAATTAGGAACGTCCTAAACGCGGAAGGAGTACGCCGCTCGGATGTCCTGTCAGCAGGGAATAATCAGGTCTTAAATTCAAGGTGAATTCACTAAAAATGGGGATAAAATGGATTTATGAACTAAAATGGACCCATTGGCTTTTACTTCTTATTAGGCCTGAGGCTGGCGTCTGAAGGAGAGCTAACGCTAAGCAGGAAGGAAAACGGATCAGGTGGGAGGGATGGTCTGATGGGAAACAACCTTTTACCCCAAAGTAAAGAGTTGCTTAAGGGCGTTTTCATATTAGGGACGTTTCTGAGAACACTTGACTTCAAAGTCTGGTTCATGGTGATCAGTGAGAACACAAGCGTTCCCGGATCAGAAACCGCGCCCGAGTCGACTGGAAAAGGTGGTCTCAATCATACCTGAACATGGAAGTACTGTAGCATGCGCCAATCTCAGCCATAGCTAATAAAAAAGGAAGGAATTTGCATAGCGCGAATCCTCGTTCTCTTCTTCTCTTTAGTGGTGACTCACGAAACCGACCAGGTGCCTACTGCCACCTGCTGTATTGGAGGGTGAAAAATACTCAAGCGTACCCGAGTATGGAGGAACAATAATAATGTGAACGCTGGCCAGTGCGGGATTGAGGGAGGGGACCAATCATTCTGCTTCACCTCATCATGTAACCTCCAGCTGGTTTCTAACACAGACTGTATAAGGACTTGATAAACCCTCCGTGACATCACCCATAGTTTTACAGAAGAGCAGTTTTGAAGCTCAGCTGTACTGTAGGAGCTCTGGTTCTTGCCATCTTGACAGGAACGGACTCCACCTAAACCCCGCTTAATCCATAAATGCCTAAATGGCCAGAATGAATGGAGTCTTGCTGTTGGTTGTAATTTTAACTGAAGACTTACATAAAAATTCACCCACTGTACAGTTGCTTTAAATGGGAAATCTACAGTAGCTATGCAGACCAAAAACATTTTATTGTACCAGGCTGCAAATGTGTTTAATTTCTGTTCGCATTTTCACATGGGGATATTTGAGGACCTGGATGTTGGACTCATTTTTCAGAAGCAGATGCTGCCTTGGATTCTCTACATCTAAATGTGTCTGCATTGTCTCCTGTAAAGATCCCATCCTGGATGTTTACCTCAAGCTCATTGGTCTCGAAAGAAAGCTCTGGTTTCTATTAGAGTGACATTTTAAAATAGAAAAAACCTTCTACCACAAAGTAACATTAAAATAAATAAATCTAGTTCTATGTGTTAGCTTATGATAATTGTATACCAAAAGCTAGAAATTAGAAATTGGGTTGTATGACAGTTATACAGTAATTTATGCACAAAGATTTCCTTTGGGTTTTCTTTTTTGGGCTTCATCACACTCTCAGTTTGGATACTACGTATCTAAAAATGGCTTGTATGCATATCAGGCATACTTTCACATCTACATTTGTTGATTCCTGTGTGAATTGAAGCCTGAGTGGTCCACACTCTTGTATCTCATGATTAATCTCCAAATCCGTTTTTAATGTTTGTTTGTTTGTTTATTTGTTTGTTTATTTCTTTATTTCAATTACTCGACTGGGTCATCCCCATGACCTTCCATTTTATGGTTATAGATCTGCAGACGGATAGCGTGTGAGATCTGATATCTTCTCTTGAAGGTTTGATGAGGTTTCAGTTTTTTTTTCTTTTTTTCTCGCTTCTCCAGATGTCTCCTGTGAGTGATGGAGCGTGATGCTAAAAGACTCCTGTCCCTGCCTGCCAGCGCCTTCACGCATGACACACAATCTGATAGCAATGGTGTGTCAGTCTGAAGCTGCCATTTCTGTGTGTGTAACATGAAATCTCTGGAAAGATGTATAGGCTGAAGTTCTAACCTTGTCTGAAGGCCAGAGAATGATTTTAGTTATTAAAGCTACTGTGGTTTGATGCGAGTGGAATGAAAGCCTTTTTTAAATTTTTTTTTTAAAAAGCATCAATTGTAGACATAAGTATAGACATAACCTGTCTAGAATGTCGAAAAGCAGTGGTCTTAACAACTGGTATCTGATCTCTGATGAAAGGATGACCGAATATATATATAAAACCTGGTGGTGTGCTGTTATTTGAAAATAGCCAGTGATGCCATGGTGTGATGTATCCAGATGCAAAGTGGCTACTGTTACTACCCAAAGTTGAATATTTTTCTATAATATTATAGGAATATATTATATATTGCTCATTATATACAGTAGTGTTTTATTCTGCTTATACCAGCAATTTGCCAACAGTTATCATTTTTTCTCCAGTGATTAGTATTTCGTTATTCAATAATGGCATCTTGTAGCCAGCATACCCTAATCTTTGGTCGTCACAAATGCCCCTAACACAACAGACAACAATAATACCAAACAAATGGACTGAGCAGATCTCTGGACCACTAGGAAACATGCCTTGGAAAACGGTGGACAACAGCAATTGACTGTAATCTAAATTGAAAAGAATATGGACGTGATGCAGTTTGGACGTTGTGCCAAAACCAAAATACAGTACAGTCATTTGGTATCTAAGGTGCACCCGATGGTATTTCAGAAAGAAAATTAAATAGAGAGATTACATTGCAACAGTAAGAGATGCATGACACTTCACTTGCTGTGTGCGGGAAGCTGTTGTGAGACTTAAGGGACTATGAATGTGGTCGGAGTGAACGTTCGGCTTAAAGGCTTTAAATAAAGGTAACAACTGTATAGTTTTGAGGTTGTATTTGCAATATGTGTAGGGTGTTCATTCAGCATTATCTCAACGTCCTTGCAGAAGAGTCATTCTAACGTTCAAACGCAACCTTGATGAACATCATTGACGCCTTTACACTTTACTACATTACACTGCTCATTCAATGTTAGACATATTGGACATATTTTTAAAAAATCTGTCTGTTTAATGTTTTGCAACCGCTCTGATGCAAGTCATTTCCTGTTTTCGCTTACATTATAACCTGACTTTCCTTTTAAAATTAAAAGATCCAAATAAACAAATGACATCATGTAAACAAGAAACTGCGACGAAGGCCTTTCCCTCTAGGAAGATTCAAGAATCCTACCCCTACGTATTCTTCCATGCATTAGTGCTGTCCTGGATGTAATGTAATTATCCACCACCAAATGGGATTAAGACATGTCCATGGCACGACTGTGCAAAGTGCAACACAGGAACAGCCTAGGTTTAGAGGATCATTAAGCCAAGCCAGGCTTCTCCCACATGGGACTTGTGGTCTGAGTTAGCCAGATGTTCATTCTGAATGACATTTATTGTAAGTGACTAAAACATTAACAAAGTACACAGGGCAATTAGAGAGTGAAATGATCCACTCATATTCAAAATCGCTGTTGTTGCTGTGGCTGATGTAGCTTCCCCTATTACTTTTCAGTCCACTGTTTTTGAGTCATAGGTGCTTATTAGCTCTTAGTGTGGTTAAAACAAGGACTGTGCTGTGAATCGTTTCTTAAAAAATAAACCCTGGGCATGAAAACTCACCAGTAAAGAACCACAGAGACACTTGGAGGCAGCACGCCAGGGTTAGTGGAGGGATGAGTCTTCCTGCCTAGATGACACTCAGGATGAGTGTGAATACTTTATGCATTGAGCAGTTGGAGTTGATTGGTAACTGATTTGAGAATTGATTAGTGATTGAATTATGAACTGGTTTAGGTCAGAAGTAGAGGTTGACATCTGCTAATCTGGAATGTAATTTAACGATGCTTTTAAAACAAAATTGTCAAAAAAAAAATTGACAATTCTCACTATACATTCGTATCATTAAAGAAAAACAAATATATTATTGAGCATGATAAAGTAATTGAATTAAACTTTTCTTACAAATCTTTTAACCTGACAAATATTAATCTATTAATAAAATGTATTTAAAATTGTATAACAATGCTTATTTATTAATACATCATGAATTAATCATTTGTCTTTAATAATTAATGTAAGTACTATTTCACTTATAATTAGTTTACTATTGAATATTAATATTGGCATGGCTTTTAGCATTGGACTTAAGAGTATAAAAAGGTAAAAAATGACCTCCGATCACAAACATCCAGGATGTTTTTTCCAAACACATTTCTTCCTCGAGGACGATAGTTCATCACTATCCTTCAAGGTTTGAATAATTCATTGAGTTGTTTACCCAATTTTATTAGTTTCAGAAATCTCCTTAGTTGTTTCCTTTGCTTTATTCTGGACAATAATGTGACTCTTCCGAAACAGAGTCAGATCAATGCAGTGACCACAGGATATGATTTTTGACATAATTGTTTAAGAAATGAGAAACTGCTCAGTAGCAATATTTGGCGATAATTATCCAATGGAAGACTTTTAACGGTTTGATTATTCAAACTCGTGTGTTTTTTGTGTATATACTGTATAGGAGGTTTCAAGGAGATGATGAGGTTGTGAATGAACACTCAGAGATTATAGGGCATTGGTGGCTCAGTGGTAGGTTTCTCACATACCATTCAAAAGACCTGGCTTTGGTTCCCACTTGATGCTGTGCTGATCCCAGACACAAATGAGTGTCAGGAAGAGCATCTGGAGTAAAACCTGCGCCAAGTTCTTGTTTGGATCAGATGTTCCACTCTGGTGAAAGAGATTTACCACCAGATTCATAAGTTCCTTCTTTAAACCCTCTTTGTTCGGCTTGTTTTTAATCGTCCCCGCGTGTGCTCTGATTTCCCTGATTGAATGATAATATATACTGCTGTAAAAGCCTTTATTCCATCTTGATGGCCTGCTGAGTTTTAGGTTAAACACTGCACTCTGAGAAATCAACCTCCATTACGCCTTGAACATTGAACACCCTTGTAAATTTAGATATTAATTCTGTAGCATTTTGCTATGTGAGCTGTAAAGAAATTGAAGGTGAAAAATGGCAGCCTTATTATTCCGAAATGGCAACACTGGAAAGCAGCAAACTGGAAGTTACAGTCCACTGGTCCATAAACTCTTAAGACGTGATATGTGAATTAGTTCTACTGGAGTTTATTTTATTTTTTTGAAAACTCGGTTAAGCTGCTACATTGTTTGACATCCATGGAGACAACCTAGAAACATTTATTGCTTTATTTCATTTATTTTTATTGCTTGTAAAAGTTCAATGCAGAACTCCAGTCTTTCCACTTACTTTCATACTTTCTCAACTTGGTTGAAAAGAAAGTGCACTGTAAGGTAGATGTTGCATATTATTCATCACTGCAGGGATGTTAACTGTTAACTGAAGTGCGGTTTGGCAAGTTCTTTGCCGCACAAATAAAAATAGAAAGTTCCAGAAACAAATTTTGCTTTAACTACTTTGATTTAATGGTTGTTGTAAAAATACCTAATTGTGTATATCAAATGACATTAATTTACTTGAACCTTTTTTTAAGACTGCATCAATGCAGTAATGCGTTCCTCCACAGTTTGGTTCAGATCCTAATCTAACACAGCTGATCAACTAGCCAAGGCTTTAACATCTGAGAACTAAAGCAGGTGTAATGAATTTGGTGTGAAACGCTCCAGGAGTGAAACTGGCCAGGTTTGTGGCTCCTCTTTTCCGATTCATCTCATTTAATGTCTAGTTTTACCTCAGACCTTTAGGTTTTCTGCTCCCCTGGTGTCCAGCTAATGACCATCCCCATGCTAACCAACATATTATTAAGGCTGACACTTGGTGATTGTGTTAATTGGGGACCTGTTAAAGGTCAACCCTGTCTCTGGGTGTGTGGTATTCCTGTGGTGACTGGGCAACAGACAGATATCAGCTTTTTTTTTCCTGTATGGAGAAAATGTAATCTGTGGTATTTTAAGGATTTTTATGAAGCACATATTTAGCAAACTCGTGTATTCGGTCCTTTTAGTTTGTTTGTATATTACCAGAGTTAGGAAATAACAATTTATGCTAATGTGGTTGATGCGCATTAGTTTAGCTAATATGTGTCATGACGACTGATATGAAATTTGAAAACCTCAAATTTTTACTCACATTTTCAAAAACAACAAACAAACAAACTAAATAACACTCAATTTCTCTATAATTCTGTATTTTTTGTTTGTTTTCTGACTTGCTAGCATTAGGTAGCTTCAAGAACTTGATGTCAGATAAACTCCCAACAAATCTACACTTTCACAAACGTGACGGCAACAATGAGACCTAACAAACTTTACAGTAATCTGATGCTATGTACACTTTGGTATTTTTAGCTATGAACTAGCATTGAGCTAGTTTGTATCACCAAAGTTATGATACCAGCTTACCTTATAGCCAATCCTAGGTGCTTGGGGGGTAATGTTAATGAAAATCATTGTGTGATTTGAGTTATCGTCTCTTTTTGTGAAACTTTCTTGTACTGTTATTTTCATACACGCATATACAGTGGTACAAATTTAATCCGTTCTGAAGGTGATTTTTGAGGTGAAATTTCGTATTCATGTAAATGCAGATAAACCAAAAGGAAAGTTTCCCAAATATTAACGATATTACCACCTTCCAGCACTATAATACTTTTTTCGCACAACAAAACATTTAGAAAAGTAAATGAAGTAAAATATGAAATAAATAGACATTAAACCTCACTTAACCTTAATTTATGATTTCTCCTGGCGGCTTTAAAAACAAAACATAGCTCCTTTTTCTTATTGCGTCCATCCTTACTAACATTATTGGGACCCATAGTGCTATGTTCTTCACAAAATCTTGCACAAAAGGCAAAAAACTGTCTCTCAAAAAAAAGTTAATTTGCTTTGCTTGGCTTTCCCCTGATGCAAACAAGTTTTGAACGGCTCTTGGACGTCGCAAACTTAGCCGGAGTTTGATTCGGCTTGGTTAGTTTGTTCGTATGCCAAAAATTTCTTGCAAAATTTTCGTTCTTAAGGTAAAAATTCACGAGGCAGGGTGTGAGGTACCACTGTACTCCTCTACTTTAACTTGAATTTTTGTTTAAGTATATAGTTTTGTATTCATTTTTTCAGCACTCAGATATATTATTTCAATAAAAATAAATCTTCCAAAAGGAGTAATGTTAAAAAAAAAAAAATGAAAGCAATAAATTTCCTGAAATTAATATAGAGGCTGCTTTATGTAGATTTGTCACGTATATATTTTAATTCTCTTCTTGTAAAATAGTGCACAGGTGTAGCATTCAAGCTGGCATCAATCTTGGCCCCGGGGTTCCAGCTGCTCGAGTCAATGGGCATGTCTGTATGAACGTGTTTTATTTGTGGTTTCTAGTGAACGTGGCCTTGTGCGAACATGACCATGCTGTTTGACATGTCATGACAAATCTCTGTCTTACTCCTCACAGCTGTTTCTCTATGCGTGCATCTAGTACACTGTGGAAAAGAATGGGTGGAGGATTAAGAGAGATGTATTGTGTGCCTGAGCAAGACGGAGATGATCACAGACACGCTGTCGGCTTTTTAATACTATGCACTTGTATGAGAGAAGACCTCACTCCTCCTATTTGCCAGTTTGTTTTGGGAATTATTTAGTGCCAGGGTGTGGAGATTGAGGTCAGCGGCTTTTGAGCAGGCTGTGTTTGATTAGTCCGTTTTGTCTCCTGTTGTCCCCGACGAACCTGAGCACGGCCATCATTCATGCAGATTAATGAGAGCTCATGAAGACAAACAGCATTAATAAAGCTGAATTATGCATTCGAGCGGCTGTCAGCTCAGGCCACGACTGGCTGCAGTGTAGAAAGGACACACACACAAAAAAACATGTTCGGTAAACGAAACTGCTCTCACTTACTCAGCCAATCTTTCTCCTCTGATCTGTTCTACCGGGGTGCTTTCACACCTGTTGCTAGTCTGGTTGCCAAGTTTGAACCAGAGTGAAATTTCATCCTGTATATTTGAAAGTCTAATGGTTTGAATTAAATGCTGTTGTGATTTTGGTGTGGTTCCTTTGATCATCAGGGAGTTTGTGTACACATCTAAATAACTGAAATAATCTAACTCTTCTGTGGTTCGAAAGATGAGAAACTGATTTGACCCTGAATTCACCCAATTGATGGAAGTGAACCAAACATGGAATGTGTTTTGGGTTGTGGGAGGTATTTTTTGTAGATGTGACCTATTAACCTGAGTGCTAAGCTGTGGAAATATGATGTGTTTTGGAGATTTGGCATGGCATGCAAAGGAGAGAGAGAGAGAGAGGGGAAAAAGTGGATAATGTTGAAACCTAAATTGCATGAAGCTTATAGCTTTTCCTATAATTATCTACAAAATTATTGCGCATACTTCTGTCATCTATTCCTGGGTGATTGTAAATTATTTCTAAGCATAAAAAAATCTAGTCTAAATAAGATATTTTCTTCTTTTAAAATAAATGCTAATACTAATTTTGTCAAATGAAGTCATTTCTTATACAAAATGAAATCTTTTATTTTTATTATATATTTAATTTAATTTAGTATATTCTGTACATACATCATTCACCCCCCCCCCCCATCATTTTTTTTTTTGCATAGTCTGAAGTTTGTTGCACTGCATTTCACTACTGTTGTACTTGTATAACCATGCATGTGACAAATAAAGAAAATCTTAAATCTAATCTCATGTTTATTTTTTTAGTTAGCACTGTCACCTTGCACCGCCAGGGTCCGGGTTCGATCCCTGGCCAGGCTCGATTCCCCCCTCTGTGTGCATGGAGTTTGCATGTTCTCCCCGTGCTTGGTGGGTTTCCTCCCAGAATTCCGGTTTCCTCCCACAGTCCAAAGGTTAGGCTAATTGGCGTTTCCAAATTGCCCGTAGTGTGTGAATGAGTGAGTGTATGTGTGTGTGTGTTTGTGCCCTGCGATGGATTGGCACCCTGTACAGGGTGTACCCTGCCATGTGCCCTAAGTCTCCTGGGATAGGCTCCAGGCCCCCTGTGACACTGAATACAGGATTAAGCGGTATAGATGATGAGTGAGTGAGTGATTTTTATGTCAATGTGGACAGAAAACAATAGCAATGATGCATAAATCCAGTTAGTTAGAATCATCCATATGTTTTCCATTTACGTAAAATACATGATCAAAAAAGGAAGCAAAAAAAGGTAAATAAAACTGTAGCTATTTTCTGTCGTATTCTCAATTATGTCGATCGATCCATCCATCCATCTAGCAATAAGCAATTTCCCTTTGGGATTAATAAAGTTCATTGAATCTTGAATCTGTAGTCCAACCCAGGACCCCAGCCAGTGGTGACCATTGGACTTATTCAAATTTGTATGACCAAGGTAGAACAACATTGTCAACATTCACACACACACATACACATTTTTACACACTACGGGTAATTTGGTAACGCCGATTAGCCTAATCTGCATGTCTTTGTACTGTGAGAGGAAACCAGAGAACTCGAAGGAAACCCTCCAAGCAAGGGAAGAACATGCAAAAACGTGGGAATCGCAGTCCTAACCATTAAACCACACTTTCATGTCAGTTATATGTTAGTTTTTGATAAACAGATTTATGGATCCTGTGCGGGGTGGTAAAAGTCAAGCCAGGATTTGTGAAGAAATTACTCATGAATTGGAGCATAAAACTGTTCATAAAGTGAACAAGGGGCTGCAAAATTGCCTGTGTAGCTCACTATGAGGGGGTATCAAAAGGACTCAAGATTAGCTCTTTTTACAAGCTCTGTGTTTTTGCTGTCTGTCCTCCCTCAGATGCCTTAAAACCTGCCAGTAGAATTTGCTATTGATGGTCTGGTCACTGGAGATGAATTCTCGATGTACAATGCCGCAAATGATGAAAAATACGATGAGCCTGCACTTATTGGGTCGTGGAGATGATGGGCTCTTCCACTGTGAAGAGTCGTGCCCATAGACCCATTTTGTCACTGTTTGCTCTTTGTGCCAACTTATTCAAGGTAAAATGGCATGCGTGGTAATGCACATGGTCAGAATAACACAAATTGAGAAACTGTGAGAAGCTGATTGGTCCTGATGTGCACAGGGCAATGTGTTTTGGCACACTGATCAATGACCTTTGGCGCTTACAGTCTTACTGTGTGTACAACCTTGAGTTGCAATTTTACAAAACTAATCTAAACTTTTTGATACCTGCTAGTGCTTGCTGTAGTTCCCATTTTTAACCACTAGGGGCAATAATTATTCACTTACAGTACATTTAGGCATTTGGCAGAAGCTGTTACCTAAAGTGACTTAAGCTAAATTTACACTATCAGTTAAATGTGACCCAATTTCGATTTTTTGCTCATATGTGACACATATCGGATATTTTCTATGTCCGTGTAAACAGGAAAAAAACGCATGCATTCCGATATTTCGAGATCGGTTTCAGGCCTCCATCATATGTGGAAATAAATCAGATATAAATCGGATATGTGCTAATGTGATTGTCGTGTAAACAGACAGATCAGATTTTCGGAGTCATTGCGTTCTGTACGTCATTAAAACTGCGGCTTCTTCACAGTTTAATGACGTAATCAGGCACACCGAGGCGCTGCTCAACCCAAACAGATGGGTGTTATATTCCTATCACAATTCTGAGCGCGCAGTTCGACATTTTGAGAACTAGCAAAGCACTCTATGTGCGTGCAGTGTCTCCACTGCGCGCTCAACAGCTCAATTCTGCGTGTGCTAATCCCCTGCTAGCTCAACATGTTCTCCGCGCGCGCTATACTCTGCCTGCGCATGCTCGCTCAACTTTGTCCAGTGTTACAAGACTGCCACAAAACCAGCCAATCACAGACTTCCACACACCGCTTCTGATTGGCTGTTCCTTCTCTATCAGTGTGGCAGTTTTGTAACGCTGGACAGAGTTGAGCGAGCGCGGAGAACATGTTGAGCGAGCAGACGCACGTCATGCTTAGAATTGAGCTATTGAGTCCTTTTAAGTATGCGCGATGTTTCAGACGGTATGGCAAGTGTAAACACTTGAATCGGATATGGGTCACAGTTGAAAGAACGTGTAAACAGACGGTCAGAAAAATCAGATATAGGCAACAAATCAGAATTGGGCATCGAGACCTGCAGTGTAAATGGGGCTTTAGAATGGTACTACGTGCACTTCCTCATGATGCTGTCAATTTCGTTTTTTTATTTTAATGGTTACTTAAAGAGGCAGTACAGTGGAACCTCGGATTACGAGTAACATGGTTTACGAGCGCAGAATATCATATATCACGCATGCGACTCTTATTTTGACACCGAGCATCACTCCCTCACCTTTTCCGTTCCGTTAATATACGCTCATGCCAGTCTCAGAGAGATTTCTTTTTTTCCTGTTATAACGGGGTTTCCGTGGTGTGTGTGTTTGTTGTGAAACTTAAAAAGCGAGGTGGGGAGAGGGAGGAGGAGTGTTACTGTGAAAAACGAGGCGAGGGAAGGGGCTAATTCCACACCCACACGCGCGCACACACACACACACACACACACACACACACACACACACACACGGCGCCTGCGCGCACCAACAAGAAACGCTTATCTGTCGTTTTATTTGTACTTTTTTTTAAAGGTAAAGTGCAGATTATTATTTTATTTTCATTTTATAGACTGTATTAATTATTTTTATGTATTTATTTTTTGGGGCTGTGGACCGAATAATTAGAGTTTCCATTATTTCTTATGGGAAATGATGATTTGGTTTACGAGTGTTTTGGAACACGAACCCACTTCCTGAACGAATTATGCTCGTAATCCAAGGTTCCACTGTATTCCTTAAATGCATTTAAGGCCACTTCCTACTTTGGAGAGTTCAGGTAACTACAGCTGCTTAAGGTGGGAAAAATCAAGAATCTTGGATTTGGATTACCAGTCCCCCCATGCTGTAATCGGCTATGCAATGGAAAAGTGATGTAAGCGTGTCTGTGTTGGGGTCTGTTGCCATGCTTGCCACACGTCAGTGTAAAAACATACACATACACACATCTGGGCCGCATTTCTGTGTGACTAAACCCGGAGTTGAAAGTTTGCTTTTTAGTGTAAATAAAGCTGCTGTTTATTTCCTAAAAAGCTGGGCTTCAGTGTGTAGCTCATCCTGCCGAGAGCTGCATGGACCTGGGTATTTGAATGTTATTTTTACCTACATTAGTCGTCCAGGAGAAATAGTTCAGCTGGAACTAAATGCATCACAAGGGCTCCGTAAAGTTTCAAGTGTTTTTACAAAGTGATCATGTTATAGTTTCTCTTTGCTGCAAGGATGGTCAGCACCTTGTGAGGGTTTAAAATAAGTAACCAAAGGGGAAGAGAGAGAGAGAGAGAGAGAGAGACTGTGAGAGAGAATGAATGGGGGAACAGGGTGATAATGGAGTTTCCTTGTTCTGGTTCTCACACTGTCTTTAGTGAGTGTGGGCTGAACTATGACAGATGCGCTGAAGTATTTAAACCACTTTCGGGGCTGAATGCTGTCTGGTCATGGCGCCAGCTACTGTGATGACAGATGTACAGTAATGAAACCGGATTTGAAGTGGAAACTCCCTCAAGACCTGATTCTGGAGCCATGGCCAGGTGGTACATTGTGTGTGTGTGTGTGTGTGTGTGTGTGTGTGTGTGTGTGTGTGTGAGAAATACATGAAATGTCTGACATGATAGCCTATTATATCTTGAGGAAATTCTAAGATTACATACGAAAGGAAAAGGAAGACTATTAGCGCGTTTCCATTTTCATGTGACTGAGTAAATCTTTCTGCAGCCTCCAACTCGGTACATTGTTCATGTCAGTGAGGTGCTTGGCTCATACAGAGAGAGACAAATGCCAGAATACAAACTCATTCTCTCCTTATGAACAGTATGTGGAGCCTTGTTGAACATTACGCAACATTTAAGTCTTTTGTTCAGTAAATACACAACCTACTGTATCAATGTAGCACAAATCAGCAATGCTGGCCACGATAGAAAGATACCAGGCCACCAAATGCGCTACAGCCCACCGTGCATGGCGCTCAGCAGGCAAAGACACTAAGGCCACTAATTCGGCCTACAAACTCCCCAGATCCCAATCTAATTTACCTCCCATGGGATGAACAGGACAAACGAGTATGATTCATGGAGGTCACAACCAAAGGATTGCCAACATCCTGGTGCCAGACACACCCCAGAAGGCCTTTTGACCATGCTCAGATTGGCCAGAGCCGCCAGCATGGGCACAAACGAAATCTAAAAATGAGGTGTTTTAATGCTAATAATTTTTAAGCTTTTACTATGTTGTAGTGATAATGAAGAGAGTACATAGTCACATATGAAATTATGCAGTAACTCAGAACAGTATTAAACAAACCCAAACTTTTTGAAGTTTTTTTTTTTAATTTTTAAAAACTATTTCTGATGTAGCTTCAAACAGTCTCAATTTTCTTAAAAAAATAATTTCTTTAAAGCCTTTGTTAGCAAAATGATATTTGTTTTGGAATAGTAAAGCCACTTCTAACAGAATGGGGGGAAAAAGATAAGAGATGAAAAAAGTAATATGCACAGATGTATTTGCATGTCAGAAATTACTTAACTAAAACATTATTTAACCACAGAAGAAAAATGAGAAATAAAAAGAGAAGGAAGTGATAAATTACTGGCTTTAATGAGTTAAAGAAAAAGCACTGTGGTGGACCGGCTTCTCATTTAGGGTGTACTCTTGCCTTACCTAATTTATCTACTCTAATATACAGTAATTTAGATCTCATTTATGTAAATTAATTGACACTTGGCTTTATATGGATTCAGTTATTCCTCTGACAAATTGTATGACGTTGTTGCACTTCCTGTCTAACAACTTCATTTTTAAGTGTAATTTGTACCCATTTACTGTTTAACTTATAACTATGGTTTTAAGTAGAATGGGTGTGTATATATGTGTGTATATGTAAATAAGGACAACATGACAATGGCACTCTCTCGAAGCTTTTTTGGAGCGAGAGCACGCGTTGTAGATGGAGCCAGATGGCCCATTAGTGATTGACACTCGTCCACAAACTGATATTATCTGAAGTGCAACTTAATGCCTCCGATCAGCTGTTGTATCAAAGTGGCAGACACAGCATACTTAATGCCAAATATATAAAATACTGAGCTATAGCCGTGTCTTTGCCAGTATATAGATTTTTTTCCCCTACTGTTGGCTGAAGATTTTAGAGGTTTGAGTGATGACTGACTGAGCTTGCTAGCTGACAATTGAAACGTACTGTAGATTATTATGTCAAAACCATGCTATATACATTTATGGACCATAATGGAAATATTTACACGTAATAACCTCTGCTGTGCCAATTTGCCTGTTATGGTACCTCCGTAAGGTTAATACACAATATTTGTGTATACAATTACTTATGTACTCATGTCGCACAGTGGCTATCAAGGCTTAGCAGGTATCTGATAAGTTACTGATTGTACCACATCATGCCAGCAGCATGTACTGGCATATGTAATATGGTACAAAATGTACTTGAAAAGGTTAGCACTTCCATCAGTCCTCTGTCATGCCAATGGTAAACCATCCTGAGTTGAGTGAGTGAGGTCGCTTCTCAGCCAAGGGAGTCGGCTCACTCACAATTTTGCCTGAGAATGGTAGAAAAACCATCCCAACCATCCAAGAACAGTCTGGTGACCAACAATACCTTTTCCAGCATGTTTAGGCACCTTGCCATAAGGCAAAGGTGTTTCAATGAACAGAACACCAACATTTTGGGTTGTAAACTCTCCAGAACTTAAACAAATTGAATACTTGTGGTCATTCTTTAAGTGGCAGGTGGACAATCAAAACCCCACAAAATCCAAGCATTGATTATGCAAGAATGGGTTGCCATCAGCTAGGATGTGATCAAAAAGTTGAATGACAGCATGCCAGGACGAATTGTAGAAGTCTTAAAAAAGAAGGATTAACACTGCAAATATTGACTCTTTGCATTGACTCAATATGATTGAATAAAAGCCTTTGACATTTATGAAATTATATGTAATTGTACTTCAGTATACCTTAGTAACATCTGGCGTCAAGATTAATTAATATTTGTGTAATTCTCAAAACTTTTGGGCATGGCCATATCATATTAGATACTTCTACTTTGGTACCCAATAAGCACCATGGTATTTACCAAAGTACTGTTGGTACATACCATAATATATTATGTACTATTACCATAGTTAACGTTAGCAGCACACTCCTATAGTAAAAATTCTGCTGAGGGTTTGTTTTTAATTTAGAGCAATTTAGAGCAGAACGATATATTGTTTTGCTTCTTGTGCTGCTAAAAAAAAAAAAAAAAACATTTTATGAGACTCCCAGTCACCAAATCAATCAGCCCCTTTTATTTATCATTGAATAGCTTCTTTAAAATGCATTTATTGTTAGGAGAAAAAATATCAGGGGAAATATTAAGGCAAACTGAACTGGGCCTCAGAGGCATTTTTTTCTTCACTTTTTAAACCCTGCCACATCATCAAACATACTGGCTTTGGTATAAAGCCATTATGAAGAAAAATGAAGCTTGGAAAGAAGTAGGAGAGATTGCTGGTGTCTCTTGAGAGTACACAGTAAAATCCCTAATGTTGATTTAACACTTTCAGAGTTTATTTGAGTCCAACTGGGCTCGTATAAACACTGCTGGGTGCTAATTCAACATTGGGGAATTTGCTCTGTACTGTATTTGTGCTGCTAATCCGCTAACGAGGCTAATACAAAGCTGGCACATTATATATCAAGCAACTTTTTCTTTAATTACACTAATTAATCAAATTAATTTTTTGTTTAATCAATTAATCTAAGATATATTAATAAATCAGGCATATGGTGGTGCCTCTCTTACAAAAAATAACTAGTTTTCAAGAGTCAAGTACATATGCAGGAAAAGCAGTGATTTGGACACGTAAAAAAATCTATAAAGCAACACATTTAAAACACTAACAAGTGTTCTGTTAAATTTGTTGCAGTGTCCAATTCTCAAATGAAAAACAAAAACAAACAAAGAAAAAAAAAAGTGAGAATATTACAAAGCTGAGGTCTGCAGCTGGAATCCTGGAGAGGTTTAACGTCTCCTCCACATTTTGTCCTCATTATTCAACTTTGTTCAAATATGCTCTTTCACCTCCCCTTCCTGCACTTTAAAGATATTCTTGATATGTGCTGGAACAAATGAAAAGCACACAGCGAGACAAATATTCATAAAATAAAGCATTGTGTAGAAAATGCATCTAAATAATTAAAATGAAATCATTCCACTGTATACTCAACCTTACATGTTTTACTGAGAAATGGTCTGTTTTTCGTCATGTCCTAAACTATTGCTAAGTAATGGTTTGCTTATGGTTTTTTGATGGCGACCCTGTAATTATTTATTTATTTATTTATTTAAGATTTCAGAATGTCATGTGAATTTGATGAACCCATTGGCCGTTGGCTTTAGTGATTCAGACTAATATTTGTGATTTTTTTCTCCTTTAAGTAAAAATTGATTAATGCGGCGGCCTGGAACTTCTGGTTGCGTGAATAGTGTGAAATTTCCACAGCAGCAGCTGCGACAGATGCGCATGTTACCATGGTAACGCACGGAGGAAGTGACATCTGAGCTGGTGACTTCGCAGGGTGTTCCCGAATAGTGAAGTTTTGTTGAGGGAAGTTCCATTCATCGACATTCCCTGCAAACAGAGCAGGGAACAGTGAGCACCATGTGAAGTACACTTCGGAATGGAACGCAGCCCTATAAAGCACCCAAACAAATCTGAATGACAATTTTTTTTTTTTGAAAACTCAAAATTAGTTTTTTTTTTTTTCCTTCCCCTTTCTTAGAAGCTGCTCTGCAGAGGAACACGGCACTCCTTTCGATCTTCTCTCTCGTATAAGGGCTGACAGTTGACTGCGGAAACCAACACAGGAAGTTTACAACCGAATAATTTTATCAGCTTCTTAACACCTCTCGTGTTGTGTCGCGTTACACATTAAGACATCAACTTGCACTTATGTGGTCTTTAATTAAACTGGGATATACATTTACAGCTGAATCCAGTGCTAGGAGTGGGCTACCTTAGGTTAACATACTGTAACTAGCATGCTAACGGTATAGCTGCTAAGTTAACATTTTAAAGTTAACACACAGAAAAAAAACATTGAATGTAAAACAGTAAATAATAATAATAGAATAACCTAGTTAGGATAACAGCTACTGAACTGTTAACTACAAACTACAATTACTACAAAGTTACAGAATAATATTTCAATACAGTTGCGCTCCAACTGCATTGTACATTGTACAAAAACCATAGTATAATGATGAATACAGAACGAATAACTGAAGAAAAAAGAAAACAATCCAACATGATTTTTTTTCATCCTTTCATACAGAAATTATACAGTTTGTATCCCAGATGCAGTTATTTTTTTCGTAAGGGCTCTTGTACTGTTAACTTGTATTGCTAATATGCTAACAAAGATAATACTAAGTCTGGCAGGTTACCTACTTCAAAGCAAGCACTTAAAATTTTATTTTATTTTTTACACTTTTTATTAAAATATTAGAAGACATTTCAAATATAGGCTTTAATCGTGTATTGGATTGAACTACAAATGCAGACCTGGGCTAGACTTCAAAGCTACCTTATGCAGCCCGGACCAGCATAAAGCACTTATTAAAGATGAATAAATAAACAAAAAGTGTTCCTGTCGTCCTGACCCGAAAATAAACCAGAGATAAAAAAAATGAAACAAAAAAAAAAATATGAACCAAAAGGCTATCTTTAATTTAGTGCCTAGTGACTTCATTATTTTCACTTCTTTATGAACATGCTCGTTTTGTTGCAAGACTCCGAAGCCTTAGGAAAGTTTGCATCACTCATTCCATAAATATTGTTTAGAATTATAATTTATTTAGTACCATATTTTATATTTTAAATGAATGTCATGAAAGCTTGGGTCAATATGACATTCATTGCAGTAGAGAGAAGAGCATGTGGCATTGTTTTTTCTTTTTCTTTTTTCTTTTTTTCCTCTTTCTCACTGATGCACTCTGTATTCATCCTCAGTTCACCAAAGAGTCATCAATCACCCCTGAATGGTTATGTCAGTGTGAGTGTGTATAATCCAATATTGAAGCATGTGAAAAGCACCCCGCCATCCCTGGCAGCCAGAGTCTGTCCATCTGTGCGGGACAGCTGCAGGATGATTCCCAAACAAAAGGGCTTGCCCGGAATGTACCTGCGTGTAGACAGAGGCAAACCGCAAGCAATAGACCAATGCAGCAGCTAATGCATCATCCATCATCGTTCATCATCAGTGTATGCTCTAGTGCCCACTCTGTCATGAGTAGACTGGGTCAAATGGAAAAATGTCAAGTGTGCTGAAAAATAAGGGCAAAATCTCTCTTTAAATTGCCTCGAAAAAATCAAAGAGGATCTGAAATCCAAAATATGTATAGATGGATGACAAATTAAAGGGGGCATGGGGGTTAAAATAAAAACATTGACTCTGTTGTGCTGTGAAGGCATTTTCCTAGCCTACTTTGACTCCGCTTTTCCTATAAGAGAGCCTGCAAATCAATACCAAATTCTTCTGACTGATCACCCTTATCCTATGATAAAACATTTCTATCGTGATGGGCGTGCTCTCTTCCATGACGGCTCCGCTCTCCAGCACGAGGACTCATAGAACTGTTTGATTGTCGAGGATAGAAGTGATGTAAATCATATTATATGGCTTCCACAGTCATCGACGTCAATCCAAGTGAACATCTGTGGGGGAACTGGTAGTCATGTGCTAGACTCTACTCCCCATTTCCATCTTCAAAACATCAGTTAAAGAGATGTCTTTTCACAGAATGATGCTCATTGATCCAGGACAGATAGCCAAGAGATGTCAAGGTGCACCGAGGCTGTTCTACTGGAACACTTTATTTATATGCTGTAGATTGGTTTTCTTTAGACACTTTATTTTGGTACTGTGTATGACATGAATATGTGTACGGATAGCAGTCCCATAACATACAAAATTGTCTTTTTTTTAAGGAATATAAATATTAAATATGATTATAAATATGAAAAGAATACGAATGTTCAATAGAATGGAAGATTTCAGTCAAATAAAAGGCGAAGAAGAAAAGTAATTGTGTATCTTGCAACCAAAGAATGTGAGAGCCTAATGAGGGTGACCTAACACAATCCCGTAAGATTATAAAGTCAAATTCACTGCTTCATTAACCCTGCATATCTCTCACTGCTGATTAGCATATCAGCTTGTTTTCTTTTTAAACAATGCGTCTAATTTTAGCACTCATCCTTTAAACCAGTCGAATTTGTTGGCTTGATTTAAACAGATACAGATATATCTGAAGCAAATTGGTGTGAAAATGTAAAATATTGATAAAATAATATCATAAAAAAATTTAATTGAATCGAGAGTAAACGTACCAGAATATTACTTGAGTACAGAAGTCTTAAAGCATCTGATATTACCTGTAATCAGAGGTGGGTAGAGTAGCCAAAAAAAAATGACTCAAGTAAGAGTAGCTGTACTTCTTCAAAATATCACCACTCAAATAGAAGTAAAAAGTAGTCATACAAAATATTACTCAAGGAAGAGTAAGAAAAAGTATTCGGTGATATACTGAGTATATTTTTTTTACTGAGGTAATTTTTCTTTTTTTTAATATATATATAAGTAAACTTTATTAGGGCTTCCTTATAGTAAAGCACATTCTTAAATACAAATTTTTTAATTAATTGCATGGAAAAAGGCTAATCAGTGATAGTAGCTCGCACATATTAACCTGGCCATTCACATCAGCCAGATGTTGGGACAGTCTCATGATAAATAACTAATCAATCAACCAAACACTGATCCTATGGCTCCACTAAATCAATCCTAATTACATAACTGACCTCAATGTGCTTTTTCAGGATAGACAAGGATGTTTTTGAATGTCAATATTTTATTATCTTTTAGTATCTAGACTTTCAGAAATCATAAGAGGAACCGCTAATAAGGCCATAGGGGTGGAACATTACCACCACAAGGTTTACCAAATTCACCACTGTAGTTGAGGTCATTGCTGTCCATCACTAGAGTGGTAACTTCGGCAACAAAACCTGCAACATCTGCTTCCATGAAAGTATTGTTCAGCATTGATTCTACGCTATCGATGAAAAGATCTTTCACGCTAGGTAGTTTGCAAAAGATGGGCATTACGTCATCATCTTGAACTGGCGCAGTAACAAATAAGGAAAATGCTTTGGGGAAATGTATTGGAGTAAAAGTACATATTGTATTTAGGAAACGTAGTGGAGTAAAAATTAAAGTTGGCAGGTAAAGGAAAGGTAAACAACGTAAAGGACTGGTGTGTGAAAATTCTACCATATTACATTACACTATTAAAAACATCATTTATGCAAAGTTGGCAGGATATGAAAGCTGTACAGTCCTGGTATTTTTTTTTCATTCATCTTGGCAACTGCGTGCTCCTGATTCCAGCTGTGCATACTGTGATATATAAATGTAAAAGTGTTTTGTAATTAATCAGAACAAAGCTTTATAACAGTTTGCTCATTCCACACTAAATAAAGACATACCGAACACTCAACAATGCATAATCCGTTACATTTACAGATTCAATTTTGAAATAAGAGGACTCAACCATGCTCAGAGTGCAGACAAGTGCTCCAGAATGAACAAAATGAGAACACACGGTTGGAGGCGGAACCCGTCACCATGCCGGCTCAACCCAACCACGATAATCATCATAACACATGAAAGCACAGCTGTGTTTCCTGCGAGTAGGTATTTGAAATCCATTTCATACCTAAGGGATGGGCTTGAAAGTAGTTCATTTCTAACACAAAGAAACAAGATAAGGAAGGGTTGACTTGAAATCACTTGTACTGCCTACAACAGCTCTCTCGCTCCAAAAAACTGTACCCATAAACCTGGGTTCAATAAGATACCTTATGAGAGTTAGCTCTTCAACCATGCAGCATTATCTACTTTGTGAAATTGATCATATAGCTGTTTTTAATAGGTTATTTATTCTAAAGTCTGCTGGGGGGAAAACTCAACATCTGTTACATCACCATGGCGAAAAGGCAGGAAAAAAAATCATGTCACAAGTAGATGCTGTACAATGATATGAATTTCATTAGATCATTCCCACATGTGGTGTGTCCAGTAGAGTGGGCTAAGAATCTGTCTCATCTGCCAGTACTCAATGATAATTTCTGACTAATTAAAATAATTACAGATATTCTGCCTTGGAATTATAAGCATTCAGAACTGTATTATGAATATACTCATATAATGCAGGTCATTCTCATCTTGGGGCTGTGTGCATGGAGTCTGCATGTTCTCCTCGAGCTTGGTGGGCTTCCTCCGGGTACTCTGGTTTCCTCCCACAGTCCAAAGACATGCACATTAGGCTAATAGGCGAGCCCAAGTTGCCCATAGAGTGTGAATGAGCATGTGAGTGTGTGTGCGCGCGCGCCCTGCGATGGATTGGCACCCCGTCCAGCGTGTACCCTACCTTGTGCTCCAAGTCTCCCGGGATAGGTTGCAAGCCCCCTGTGACCCTGTATACAGGATAAAGCAGTATAGACTATAAGTGAGAGTTTGTGAATCATGCATATTTTGAAATGTCCACACAGTCGGGTTCGACAGTCTAAGACCACATTAATAATCTGGCATTTTCCTGTCAGTAAAAAATACTAGTAAAGTAAATAAATAAATAATGTTTTGATTTTTTTAAAGGAAAAAAAGTCAACGTTCCATAACTTAAATGTGTAATTTTCATAATTTTTGCACTATTTCAAGGTCTTTTATTTAAATATAACCTAAATTATTGCAGCATATGTTCAGATCTCACACTTATGAATTTAATCTAAAATAGATCATAAGGTTTGGTACAAATGTGTGAAGTTCATGCCAGCTCGAGTGCACTCTGCCAAGTAAAAAAGGAGACAAAACAAAAACTCTGAAATCCATAAAAAATATTTCTGCTAAAAGAAATAGTAGAAACTTGTAACTCAAGTTGTCAATAATAAGAATAATATAATTAAGCAATGTCACACTTAAGTTCTTGGTACTGAATATCAGCTTGGCGGTGATGCACAAGGGCCTGTAAATCTAATATTTTTCTTTGTATATTTCTCCGGCTTTAGAATAGCCTCAAATAACTGAAAACTGTTTCAGGGTTGAATCCCAAATAGTGTATAATGGAAAACACTATGTGGGGAGTAGAATCCATTGTTCCAGTCACCTAGTACTTAAGTAATTTCCTTGTTCTTGTGTGTGTATATGAATATAAATATGGAATATGGAGAAATTAAAGTACTTTCAGAAATAAACCACATCTAATAGCATTGTCATTTAAACAACTCCTTCATAATTGCTTAGAAGTAGTTCCAGAGTCCAGATTGAGCTCAATGAATTTTCGCCTTGTCTACTTTGTATATTAGAGGGTTGACATTTTTAGTTGAATGATATTTAAACATATTGAGAATCAGTTGATGGGCTGCTTCATTAAAAAGGTTCACAGTTCTAGAATTAACTGTGCTGTATTCAGAACCACCACAAAGAACATGAAGTGTCATGAATTGGAGGTAAGGCAAATGTGCAAGGGCAGATTCTTCTTGAAAAGGAAAACAGCAACTATGGCTATAGCCACAGCCTGAAGCTAATAGTAGCACTAAAGCTAACACCTGATAAAGACTTAGACCACAGAGATAGTTGCAACACACACGCAAGATGAGAAACAAACTGAAACCTGGACTTTAAATAGACCAACTAATCAGATCAAACAAGGAGCCAGTGAACACAAGTTCTCAGGAACTTGTACACTGGGGACCAAAATCCAGAACACATAAAATCGAGAACACCCAGGACATCGAGCAACAGTTTCTCTGGGGATTTCAGACAATTTAATTTAATTTCAAAATCCAGATCTGATCCCACAGCTATCCAGTAGTGATGTAATATTGCAATCTCTTGTTAGTTCAGTGGAATGAAGAAAACACACTATTGCACCAATTATAATACTTTATTCTATTTAAAAAATAAATATACTGTTGTCTAAATGTTGCATCATGACGTGCAGTGGCTTACTTAGTCATTTAAATATTTAAAATGACAATTACGCATCATATTTGGTAATGGCAAATGAAACATTTTGCAGGTACAGAATTATGAGCTCATTCTTCTTGATGGTTATGATAAGCAGATTTATTAAGAGCACTGGTATATGAGGAAGCCATTGCAGATTTTGCCAGACAGAAAGCCACGAGGAAGATGAAGGGTAATTTATTCAGATGCTTTTAATTGCAGAGAACTGAAACACGAATTTGTACCATGCTTCGGTGAGCGAATCTCTTTAGCTGACGTGACATGTTCCAGTGTTAAGCATACATTTGTTTATTAAATCTGCATCGGCTATAAGCTTTTGGGCCTGCTTTTGTACCTTGCAGATTTATCTCGCCAGGATTACATTGTTTTCAGTGAGCAGCTTTGCATATACACTTATATCTGTATATGTTTCATTACATTTCCTTTATTTAGGTCAGGTATAATATGCGAAGGTCAATTTAAAAGTAATTGTTTAACGGCAAAAAAATCTATTACTGTATAGTTTCCCTTACTCTAAATGTAATTCATTAATCTTGAGTCGTTTGATGTCTGAAGTTCATGTTTTAGGTCTTTAGGCCACAGTAGGTAAGGGAAGCATTATGCAAATGCTTAAAATTCTCATTTTAAAAAGATATCAAGGTATAGAATCACTTCACCACATAGTGGTCGTATTTAGAATTATGAGAATTAACATTGCATTAAGAGACAGAGACTGAGGACAAAGCCATAACTGTAGGCTTCCATAGGAGCACATGTGTGCACGATGAGTTTTTTTTTTTTTTTTTTTTCCTTTTCTTCATAGCGGAAGATACAGCATCCTAATCAGTCATTGCTTAACTCAAGGGCTGTTTTTTTTTTTTTTTTTAGGGTTAAAAATTCTGAATTAATTAGCAGATGGCTGCTTGCTCAGCATATCCTTCAAACCATTGGCAAATTTTCATCCAAGTACAGCACATTGAATAAACAAAAGCACTGCGCGCACATCCTGCACACACAATGCGCCTTGACCTTGATTTAGTATCTTGAGGCTACATTAAGTCGCTCACACTGGGAACTGTTAGCAAAAAAAACATGAAATGCAAATGAGCATGTGCTGGATAATGTGTGCGCAGGCTTGCATTCTTTGTCCCTAATAACACCACACAGACGTAGAGGAGTGGTGAAGGCATTTAGTGGCTTATAAGTTAATGTGTGTCCGTATGTGCTAGTTGGATTATATACGAGGGGCGGAGGTGGGTCGAGTGGCCAAAAACTGTACTCAAGTAAGAGTAGCTGTACTTTTTAAAATAATATTACTCAAGTAGAAGTAAAAAAGTATCTGGTGAAAAGACTACTCAAGTACTGAAAAACTGTTTCATCATAATGTACGATTTTTTTTTTTAGAACAAAATGATAATGCACAAATTCTGACATTTCCAAATAATAAAATAAATAAAATAAATAATTAAAAACTACAAAATAAGAAACAAATTTCTTAATCTCACTTTTTGTCACAACAAAAAGCTTTTGAAATAAATCCCTACTGTAGGTAACATATGTATGTTTGAACAATGTAACTATTTCCTGTGTAAGATCTACTGTATATTCAGTTGCCCTGCAAATGACTCAGCAGATTTAACAGAAAATAACATTAGAACATGTGTACAAGAGTCTCACTTAACCATAAACTGTGTCCAGCAGAACACATGTAAGAAACTTATATTTTTTAGCCTCTAGCTTATTTGTTAATTATATATTTTAACATTGTAACATTAAATAAAACAGCTAAACTAACCGCGACATGTTTCCTTTTTGTTCTTGCGGCTGATTGGTGGAATGTGATTATTGTTGCTACGTCTGACTGGTGGAACACAGTCATGTGGTAGATCCACCGGCTGCTTTTCTCTGGCAAAAATAAAGAATATCTAATGTGTAGAATAAATGCTTAGAAAAGTAACGAGTCGAGTGTAGCGGAGTGAGGGTAGTGTTTGTTCTTCGCAAATCTACTCAAGTAAAAGTAAAAAGTACGGTGCGGTAAAACTACTGATAGAAGTAAATTCTTTTCAAAAAGTTACGTAGTACGGAGTAAATGGAACTCGTTACTACCCACCTCTGACGAAGGGTGTTCGAGTCAAACCAAGACTTTTACAGACGACTTCATCACAGTCCATTGAGACTCCGCTGCAGTAAAACATCAGACATTTGGTGCAAATGTTTCAAAGACGTCTGTGAATAACGATTACATTGCAATTGTTCCCATGACCATTCAGTGAGTGGAATGCCTGATGCTTGATGAGCCATGGATTACTTGTCATCAGCTTGCAGAAAAGACGCACCTGTCTATGGGAGCTGTACAAACAATCATTCACCAACACCACTTGCACATTACAGGGAGTTATGGGCACACCATCTGTCTTGACCTCACTCAGCCATTTCCACTTGTTTGGGTTTCTGGGAGGCCAGGTTTCTGACATAAAGAAAGCAGTCTGATCACGGATCTGGCGTATTGAGAGAACTTTATATCTTATAGTAAAGGGATTTGTCCTCTCATAACTGTCCTGTTATGCTATGCAATCAAAAGACCCAGTTTGACTTGAACATGTAGATTAAATCAGATAAATAGACTGATAGCTCTGACTCTTCTCCTCCTACAAAGTCTTTTATAATAACTCTACAGTATAATAGCTAGTCAAAAGAAATCATGTACAAACAACGTTTCTCAGTAAATGAAAAATAAATTTAATTCTGATAGGATATGTTATTCAAAGCTGAGATAAATCCATTCTTTTAGCTATTTGTGAAATCCGTTTATGAAACCGAATGCTACTCCCAATATTATATTCACAAATCATTCATGACTCTATTTTTGACTCGGTGAAGAATGGTATACTCTTGTTTCATTATCATTTATGGAATGTGCTTTAGGTCTTAAATAATTGATAAAATAAAAACAGCACTCTCTAATAGACTTTGGCACCCTGCTGTAGTTGTAACAGAAAGCATTAAGAACCCTGAGAATTTAAATAGCCTTTAACGTGCGCATATGCTGCCATCATTCCTGGTAGAGATGAGGAGATTGTAGCAGCAGTGTGTTGTGGAGGGAGCAATACACACACACACATTTATCTGCAGAGTAGGGTCTGGAATGGAAGGGGTGGTAAGAGCTGATTAAAGATACGAGATGGATTGGGAGTGATTAGGAGGTAATTAGACATAATTACTTCAGTATTGTTTTATAAAAGCAGGAGCTGTGAAATGGCCAGCTGCTCTCTGCTTGGCACCTTCGCCCATGCCAGAATCATGTGATGCAAAAGAAATTTTAACAAGCAAAAGCAATTTCAAGTTTAAAAAAGTGTAATTGCAGACTCGGAACATATCCTAAATTTATATGAGTTAGGAATTATTCAGGTTCCCAATTAAGACTCCACATTACCAAGGGAGCACCTGACTACCAAGAGGATTACCTGATGCATTGTCACGCAGATAAAAGGGAGACCTAGCAACTGATTACTTCTGTTCTGTAGTGGACTTTCTAGCTTTGATTTAAAAGAGAAACCAGTGTGCGAAAGTAGGTAAAAAGGTGGTTAAAAAAAAAAAGTGGTTATCACTGTCGCCTTGCACCTCCAGGGTCCGAGTTCAATACCTGCCTCAGGTCTAATATGCATGGAGTTCTCCCTGTGCTGGGTGGGTTTCCTACTGGTACTACGGTCTCCTCTCACAGTCCAAAGACAGGCAGATTAGACTAATTGGTGTTCACAAATTGCCTGTTGTGTGTGAATGAACGTGTGATTGTGTGCCCTGTGATGGATTGGTACCCCATTCAGGGAGTACCCCGCCTCATGCCCCAAGTCTCCTAGGATAGACTTCAGAGCCCCCGCGATCCTGAATACAGGATTAAGCAGTATAGACGGTGAAAGAGTGAGTGATTTGTGATTATAGTGTGATCATATAAAATGATGTACAATTATAGGTTGCGTTAGCTAAAGTGGAATTTAGGGGCTGATTTTCTTCTTTCCCAAACCATGCATTCTTTTTGCCTATGATAGTTGTTACTGGAAAGCATCTTGTTTTAAACTTGTCTGACGACATGGTAGCTTAGTGGTTAGCAATGCCGCTTTATACCTCCAGGGTCATGGATCGAGTCCCGTCCTGGGTTTGTGTGCATGGAGTTTGCATGTTCTGGGCGCTCTGGTTTCCTCCCAGAGTCCAAAGGCATGCAGAATTTCCCAAATTTTAGTAGTAGTGTGTGAAAGATAATTGGGTGTCGAACTGGCAACTTAACCCCCTAAGGAGCTGCCAAAGAACCTAAGGATATATCAGAGGGTGGGAAGTATATCCATTGCTTGATGGGCTGCAATTTTGGAAGTACCAAAATCGAATAAGAAATTTGTGAATATAAAAATGCCAGGTGTCATGGACTTTTTATTTTTTTTTTACATTTTTCATAAACCATTTTTACATAAATCTGAATGTAGATTTGGATCCTAATGAATTAGACTCAGATCTTCACAGTGGTGATGACTGAAGAAACACTAAGGATCTGTTCTCTTCTGCAACTATAATCACTACAGTATGGAGATGCAAAGATGAAAAGACAAGCATTACTCGGTGTGTTGAAATTATGCTCAGTATTTGGAAAATGAGAGTTCTGAGATGAGCACAGGACAGTCATGAATGCAGCAACAGTGCTTAGATATTAGGCGGCAGAGTGGCTTAGGGGTTAGCACTGTTGCTCAAGGCCCCCTGCGGCCCCCTGCGGCCCTGTATACAGGATAAAATGGTATAGGAATGAGAGAGTGAGTGCTTAGTTACAAATCTACAGCAAGTTGAGGTGATTTGCCTTAGGTGTTATGCTCACAGCATCCAGCGAAAACTGACTGAAGCTATCTTTGTAGTAGACACCTAGTGCTTCATGGACGTTTTTTGTTGGTGTCATGTAGCCCCATGTCTTTAACGTGTAACTGTAAACTCCATCCAGACCAAGAGTGTCCTAAACTTTCTTCTTCTTCTTCTTCCTCTCTTTCCTCACCATTAACTTCTCCATTTTCTTTTCTTGTAGGGAAGTCTCACACCCACCCTCACTTCATTTTTATTCTCCAATGTTCATTCCTGTTCTTGGCTGGTCTCAGACACTTTCTCAACCTTCTTTTCAGACCTGGCTCTTGCTGTAGCATGAGTTGTGACTAATATATAAAAAAAAAAGGTCCTTGAAGGAAAAAAGGGAAGGTTTCCTTTAACTCAGAATAGCACATAAATATATATTTAAATTTGTTGAAGGCAACAAAAAACACAAAGGCTTGGCGGTGCGCTGTACGTGTCCAGACTGGGGCAAAAAGGTCACATCCTTCTTTTGGACCGTCTTGAGTGAGCTGTCTCAAGGAGAACTGTCTGCCAGGGTATGAATACAGAGAAGGATGGGACATTCATTGAGCAAATGTGGAACTTATTGTCAATTCTCTCATGCAAAAAAGATGGACAGAATCCTACAAATGACTGTGATTGGCTTGACTTTTTTTTTTTTTTTTTTTAAATGACCTTACAATACTTTCCATCTTTTTTTTTTGCACATTTTAAGGTCAAATTATACTGCACAGTTCTACGACTTTCCTTAACCTTCCTACATTTTTCTTTCTTTACTTTAGTGGTGGTTTGACATAGATGGACTGAAAATTATGTAAGTGCTGCAATTGGGCCCTCATTCCCCATTTGCAAGGATTTTCCATTTCTCAAGCCAAAGTAATGCACTCTCAACTTAAGTGTGAGTGCGCTTGACTCATTTCTAGGCCATGAGTAGAAAGATAAAAATGACTGCAGGCTACTTTCTTTTCAGAGTCAACTCAACTTTCTACTCAAGGATTAGAATTTAAGTGATTAGATAATATACACACAATGCAAATTGTATACTTCATCAATTATCATCAATAGTAATAATAATTTTGTGAATACAGCTTTTCCACATAGTAAGCTACAATTTAAGAGCTGAAAAATAACAAAACTTTCGGAGACCACCGAAGTCCAATGACCTTGGTGTCCTCACCACGCCTACTTCTATATATCGAAGGCGTTCTCCACGGTTTGGAGCCGCACAGAGGAGACCGCAGTGCTGCATATGATGAGCACATATGCTTCCTCGCTGCAAGAGCAACCTGCTGTCCTTTTAACAGGGTGAGAGACGGTATCCAACGGAGGCAGCGAGAGCAAGAAAGCTCAGCCTCGAAAGATGGCTTTTTCTATTTTCTCCAATTCCCTTTCTTTTTAAATCTTCCAGCGCTCAGCAGGTTCTGAGCGTAGTGTTGATTGGCGTCATGCTGGCAGATCAGACGGAAAGAGGAGGACTTCAGATGCCTTGCGTGTCTTCTCTCCTCAGCCTTGCTCTCTGGAGGGTTGAGGAATCTAGTGCAATAGAAAAATAAAAACTCCCTTTTATGGGGAAAAAAAAAAGCCCGCGATGATCGCTTATCAGGATCGCTTGCTTAAGGATTTTGAACTATCTGCTGTTTGAGTTATTTGTCATGTCTCTTATCAGATGGCTCTGATAAACTTCGTGCATGAGTGATGTTGCCCTAGAGGCTGCTGATCTAATAAATTATGTAGCTAGTCTAGCTTGACCAAGCTAGTGTGAAAGAAAACACATTTGATTTTTGGCACATTAATTGGCTACGATGTAGATTTTTTTGACAGTGATGAATCAGAGGAGTCGACAATTTATGATTTATGGTTATATACACCAAAAAACAGTATGTTGTATGCATCTATGTTAAACTTGCAGGATATGGAAGAGGTTAGGGGGAATAGTATATACATGAGATATCATGAGAATAGTATATACATGAGATTTTGTTTTTGTGTTAATAATGTGAAATCAAACACACTAAAAGATTTGTTATGAATCCCAAAAAAGATTGAATTTTTAACTTTTGAAAGTTGTGCGTATTCAGAGTTGGGTTACGTACATTCTTAAGTTGCTTTTCTGTGTTCCCCTTTCAGATATTCAAATCACATGTTGTAGTTCTTGTGCCTAAGATTTTTGGTCCTACCAACCATGTAAAAAAAAAAAAAAAAACACATCTGTAACCTTATATTTTAAAGTTTTTTTTTTTTTTAACCTATCCATTTTGTACTGTTCAAAGACGTTTATATTTAGCTATACACACTCGTGCTAATTAATAACGGTCGCCACTATCAACATAAATAATAGCTTTAATCACAAATTGTAAAGATAGTATTTACTTAATAAATGGTTGTATAGAATTTGGGTACCTTTCTCTGGTTAATTACCAGTGGCCTACTTTTGTCTTTCCTGGCTTTTGACATGTTGTTATATAAAGTGCTCATTACAGTGATGACAATAACAGGGCAAGCTGTGTTAAATAACATGCTGTATTCCTCCGTAGATGATGGCGTGCACTCTAGATGTGCACATAAATGGGAATAATGACTTGATTCCTATCAAATAATTGGACAAATGGCAGTAAAACAAAAGCCTTGGTGCATGAACAGGTTTATGGGCTCGCTCTCTATGAAAGCGTAAATGTGTATGTTGGGGGTGGTGCTGGTGAGGGGTGCTATATGGCATTACAGTGTGTGATGCCTGAACCTCTCTTATATGCCTGTTTGCCTTCTGAAGGCTTAGAGGGAGGGGGAAAAAAAGGAAAAATGTAGAGCAACATTCAGTGCACTTCAGACGGTAAGCTCTACCTCAGGCTGTGCCTAGCAAATGGATTGTAACATAAGAAAATGGAGGGAAAAAAAGAGTCGGAGGAGCTACAGTATTAGAGAAAGTTCAATTTAAAAACATTGTAGGAAATGTTCATAGTGCAGAATTTATAGACTTGATCTGGACAAATAGCTCATCATTTCCTGCTTCTTTTTATTCTGTTTATATCTACACATTCCTTTGTTTAAAAAAAAAAAATCAATTTCCAACAAACTGATTGCTCTCATGGCACTGAGACCATCCCGGATATTTATTTTAAGCATAATTTCTTGGCTTCCCATCTCCCGTCTTTGTTGGCTTTCATTTCTTGGCTGAATGATAGACTCTTGGCCTGAATGTTTGATTGCATGTATGCCTTTGGGAGTTGCATTAGATTGTTGAGCAACAACAACGGTGGGTTTGCTGAATTTCTGAATCAGAGTCATTGAGCTGACATTGCGTTAGGAACAGTTGTAAAGTTTATTTAGGTTCCCACACACGGTACTTTTTCAGTAATTTTCATTTGTTAAATATACTATCAATAGTGTGCTTGTTGTTGAGTTTTGTGCTTACAAATTGTCCAGGGGGTAGAAATGGTGTTAAACTTAAGATGAGGCCCAAGTTGAACTCGTATGGCGATTTGAAACTCCTGAAAGTCCAAGTCATACTGTATGACTTAAGGAATGACACACACTGATCAACAATGTAGCGGTAATCGGGTGATCGGGTCATGGGCACCCAAGACTTCTCCTCCTTCTATACCTACGGGGAATAAGGGCCAGCCCATTTGGTCCAATCCTACAGAAAAGCCAATACAGCACAATTTAACAAAAAAATAAATGCTGGCTATGATAGAAAGTTTCTCAATCTGATTGAGCACCCAAGGGCAAACGGGTCAGATCCACGTAACCCCAACCCCGAAAAATCACGGCACCCAAAGGATGCGCTGACATCCCAGTGCCAGGCACAACCACACACCCCTGAGGTCCTGTGGAGTCATGCCCAAAATCTAGGTAGCTATGATGTTATGGCTGATTTCAGCTTGTTTTGTTCTGGTACTGGAATTTGTCACGGTTACATCCTATGACCATGTGTAGATGTGGACAATGATGGATGTGGATATTTGGATATGTATGTGTGTGTGTGTGTGTGTGTGTGTGTGTGTGTGTGTATAATATCAGATACTGCATCTTCTTTTGTAGGATGATGTAGCCTACTGCGCATGAACAGCCATTAAAAATCTCCTGTGTTTCCCACCTACACAGGTTAGGAATGCTGAATACATGACCTTCTTTATAAATTCTTATTCAAATGAAGAATCTTAGATATTGCCAAGGGCACACCGATCAAACATTATTCTGCTGCACCTAAAGAGTGTTTAGCATTTTAATGGACGCATTTGCAGTCACATTAGTGCAGACGACTACATATAATGGAGATGGATCTCTTTTTCCACTAATCCCAGTGAATTATAAGCGACAGGATACACAACAGTAGTTCTCAATTCCTGTTGGGCAAATTTATCTGTTTATCCTGCTAAAGCAATCAGTATATTTGAAAAAAAAAAAAAAAAAGAAATCTATAAAATGATGTGGGACACTGTGTTTGACCTGCTCCAACGACCATAAGATTCGAAATTGCAGTCAAATTTGAGAGGATGTATATCATACTGAGTGAGCAGAGTTTCATCAAGTTGAGTTTTATACTGAAACATCAGTCGAATCAGTATTCAGAACACAGATGTGACTATGGATTTGAGGGCTGGGCTGGGCTGCACACACGCACAAGCTCGATTTCTTGTGCAATATTGGCCTGTGTAAGGAACAGTATCAAGTCCAGCATCTCTTTCTGCCAGTTTGATGTAACCACAATTGCTCACACTGAAACTATGAAATGGAGTTTAAGGGCAATTTTAAATACTATGGGGGGGTGGGGGGGACACTCTTATTTTAGTTTTCTTCTTAAAAGATATAAGCATGATGTATATGCAAAATATGTTTCGTAATCAAAACAAGCACACTGGACTTTACATTACATCATTGATGTCCTGTATTCATACAGTAAGCCTTAAAACAAAACTGACTTGAAAGCAATGGAAACAACAGTTATACAGAGAACAAGAAGCAATGGACCGCTCACAGTGCCTGCAATCCATACAAAAAAAAAAAGGGAAGAAACACAGATGTTTTTCTAAAAGGATTTAGACAAATATATATATATATATAAAAACAGAACTCGGCAATACTTGAAACTCAAGAACAAGGACACCATCATACTCACAGTGAAGCACAAAGGTAGAAGACTCAGATGGCACTGAGATTGGTATTACACATCATTCAAGGAAACATACGATGGTGGCCAAAAGTATTGAGACTAAAGTGAAAAAAAAATTTTTTTGAAAAAGGAAAAAAAAAACAAAAGCTAAAATTTCCTGTACAATAATCAATATTTTCAATATATAGCCCTTTACGATTATATGATGAGTCGAAAAGACGTCTGCAGTACTCTGGTGTGACTCGCTCAATCCATGCCTGCTTGATTACTTTTCCACAACAGTTGAGAGATCCCCGGCTTGAGTCCCGACATATATTTGTTCCCTTTTATTAACAAGAACCAGCTGATTATATCAGTACAACTCTTCAGATAGTCATATAGTCACCAACTAGTTTTTGACATCACTTATCCATAAGAAATGGCGCATGTTGTCTTGATACTTACTATACTGGTAGATATTTGAGGAGGCTTCAATCTCATCAGCCGTGAAACTGAATTTGGAGAAAAGCTGTCTGTTTTTCAGATGATTACCCCATTATACAGCATACAGGCTAAACCTCCTGATTTGAATTCTACTGAAAATGTATGGACGAATTTGACATTTTTGAATTTTTGAAACCTCATATTAACTTTTAAACATGATTACAGTGGAACCTTGGATTACGAGCATAATTTGTTCCGGAAGTGGGCTTGTGTTCCAAAACACTTGTAAACTAAATCATCATTTCCCATAAGAAATAATGAAAAGTCAAATTATTCATTCCACAGCCCCAAAAAATAAATACATAAAAATAATTAATACAATCTATAAAATGAAAATAAAACAAATTAATCTGCACTTTACGTTTAAAAAAAAAAAAAAAAGTACAAATAAATCCCGACAGATAAGTGTTTCCGTTGGTGCGCGCAGGCGCCGTGTATGTGTGTGTGTGTTTTAACCGTTTTATCAGGAAAAAAATAAATCTCTCTGAGACTGGCATGAGGGCATACTAAGAGAATCACTTTTTAAGTTTCACAACAAACATACACACACAATGGAAACACCGTTTTAACAGGGAAAAAAGAAATCTCTCTGACCTGGCGTGAGCGCATATTAAGGGAATCACTGCTGTAAAGTAAAAACAAATGAACCAGCACCTTACCTTTGAAAAGAATCGCGACAGAGTTTCTGTGTTTGTGAAGCCGCGGAGGGGGTGAAAAGACGAGAGAGCGTGTGTGTGTGTGTGTGTGTGTGAGAGACGAGCAGAGTTTGTGTGTTTGCGAAGCCGTTGGGGGGAAGGGGGGTGAAAAGGTGAGAGAGTGATGCTCGATGTCAAAATAAGAGTTGCATGCGTGATACATGATACTTGGCGCTCGTAAACTAATCTTTGCTCGGTTTGCAGACCACTCGGAAACCACGTTACTCGCAATCCGAGGTTCCACTGTACTGTATTGGTATTGTTACCAATATAGGGCATTTGCGGCTCAGTGGTAGGTCTCTTGCAGGTTGCGTCCGGAAGGGCATCCAGTGTAGAACCTGTGCCAAGTTGTTGTTCAGATCATTTGGTTTATTGTGGCGACCCCTCAACTGGAGCAACCGAAAGACTAACAACAGTTACTATTGCTAATTATATATTACAAAAAACAATGAATGCAAGGTGGCATCAAGGTTAGGGTCAAAAGTTCAAGTTCAGATTTGTGTGTTCTCCCCATGCCTGTGTTTCCTCCAGGTTCTCTGGTTTCCTCCCACAGTCCAAAGACATCCCGAGTAAGCTAATCAGAGTTTGGATTCCCCATGCTGTGTGTGAGTGTATGTGCTTGTGCCTTGTGAGAGATCCAGGGTATACCTTGCCTAATGCCCCGAGTCCCCCTGGGATGGCACCAGGGTTCCCGCGACCCAGTCGAGGATAAGTGAGAACATAAGAATGTGTGCTGGATCAAGTGCTATTCCTGAAGGTGTGCATGATGTATGTTCTGGATCAAGTGATATTTCAAGCTTTCTTGCCATCCTCTCAGCCTTAAGTAATTACAGAAAGTCTTTCCACCCTCAACAATAAATGTGCAATAGACTAAACTTCTATTAAATATTCATTAGTTTTCCCAGTGCATACCATCGCTTAGCTGATTTATTATTTTCTATTGCTTTAATGTTTTATTGTATTGCCCTTGACAGCAAAGAGAAATGTCTACACTCTGCATTTTCTCTCATCCAGTATACACTGCTTGACTATTTTATTTACCTAAGCACAAACAAAACATGTACTGTATATAGTACTTACATGAAGATTCTTTGCAATTTGTCACCGCTGTACTGTACTGTACATCTTCACAATTCTCTGTCCGACCGGTAATGGCACCATTTTTATTTTTTATTTTTTCGGTTCCTACTTGTATCAAGGGATTTTCACTGGGATCCACATCGTTGAATGTGTTGGCTAGTAAAAGAAAAGTCCACTTTTCTACCCTACAAAACATCATAGTTTCTTTATTAGTGTGTTTATTGTCCTGCTGCAGTTAAAATACTTCTGTTCGCTTCCTACTGGTGATTCATCCATCTTTCTGCCATGCTTTATTTCATGCCCGAAAGTGTGCTTTGGTAATTTACTACTTCATCTTCAGTGGTCAGCCGGGTTGTTTGCTATTGCCAAGTTCAACACTGTCTCCTGGCTTTATGGCAGAACAATTTCCACATTGCTTTTAAGAATGTTTAGGTTTTATGAAAGGGAAAATTTGGGAATTTTAAGTTTAATTTTCCAGAAAGCTTTCACTTTTACTGTATGTTTTAGTATGCAATATTCTAATAGCGTTATAAAACAAGACACTGTAAGTGGTCAGAAGGTTTTGATTTATTTTCATGTGAATAATGTAATTATCGATATAATGAAGTTTTCTGAAGAATAAAGATCTCTAAATTGACTTTTGAATTTTCTTTTTCTGTATTTGCTTTTCACGAAAGATGCAATGTGTATAAGCACACACATGTCTGTGCGCACATACTGTACACTGTCACTTGTATCCGGCTTAGCTCAGCTCCCTGTCACTGATTACGTCTAGCTGTCAACAAAAAAATAACACCTGAATATCAGTGCATTACATATTACATGCTGGCCTCACCTGTCCCTTCACCTGGGGAACCATGCAAGCTGAAGCAGACATAAAGCTTCCGACCGACCATGCAGTAATTCATATAGGGAAATTCCTGCGGGACTGTGCCGCATGTTAAACGATGGGGCCTTGAATTGAACTGTGAACAAATGTGTGGCTCATCAAGTTTTTAGGCATTTTGATTAAATCATTCGAACAGTTCATTCTTTTGAAGATGGTGCAAATCGCTAATAATTTGTATAAGGGTAATGTGATGGAATCACATGGCAACTGTGTCACTTCTTCTGTTATCTAAGTGTCCTGTGTCCTGTGGGACTCTGGTACAACCTGTCCCTTTTCATCTCAAAATAGAGATGGGGAAAGTGCCACATTGTGCTGGATTCTCTGACCACTGACTACACTCGCTTGGTTAAAGGCATGCCTGAGGGTGTTGTCATGTGTCAGGAGTGGTTATTTTTGTGGACATCCCAAGAATTACAAGGTTGATTATTTTACCGGCACGGCGCTTCAGCGCCTGCAGTCAGAGTGGCTGTCCGAATAGGTGGCAGTGCATGCCTAAGGTCAGTCTGCGAAAGTGCTGCCAGTGTTGTTCTGGGGTGCAGCTGATCTGGAACAGATCTGGTATAGTTGGCAGCTGGTAGTTGTTTGGCTATGAGCTGGGCCTCAACTTGAACTTGACGAAGGCCGTCAGCTCATCCTGAAGCCCTATCTTCGTGAGTGCCCTTATGGCCTGGTAGTGCTCACCTTACAGTTGGAGGAGCTCCAGAACGTGGGCATACGGAAGAGTAGATGATGTTGGTAAGGGGTAACACCACTATGATGATGTATTTCCTTCAATTTCTTAGCTTTGGCACTAGTGTGACCCGGACGTGAATCTCAGAAGTGACTTTCTTGCATCGGTGTCATTAGACCCCTTTTAAAGTTAATATGATTTAATATGTTAGTATGTAAATTTGCCCCTGGATTAGCTCAGCTGGAAAATAATGGGAAGGAAACAATGTCACCACAATGTCCCAGCAATACAGTTTAACCCAACATACAAGCCGGGGCACACAGACCCAGATGGCTACACCACGCAATGCGAGTGTGCATGCATGGTTGTCTACTGGTGAAATGCAGTGAATCACTTAATGAAATATCCGTAGCCAAAACAGGAATTAGGCTTTGATACCATGATGGGACTAAAATTAATATTTCAGATGACCTTATTTCGACTCTAGCCTTATTGACCTCTGTAACTGGATATCAAAAAATTCTGTTTGTAGAGACATTCAGGGAATAAAAAAATAAAATAAAATAAAATAAATATATATATATATATATAGGGGGGTTTGTTGGGGCAGAGCATAATGTCTAGCAAGGATGGTTCCATCTTACAGTACTGTACATGCTGCCCAGCACATTGGGCAACAAATAAACATCCCCCGTTTCTATGAAATTTATTTGCTTGTGGTTGCCAGCCCGATGCCCAATTTTTATCTGAGTACTTGAGGGTGAAGGATCTTGCTTAAGGGTGCCACAGTGGCAACCCGGCAACATCGGGGCTCAATCCTGGGGCCATGATCCAACAGCTTAACCACCAAGCCAACCCTGCCCCCATATCTACCGAGGCCCCTGCTTTTATTGCGCTTTCTTTTAATTTTATTGTTTTAGCAAAAATGATACTTATTCTTTCTTTCTAAATAAACTAATACTGTATTAGAACAGATTCGGCTATGCTGTTTTTGGAAAGTAATCAACTTGATGTTTTTACTTGATGATATTAACTTTAACCAAACTTTACCTGGTTTAGATTAGCTGCGTCATATCACCTAATCACCTGCATTTTTCATTTTTATGACTTAGTTTTTGAATTTATGATTTTTCATATCACTTTCCCACTACAAGTCTAAATTTATTATTTGATCAATACTAAACGTTCAATGATTAAAGTCTGATTTGAAAAGGTAAAACAATTTTGATAATTATAAAAAAAAAAAAAAAAAAATATATTATATATAGAGTAGAGCACCAGGTGAGGTGATGTAATTCAGTATAGTGGGAGGAGCCACTGCAGAACTGTATCACACTCTGGCGTCGGCATCTGTTTTGTTTTTCAGGCATTTCTTGTAAACAAGTCAAAGAGATTTTCTTATAAACAGCTATTATGACAGAATATACATAATCACAGTGTAACAAGCATAAAATTATGCTTCTTTGCTTCTCGATCCAGCCCCTGCATGTGGTTCGAGAGCAGCCTTTATAAATAGGAAGGCATTCTGTTAATGAACCCAAAGCATGTGACTCACCCAAACTGTATTTTAAAGACATCGCTTTTGATGCAGATCTCCTTAACTAAATGTAAATACTTGCTTTACACTTCAAGTCATTACTTACCACTTGGAAGAGAAAACGGCTCCATCTAACAGCTTTTCCAGTGTTCTGCAATGCGTTACTTAAAATAGTTTCGTCACTTTGACAACTTCAGCAGCTCGAGTTTTCCTTACAAGCAATTTACACAAGAATGACACCAAGATGAGATTTTGAGAAGTCTGTCTATGCTTACACCAATGTGTTTGTGTGTGTGTGTGTGGGTAGGTAGGTGTGTGTGTGGGTGTACAAGCCGATGATGTATGTGATATAAACAGATGGTTGTTTTATAATATGGAGAAAAGTGACTGACAGGAGCTGAAAATGGATGAGCTCACTGACCTCTTTTTCATCTTTGTCTCCGACTGAAAAACAGATCACTGAGCCGTTAATCTCGGAAAGAAGCCGAACGGTGAGCAGTTCTAAAGGTCTTTTAATACGGCTTGTCAATTTTGCCATATATCTTGGACGTGAAGGTGAGGGGTGTGCCGCAGGAGCAGCGTCGCAGTCCATACACAATGTTTTGTGGTATACAGACATATTGTGGGGATGATGGCTAACTGTGTTGATTTAGGTGTTCATTAATGTTGTACAGTACAATGACCGCTTGGACAGAAGCATCAATGCCCTTGTTCTTAAATGTCATCATTTCCATAGTAACAACAGGGACACACATCTAAATCAACAAAGAACATCACGAAAAATCTTGTACAATTGGTCCTAAGGTGGAGGAGTCTCTAGTGTTGAGATTTCATAGCAATTAGAAATTTCTTGGTTTACATCACTTGCCACCTGAATATTTTTTCTTTTCCATTTTACTGTAAGTTTAAAAGAAAGAAGAAGAAATGCTGGTAAAGGAGTGGCTGCTTGTACCACAAATGCATGAGTGAAAACTGTGCTATGTTATAGGCAAAAGGTGAGAGTTTTGAATCCCAAATAAAGCATAAAATCGAAAGCTAGTGAGCTATATAGGGTGTAGAATCACTTTTTCCACACACCAATAGTGCCTTTGTTCGGGGGTAAGAGAGGAATTTGGGATTCAGCCTTGTGTTAGTAGCTAGTTGACTCTAGCCGGAGAGTCATGAACCCGTCGGCGCATTGGTGGAAGCTTTACTAGCAATAACGGACGGCCAAAACACAACACATTTCCAGGGTCCTGGGTTTGATTTCCTCCCTGGGTCTATGTGCATGGAGTTTACATGTTCTCCTCGTGGTTGGTTGCTTTCCTCTCACAGTCCAAAGACATGCAGATTAGGCTAATTGGTGTCCCCAAATTGCCCCGTAGTGTGTAAATGTTGACTGGAGGTCCTACCATAGTTGTTTAAAATGGGAATTAATACTATGGCCACCATTGGCTTCCATGGTTCTTGGTTGGACTAAACAGGTTCCCAGATGGATGGATAGTAGAGATATTTAAGATGAGATATCATTATCAGTTGTGTTTTCTTGCTGAAAGTGCTACCGTGACTGGTTTTAGATGTGGCTTTTGGCAGGCTCTCCTCTTTCCAGTACTGCAGACCATACGAATCTGCTTTCCCCCATAAATAATTGTTAAAGGTACACATACTAATTTGTGTTGTGGCCATTCCACAACATGAATTGTAACTTTGAATGAAACATAACATATAACAAGTATACAGTGCATGATGCATTGATCTCAACATTGAAAAAGAAAGTAAACACTGCATATTGCATGCAGATAGGACAGAGATATAATATCTCATCAAGATCACATAAGCGGTGTGACAGGATAGTTTCTTTTGATGCTGATCTGAATAGATCACACTTGGCTGGAAGGAGAAAATTATTTTCATTAGGATTAGCCAACAAGCTGAGCTCTACACTATGTTGTTGAGACATGAACTTTACCCATTGGATCCCTACTATTTAAACTAATAAACCAGTTGCTGGTTTGAAGAGAAGATTGCATCAGATAGCAATGCTTCTGGTTAAATTCCACTTGTGAAGGTCATGGTTGACTTGTCCATGCCCCTAAGGGGCTATCTAATTGCGTATCCTCACTTGAGATAATAAAATGCTGAAAAGGAACTTGTAATGGCCACAGGTTGCACCAAAACTCCAGCCCAGTGCTGTTATTGGAAAATAATACACAACAGGGTGGTTCAGTATGATCTAGCCCAATGGAAAGCGGATTTCACCCTGAAGCTTTTAATTATTATTTCTTCCTATTATACTGCAGCAAACACTTTTTAAACCCTGACAATTATTTATTCATTAAATAAGATTTAAAAGATTTGTTTGTTTTATTTTAATTCACATCTTAAAATATGTTTGTTCCTGTTATCCCTTATTAAGCCTGATTTATGCTTCTGTGTCAACTCTATGTAGAGCCTATGCAAATAGGAAAGGGAGAATATGATGTCGACAAACTTCTTCTGTACGTCTCTCCTACTGTAGATTTTCTCCATGCATAGTCGGCTTTCAGCTTGCCTCAAAAATTGAAGAAGAATGCAATGGTGGTCCAATCACAGTTGTTTTAGTTTACATCGCTATGATGTCTAATTAGATTTCCAGGTTGTGGCTACGCGAGACCTACACTGCAAATTCCCCAGTCTTTCCCAGAATTAACATCCAGCAAAGTTTATATGAGTGCAGTTCAAAGGGTTCAAACAAACTCTGCAAGGGTTAAACCAACACTGCGGAGTTTTACTATGTACAGTGTAGAGTTGACACAGAAGCATAAATCAGCCTTAACAGCCATACATGTTATTTCCTCACTATGTTCTCGTTGTTGATTATGTTACTTGACCATGAGACACTATGAATGCAAAGTCCTCCATTCTAAAGACTTTGAGGAAAACTTTCGCTCCGTTACAAAGCAATGACACTAGAGACTGTTTTCAAAAATGCTTAAATCAATGTTTCTTGAAAGAAAACGTCACCATAGCAACAATTGTACCCCCCCCCCCCCATTTATGTAGAGGATTTGCGATACAGATCCGTGCGCAAATTGTCACCATAGAAACCAGAACATATTAGAATGAACCCATTAATATCAAGAAAATTAATGAACCAGAAAATTACGACCTACCAGAATCAATCGTTCAGCAGTGCTCTGGTATACACATCGAGAATGTGACACTGTGAGAACTTTACAGTTACTTGGGGGTCCTGTTTAAAAATTCAATGTCAATTAGGTGTTTGAGGGGTTCCCATTTATCTTGCACAGATTTTAATAAAAATATATAAAGAAAAGCATGCGTTTAAATCACAGCAGGCAGAGACAGATGTGTGAGTAGACCTAAAGTAGGAAATAGGAAGTGTATTCATTAGGTAGACCTATTCAACTGGCCTTAATATCTAATCAGCCAATCACATGACAGCAGCTCTATGCATTTATGCATGTATACAGTACAGACCAAAAGTTTGGACACACCTTCTCATTCAAAGAGTTTGAATTTGTATTATGGCAAGAAGAAAGCAGCTAAGTAAAGAAAAACGAGCGGCCATCATTACTTTAAGAAATGAAGGTCAGTCAGCCCGAAAAATTGGGAAAACTTTGAAAGTGTCCCCAAGTGCAGTCACAAAAACCATCAAGCACTACAAAGAAACTGGCTCACATGCGGACCGCCCCAGGAAAGGAAGACTGAGAGTCACCTCTGCTGCGGGGAGGATAAGTTCATCCGAGTCACCAGCCTCAGAAATCGCAGGTTAACCGCAGCTCAGATCAGAGAGCAGGTCAATGCCACACAGAGTTCTAGCAGCAGACACATCTCTAGAACAACTGTTAAGAGGAGACTGTGTGAATCAGGCCTTCATGGTAGAATATCTGCTAGGCAACCACTGCTTAGGACAGGCAACAAGCAGAAGAGACTTGTTTGGGCTAAAGAACACAATAAAGAACACAATAAAGAAAACTCACTGAATGAGAAGGGGTGTCCAAACTTTTGGTCTGTACTGTACATGGCCAAGATGATGTACAGTATTGAAGTTCAAACTGAACATCAGAATAGGGAAGAAATGTCAAGAAAAGTCACGTTGAACGTGGGATAGATGCTGGTGGCAAATGGGTTGGTCTCAGTATTACTGAAACTGCTGATCTTCTGGGATTTTTATGCCCAACCATCTCTAGGATATGAAAGAATGGTCTGAAAAAGAGAAAAGATCTAGTGAGCCGTGATTCTCTGAGCAAAAATGCCTTGTTGTTGCCAGAGGCCAGAGGCTAATTACCGGATTCAAGCTATAGAAAGGCAACACTGACTCAAATAACATCTTGTTACAACTGAGTTATGTTGAAGAGCATCTCTGGAAGCATGTTGATCCTTGAAGCACACTTGTCCAGTTGAAAATTGAGGCTACAATTTATATCGGCTCACCAAAATTGGACAACCGTATATTGCTGTGATGAGTCTCAATTTCTGCCGTGACTTTAGGACGACAGGGTCAGAATTTGGTGAAAGCAAGGTTGAAGTAAAGGTCCTTCCTGTCTTGTATCAACAGTTCAGCCTGCTGCTGGTGGCGTAATGGTGTGAGGGATATTTTCTTGGCACATTTCAGGTCCCTTTCCAATTTAAATGCCACAGCCTACCTGAGTATTGTTACTGATCATGCCCCTTTATGACAGCAGGATAATGAGCTGTGTCACAAAGCTAAAATCATCTCAGACTGGTTCCTCGAACAGGACAAGAAATTCACTTTATTTAAATGGCTTCCACAGACGCCTTTAATATACTTTAGTATACAGAACTTTAATATACAGTAGTAACTACTGTGTGGAAATTGGCTGTTTCAAAAGTCGACACATTTTCAACATTTGGCTGTTTTAATTTGCTTTAAGACATTTAGCCTATAACAGACACTTTGCATAAAGTAGCCTGTAGTCATGATTATACAATTTCATTAAATACAAACATTATGATTTCACTGTTTATTCTATTATCATATTCTATTTTCATAAGTGAATTTCAAGACCTTTGCAGAGGTCAGACGTTATTTCATCCAATCACAGTCCTTGAATTGCTGCATCATCCCTAGCAACGGGATCGACCACACCTCCTCACTAAGATAAAGGTTTTTGTACGTTCCTTACTCAGAGTTGCTCTAAGAGGTTTTCTAAATCACTTTTAGTCTAAGACTCCCAGCTAGGTACGTTTAGGCTAAGATAGGAGCTCTCTGAGAGAATTCTAAGAAGCTTTGTGAAAACGGGGCCATAAAGCACATTTGGGATGTGGAAGAATGGGGGATTCGCATCATGGATGACAATTATGTAGCAACTATGTGATGCTATGTCAAAGGAACCAGTAGGAATGTTTTCAGCACTGTGTTGAATCTATGTCAAAAAGAATTAAGGCAGTACTGAAGACAAAAGGGGATCGAACAGTGTGGACTACTACTGTAATGAAGTGGCCCGGTGAGGGTATAGTCAAGGACTTTAAACTTGGGTAGATGTATAGTAGATCCTTGGGTAGATCCATAGTTAAGGTTTCAGCACACAGGCAGAGGTCAAAACCTAAAACACTGCCTTATCTGGAGGATGGCTCATACAGTACTTCTCATTGTGGCGTGTTTCAGAAAGCACTGGTAGTGTAAATTCTTGATGGATTTACATTTATATACAGTCTGTTAGAGATGTCTGAAACAAAGGCTGAATTTCTTGGCCGCCTTCACAGGATCCTCCATGATGAAAGAACCATAAGTGACACAGTGGAAGAAAAGCAGTCGAGCTTGGCTGCGTCCTTGGCAGTAAGACTCGTCCTGTGACAGTCATCGTGATCAGTTCTGAAGAAATCACTGCTATGACATCTATAGTGACAGCTCTAAATGCTTTCTTTCTGTTGGGATCACTAGGTGTGCACTTCACCATTATTTTTCTAAAGCAGGAAACCATTGTTCAGCTGTCTCATAATCACTGACACTTAAACAAGTTACAAGATTATACAAAAAAAAAAAAAAAAGTGACTAAGTAGGGAAAACTTGGCTACAATGTCAGCAGGTTTCTTTACAAGTCACAGTTCACTGAGCATGACGCTTGCTGCTTATGTCTGGTTTTTTAAAGCAGGTTTATTTAGAATTGCTAATGGTGTATCATCATGTGTTTGTGGGAGGATTGTATGGACTATGATACTCGGAGGCATGTTATTATAGGAAAACAATGTGTAATGGTTTTACAGAACTTTAATACTTTCAAACATCACAGCCAAGTGCCAGTGGTTACAATTTCTACAATATAAGTAGCAATAAAATAATTCAAGAATCTATAAACACATTTTTTATTCGTCATAAATAAAATGTCATGATGCCAAGGAAAGCCAAGGAAAGGCTTCTTTTATAAATTTAAGCAAATCATTCTTCTTCTATACTTATTATTCTAGTACACTTACCATTATTCTTCTACACGAACACAAATGAACGTAATACAGTTTGGATTTTCTTTAATTGTAAATAAATTATATTAAGAGATACAGCGGAATGTTGTGACTAAATGACTTAATTTCATCATTAAAATAAGTAACTATTATGTTAAATAATTACATGTTGAAGTAGCATTCTTCTCTGCCTAACTTGCCCCGCGCCCCGTATTGACCGGCCGCCACTGGTAATAAAAGTAACTCTTTTGTTTTGTAGCCATTTAACAATATGAAATTTAACAAATGAAACATAACATAAAACATATCTGTTGATCTTTTAAGAAATTCCAATTATTCTCATTGAAAAATTACTTATTGCATGCTGATATAATGCAATAAGTGATCACTAAGATCACATTGATAGGGTATTCTTTTTTTTAATTATATATAAATAGATCGGTGTTATCCGGAAAATGTAAAAAAAAAAAAGATAAAAATAAATAAAATTAATTAATAAATAAATTAAAAAAAAAAACATTTTTATTGTTGAAACATACATTTCTTAAAGATATAAAGTCCCTAGTATTTGTACTAATAAATCAGTTACTGCTTCGAAAAGGGAATTACTTCAGATTGCAGTGTGTATGGTTCAGAGGCAATTCAAAAAGCAATTATATTAACATTACCGCGGACCACCACTGAATCTTTTAATGGTCCGCAGAGTAGCTTACTTTTACCAATGGTTTTTACTACTACTTTGTGCAATTGCATAAATGTATGGTAATTGTCCATGGACATTCCAACTGCATTATGTGTACAGTAATGTAATGTGCAAAAGTCCCCCCCCCCCTACACACACACGCACATCATCTTCATATTCAATTAAATTACATAGAATAAATAAGGGAATGAATGTGACAGGCTACAAAGTGCTCAAAGATGCAATTTTTAATTTGATTGTTTATCTAACAACCTCAGCACCAACCTCATTTTCCCTCTTGTCCATTCCAACCACTTAGCATTCAGCATCACCAGTATACTAATCACTGATCTGATCATCTGTTTTATCATCTGCCCCCATTTCTCATCTAAAGTTATTGCTTTAAGTTCATGTTTTTATTTTATTTTTATTCTTTATGTTTGCATTATTCACATGAGTTGCTTTGTGGCTTAACAAGCAAAAAACATTCCTCTGAAACAGGGACTGCAGTGCAGGGACTAAAGTGAAAATGTCTTTCAGGAAGCGTTGAGAACTAGTCGTCAAAACTGCATTAAAAATACAAGAAAGCCTGGCTCTTTTGAAACCAAATATGAAGAAATCACGGGTTGCTCAAGATTTTTTGCAAGGCACTGCACTGTATATCCTTGTAAGATCCCCATAGGAGGTGCACTGTGTGTTGCTCTTTTTCCAAAACTTCTAACTGTTTTGAAGACCTTGATCAGGTGCAAAAGTTAGAAAGTGCTAATCGATAGAAGTAGGAAGTAATTTCAAGTCTTCACAACCTTAGAGTTTGGGCCTTTAGAGGTTAGGCAAAGACAAAGTTACCTGTTCCTGGTCCATTCAGAGCAATGACAGTGCAAATAATGCTGAGAGGAAAAAAGCTCCTCAGTTGGTCCCCTCAGTACTGGCTGTTTAGTAGGGCTCTTTAAAGAAAGTGCTTTCTGACACTTCATTTGGAAAATATCTTGCATGCCGCTGCCACAGGCATTCTGTAAAGGTTTCAGTCATTATGTTCGGACCTCACAGGAATATATTTGGCCAACTGCTTTATAGAGGATTAACTACCACCATAAACATTTAAACACATTTTGGCTGTTGTTTCACAATCACTGCGGCACTTATTTGCAATCAAATAATGCTCCTTTCCTTTGAAAGCAAATCCTTCAATGTCTGCACAGTCACGGGGCGTTTTGTTCACATATTGGATCGGAATTTAGTGATGATTTTATGCGCATTATGATGAGAATTCGGGGCACTTAATGGCAAGACAGATTTGTTTCAAAGCCACTGGTGACCTTTTTCTAGACGCTCCCGCTGCTGCTGCATTGTTTTCTCCCTTGATTCACTGGCGACATGGAGACCGGGCGAGTAAAGTGCTTTCTTTTTCACAGAAAGCGAGATTGTGGACAGGATCAGAGAGAGACGGCATGACTAATTCCTGCCTTAAAGCGCTGTGACAAGGAAGCAACCACAAAGCTACGAACCTCCAACAGCTTTTTCTCCTGTAATTCTGCCAATTTACAGATACATTTATTGAAGTAAACATCTGTTTAAATGAGAAAACAACTGCACAATGAAGTCTCTCCATACTTGTCTTTTGTGTACTTGTTTCTCAATGCAACTATAAATTGCATTTTTTAAATATACAGAAATGTCATTATTCCAGTTGTAATTTATAGTGTTTATGGAACACTTATGGAAACAATTCCCAATAATAACAAAGGAATGGTTCATGCAATGGCACTGTATCCATCAGTGAAATGTATCCAAACACATTCAATTTTATGTTAAAAAAAAAAAAAAAAATCTTCCACTGAGGGTAAATTTAATGATGCCAAATGAGTCATTTTGACCTGAACAGAAAATAAAATCTAATGGCATTATGCAGGGTTTTGTTGCCTGTGGTCTCCTCAATCAAAGCGCCCATTTCCCAAGAGCCTGAACAGATGACGACAAGCCCACCTCGGAGTGACAGTTGTGTCGTGCGATGCCTGATGGAGCCAGATTACAAGCATCAATCAGCCTGTCACACCATGTCTGCTTCACGATTTTTCCACAGGAGTAAGGTCATGGATTTCGAGTAGTTCCTCAACTGTGATGTTCTGGTGATTACATACTGTACAGAGGAGGGTGAAAAAGTCAGAGTTTCGTAGCAGGAACCATTCGTTACACTTTGTAAAAACTACAATGTTACACTTCAATCAAAACTTCAATCAAGTACATAAAACTGTTTATTCGATACATTCTTAAACAACAGTGCTATTGAATTATCAATTCAAAAGATTTTACTCAATTTTCTATAACAGCAGCTAATCTCAAACAGAATTATATTAATAGGCTTGTTCTAATATGTTAACAAGCTGGTATCAAAAAGTTTCAAGACTAGTTTTGTAATGCCACAACGGATGCATGAGCATGTTAAGCATGTTATGTTATGTTATGTTATGTTATGCATAACGGATGTTAAGCATTTCACTGCATATCGTACTGTGTATGACTGTGTATGTGACAAATAAAATTTGAATTTGAATTTTTGAATTTGAATTTGAATTTGAAAGGCTCCACCCACAGTCATAAGTCATTGTAACAAAAAAGACATCATCCTGTGCACATCGGGAACTGGTGCTGTTCTGACCATGTGCATTACCATGTCTGCTATTTCATCATTGACGGCAAGTTAGAACTGGGCAAATCTGCCTCAGAAGGTGCTTTGAGTTTGGAATGGCACGCTTGTGTCAGGAGCGGAAGAACATCACCAAAAGACCTTGAGAGATCAGGAAGACCTTAAACGAGCTCAACCACTGAGAATGTCGAAACCATTCGCCAACTCATGCATAATGAACATCTGAGAACAATCCACAACATTACAAGAACTCCGTCAAGCATGCCAGTTCCGGTGACAAAACTTCGACCCTGGGAATGAAGCAACAGTCTTCAAAGTGGAAAAGCCCATCATGTCCACGATTGAAAAAGATGATCCAGGTCTGCAGCTTGACAAAATGTATGCTCATTGTCTTTTTCAGTTTATACGTTGGAGGGAGGACCTACGGGATGGTGAAAAACAGAGCCAATCTCAAATCTTTTTGATACATCCTTGTATTTTCTCATTAGTAACAACTAATTCATGGAGATCTATTAGGCAGACACTCCACATAATCTAAGCCTAATCTAATCTAATCTAAGGGCAGTTGTGGGTCAGTGGGCGAAGGCACTGAGTTACTAATAGGAAGATCGGCGATTCGATTCCCAGCTCAGCCAGGTTGCCATTGTTGGGCCCTTGAGCAAGGCCCTTAACCCTAACTGCTCCAGGGGTGCTGTACCATGGCTGACCCTGCGCTCTGACCCCAGTCACACTGGGATATGCGAAGAAGAAATTTCACTGTGCTGCAATGTATATGTGACAAGACAAAGGCTTTACTTTACTTTAATATTAAGCCTATTAAGACAATGTTGGTATTAAGCACAGGATATATATCGTCGGTGTTCTGATGAAACCTCGTAACTCAATTTCAGGAGAGCGAAATAATAAAAAAAAATGCACTTGAAATGTCAATGAAAAAAAAAAGAAATTGTACAAATGTATCCAAGACAAATACAGCATATATATATATATATATATATATATATATATATATATATATATATATATATATATATCACAGAGTAAGTTACATGTTGCACTAAAAATAATTAATGTGAATGAAAAAAAAAAAAGGTTTTGGCGAAAAATTGAGTTACGAGGTTTCATTAGAACACCGACGATATAATGATTGATATGGTGCAGCTTTCTGCAAATAGATCGAAGATGAACAGATAAACAATTAGCTGCATTAAAATACATTCAATTAAATGGAATATTTATATATAAAGTACTTTCCTTATTTTCTTGGGTTTACAATCTTTACTAAGCATCTATGGCAATTAAACTATGCTGTACGCCAGACCTATTTTCATTTTATTAAGGCACAAGCACTACCCTATTGTATCTCTAGGGATTTTTTGCCACCACTTCGGGCTTTTTGGGGTGTCTTAACATGCTCAAAAACCTCATGAAACTTGGCAGACAGCTTGGAATCTGCTGCCATTAGTGCCAAACGCACGTATGCACGCGAAACCCAGGAAACATTTAGAGCTCACTGAGATGAACAACGTTCACATTGCATGTCATGGGCTCAACTTAATAGAAAGTCAGTTATTTTGTGTCATTTGCAAAACGTACCAGGTGGATTTTGATATACTCCTCCTAGGGTATTTATATATTTATATATATTTATATTTTTAATACCTCAAATGGGTCAGCTGTGACAATGCCTTAAACTTACGCCAAAAAGTGGCTAGTAGCTTTCTGTGGGACATCATATTGAGTGACATTATTTTGAGTGACATCATAGGGTGATGCTTTTCTCCCATCATTTGGGGCTTTTTGGAGGTCTAAACATATAATTCCCTCCTTTTCTTAAATTATGTCAGTAATTTAAGCACTATAGGTGCACAGGACCCTCTTGTGTTTCTAAGGATTATTCCCCCCCCCCCCACCCTTTTGGACTTTTCGGGGGTCTTAACATGCTCAAAAACTCATGAAACTTGGCAGACAGGTTGGAATCTGCTGCCATCAGGATGCCTGAGAGTCTCGTGGCCCCCAGGGGCCCCCACACGAGATTTTACTGCATAGCTCATACACACTTTCACGTAGGCACACGAAACCCGGTACACATTTAGAGCTCACTGAGCCGAACAACTTTTGCGCTGTATGTCCTGGGCTCAACTCAACAGGAGGCCGGTTATTTTGGGTCATTCGCAAAAACACACCCGATGGATTTTGATATACTCCTCCTAGGGAATTTATACGATCGTCACCAAACCGGGCCGATGTGATCTAAAGACATTGAGGATGCAAAATTGAAGGATTTTTGATATCTCAAACGGGTCAGCCGTGATAATGTCTTAAATTTACACCGAAAAATTATTAATAACTTTGTGTGGCATTATATTCAGTGACACGTTCAGTGAAATCGGTCAGGAACATCATAGTGTGATGCTTATTTTCTAGCATCTGCGGCCTATTGAACACACATACACATCACAAATGTTAACACTCACACACACACACATCTCACACACATGCATGCATGCACACACAAACACACTCATACATACATACATACACACACATTACAAATGTTAACACGCACACTTGTATCACAATGTTAACAGTCTCACACTCACACAGACGCACACAACTCAAACTCAGGTATATCACACATCACAAATTATAACACTCACATCTCTGTCTCACACACCCACACACACCAACAAGACACATGTCTCATACACACATCACACGCAAAATAACACGCACATCACTCATGTTAACACACAGACTCACATCCACACATTTATTTGGCAATGTCACAGGGTCCTTGGGCCCGCTCATCGTTGCTTGCAACTCCATTTTGAATATTTAATTTCTCAGATAACAAAAATGGTGTTCACTGTTTTAAATTATGTTTTTGAATAATAATCATGAACCCAGTAAAACGTTAAATGCACAATGCATCAAATCTGTTTTTTGCCATTGATTTCAGACCTTGAAAGGCTGTATGTATATTTATAACCAGTGTTGGTGGACGAGGTTCTATGAGACTGTGTCCCTGTGTGGTGTTGAGAATGAGTGAAGCCTAGAAAGGAAAGAGCTGAGTTAAGAGAGACCCTCATGCCAAGGGCTGGCTGAGATCCCACTCAATTAAGCACCCGGGTGCGCCGATCCTCATTCGCACATACATGCAGAGAACATCTGAGCTTTGTGACTGCCCTGGAGGCAAAATTAAATTCACCAAACACACGCTCACGCACATACACACTTATCCCCCAACTCAGCTGACACTACTCTGACAAGTCTAGACAGGATGGCTTTTCCAGGAGCTTATAATCACCACACACTTTCTCCTTATTTTACACATAGTCATGAATATATGAATGACTCTGAAAGGAGGAAATTCTGATCACTGCACGTCTGATTGCCAGAATAGAGGTGTACTACTAGACCAAATGTGTTCAAGACATCAATTCATCCATCTGTGTGGTCAAATCTGTGCGGCAAGATGGAAATCAACTATTTCAGCTCCTTCGGGCAAGAGTAAATTGTGTATTATAGTGTACATATTTCATACAGTTATTTATTTACTTTGACATTATTAGTATATCTTAAAAAGCATAAAATTTTAACGACAGTCTATTATCCTCCCTGTCCTGAAAAAACCCTAGCCTGCCTGCCTGAATAACTATCGCCCTGAAGCGCTGACCTCAATTCTGATGAATTGCTTTGAAAGGCTGGTCAGAGACTTTATCGTCTTTAAACTTTCTACTGTACTGGACCCAATGCACTTTTGGGTACCATTCAAACTGTTGACACCCTCACTCATCTCCTCCACACAGAACTTAGTCAGCTTGACACCAAGAAGGGCAATTGTTAACTACAGTTCAAAATTTATTTATAAAATGTATAAAACTATTATTGCATCAGTACTCACCATAAAGCCGGAGGATCTGGGACTCTGGGTCTCAATGCCAACTTCTTGACTGACAAATGAGTGGGTAGACATTTCTCACCCTTCCCCACCCCCTTTGAGTGCTGGAGCCCCTCAAAGTTGTATTCTGAGCCCCCTGCTGTACTCCCTGTACACTCATGAGTACATGGCCATTACAGCTTAATGTTACAACTTAAGTTTGCTGTAAAAATATGTGACTGGAGGAGATTAAAAACTTGGAGTTCTGGTGCCAGAAAAAGAATATCCTCATGAAAGTCAAAAGATGAAAAGAAGTTGTTGATGGTGGACTTCAGCAGGAATCAGGAGAGGAGCTACCCAGCACTTATCATTCGAACCTCAGTGGGGAGAGTGGACAGTTTCCAATACGTTGGTGCTTACATCACCCAGCACCTGTAATGGGCTTGGTGAACAAGGCCCAACAACAGCTTAGATGTTTGAAGGAGCTTTTACATGAGCACCATTGACAGCATCCTGATTGGAAAGATCACAACCTGGTTTGGGAACAGCACCAAGTAAGGTTCTATAGGATACTACAGAGGGTAGTGCAATTAGCTCCCTGATAGGACCTTTTTCTAGAGCGAACAGTGCTGGACCATAGCCAGGAAGACAGTGTAGGACCTTAGTCACCTCAACAATGGTTTCATTAGGGTCAGGAGAGTTCTTCCACTCTCAAAAGACATGGACATAGACGCACTGTATTTTATTTAATGACAATCATAACTGCTGGTGCCACCCATGCTTCTCCATATTTTTGAAATATACTGTGTGTATATACTGTAAAAGAAAAAAAAAAGTGTGTGTATCACTCTCACTCACTCATCATCTATACCGCTTAATCCTGTATTCAGTGTCACAGGGGGGCTGGAGCCTATCCCAGGAGACTTAGGGCACATGGCAGGGTACACCCTGGACAGGGTGCCAATCCATCGCAGGGCACAGACACACACATACACTCACTCATTCACACACTACGGGCAATTTGGGAACGCCAATTAGCCTAACCTACATGTCTTTGGACTGTGGGAGGAAACCAGAGTACCCGGAGGAAACCCACCAAGCACGGGGAGAACATGCAAACTCCATACACACAGAGACGGGAACCCTGGCGGTGCAAGGCGACAGTGCTAACCACTACACCATCGTGCCGCCAAGTGTGTGTATATATATTTAAAAAATATTTTTTTAGATAGGTTTTTCTTTTTTCAAATGCATTTTTGTTTGGCTAACATTGTATGAAAGAACATTTAAATATGTATATAAATGTTTAAAACACAAATATCTACAAATATGTGATTTTTTTTGTGGTATATTTTGAATGCCCACAGAGGTTACCAAGCTCTTTGTGGTTCTTTGCTGTCAAAGCTCTAAATAAGAGAAAATCATTTAGTTGTTGTTGTTTTTTTTCTCCTGCAGTGGCCCTTCACATTAGCAATTTTAACATGTGTTCTTGACCTCTGCACTAGACCTTTTATTAAAAAAAATCAGTAATTAATTTTATACAGGAGATTCAGTTCTGAGCTTGCAATAAGAATTTGACACTTACCATGTGAGCAGGGGTACACAGTGTCTCCTTTGGACATAAAAATTCCTATATTTCTTTTCTTTCTATCAAATATCTATTAAGGAAAAAGGTCCGTCATGAAAAGGAGAAGGTTACAACCAATTACCTTTTTCCTTCCAGCTCACCAGCAATCAGATCTTTTCATTCAGGTGAAGTGAGATGACCCGAGCTCACTCCTCACTCATCATTTGTCTCATCCCTTTAACTCTGAGGACACTGCAGCCAATGTCAATATAGCATAATGTGTGTGAGGCAGACATAACAGAAACCAGGAACTCATCCAACTGCCATTTGGAGCGGTCTGATGATCTAATTGCTCGCTACATATTTGCAGTTTTGACGAGCATAAACAAATCCTTTCATTGGGATTGTTTAAATTTTCCGCCGATTCGGACTATATGTACGTGCTCGTATTTCTGGTAGATGACCACGAACAATTTGAGGACATGAAAATGCTGCTTCTGGCTTCATTCTTTTAAGTGGGCACTCTGTATTCACTGCGTTATTCTTGCTCAGCACCTCACTAACCTTGTGTTATGTGCGGGAGAAAGGTAAACCTGAACACTCCTTCCTCCTGCTCTACACCCGGTGGAAGATACGCACAAGTGGCTCTATTGATTTCTGCTGGCAAGCTTCCACCTGTGGTGACACAGCCAACAATTCCCAGCAGGCCTCATGCATTTTGCTCACATTAATATGTGACAGATATAAGCAGGCAGCCTATGAATCTTTAATGTGCAGCTCTTTTGTGTGCTTGCCCTTTGCTGTAGACCAGGTTAAGGGAGGCACTCAGGGTCAAGTGAGATAGAGCTAGGGAACACATTTCAGGCGGAAAGAAAAGATGGGTACTGTAGTTCGGGGGAAAATAGCAGTTGCATGCTACATTCGTGGTTGGATCAGGATTACCCGTCTCTGTTTATATAACCAAATATTATCTAGGACAAATGATAGCCTGCAGCCTGGGTAGAATGGTTAAACCTACAGTTACTCAAACATTCCAATTCCAATTTATACATGATTTTAAAGGCATGTTTTTTTTTTTTTTTTTTTACATGCCTATATAGCAATACGGTGCCTTAGTAGTTAGCACTGTACCTCAAACCTCCAGTGCTCAATTCTTGTTTCTGGTCTGTGTGTCCAGTTCACATGTTCTCCCTGGGCTTTATGGGTTTCCTCTGGGCACTTTCCCAAAGACATGCCTTATACACTGATTGACATTTCCAGGTTCCCCGAATGGGGGGTGCATGTGCATATACAGTACAGTATGTCTGTGGATTGACCAAGTTAGTGTCCCAGTAATTTAATTTTTCCTAAAAAATGACCAATAGGGTGAAATCATACATGGTCATTGAGGCCAAACATTGCTTGGCAAAGACAGCTTGAACGGATCGAGTCCCAAAATCGGGTCTTTTATAAAGCCTTTTATTTGTCACATATACATTACAGCACAGTGAAATTCCTTCTTCGCATATGCCAGCGTAACTGGGGTCAGAGCGCAGGGTCAGCCATGGTACAGCACCCCTGGAGCAGTTAGGGTTAAGGGCCTTGCTCAAGGCCTTGCCGATCTTCCGATCAGTAACTCAGTGCCTTAGCCCTCTGAGCCACCACTGCCCTATGCATGGAGTTTGCATTTTATCCCCATGCTTGGTAGGTTTACTCAGAGTACCCCAGTTTCCCAAAGGACAAGACGTGACAAATTGCCTAAATACCTAATTGGCATTTCCAAATTGCCCAGTCTGTGACTATGTAATCAAGTAGGTGATTGTGTGCCCTGTGATGGACTAGCAAACCATCCAGGATGTACCCCACCTCATGCCCCAAGTCCCCTGGGATAGGCTCCAGGCCTCCCATGACCCTGTACAGAATAAGTGGTATAGAGAATGAGTGCGTGTGAATGAGTGTCCAGGGGCGGATCTAGAAAATTATTCATGGGGTGGCAATGGGGTGGCATTATAAGTATGAGGGGTGGCAACACTGAAGCAGCCATCCTTGCATGGTTTTTGTGGATTCAAGGAACGCTATTCTTAATAGGTGTATACACTAGGGTGCACATTTTTACATTGTCCTATAAAAATGAAATAAAGGCTGATGTGTGACTACTGAACAACATACTTTTAAAAATAGTTTACAGTTAGGCTGTTAGTCATTAATATACACAAAGATATCAAAATAAACTGCTTCGGTTTGTTAAAAGAGCCGGATTGAGTCATCTGTGTATGATGATCTCGCTGGTTGCACTAAATGTCTTTGATTCACTAAAACAAAGCAGTTAATAAGTGTCGTTTGTTCGGACTATGCTTTAATAGAAAGACGAGATTTTGTTCTTTTATTTATGGGTATTGTAGCGGGGCATAAAGAGCAAGTAAATGGGGTGGCAAGGCTTTTTCTTAGGGAGACAATTGCCTCTCCGTGCCACCCCGGTAGATCCGCCCCTGTGAGTGTCATAATGATGTCTCGAGACATGTGTTTAAATGGGGAAAAAAATAAGCAAGTGTAAATGTATTAAGATGTAAAAGTATACTACTTGCTAACCAACAGTCTCAAATTTGTCTATTCTAAAGCAGGATTTGTTAGCACTCAAGCTTGACAAGCATTTTGACAAAGCTCAAAGATATGGGTCATATTCAGGGTTGACAAAAAAAAGTTATGTTAATATTAATAAGGTGGAAATTCCTCATCTTCAGAGCTGACTTACTGCACATACATTCTTATGTTGATTTTCTGCTGGTTTGTCAGGTTATTTAAAATTACAAATGTAGTTCACTCGTCTTTCACCTTTATCATGGTTTTTGCACCATCCTCCAAGAAAAAGCTCTTCTTTCTTTTTACTCACTTGATGAATCCAAGTGTCCTTCCTGTTTCTCTCCTTCTCAGGATCTGAGTAATTTTTCTCACTCTTCTTTATTACTGATCACCAATATTTAAATACAGAGTGCAGCTTATATTTCCATATCACATAAGCGAAAGTGCTGTGGGGGGGGGGGGGGGGGGGTTTTTTTCCCTTGCCATTTTGATTTCGTCCCATTGGTTGAGAATGCTGCTGGAGCCTGGGGCCTTTGTATGTGTGTGTGTGGCAGTGGGGAGGGTTATCCGCACATCACAGCTCAGTGCTTTTGATGGGTCTAAAGAAGGCGGCCTAGCTTTTTTCATCATTTTGTCAGATCCTGTGCCATGATTTAGGTGTCAAAACTGAAGAGAGGTGGAGAAATGAGGGATAAAGTAAGATGAAGGGCATGTAGTGGCAGCAGGACCATTCATAAATTGAAGGTGGAAGACATTTAGCCTCCACTAGGGGGAGCCCAGGAGACCAAGTGTCGTGCCAGGAAATATGCCTGAGGTTAATAGGTTAATACATGTTGCAGACTGGATAGCACAATTATTTAGTAATATGATTATCTAAAGTAGTACTAGTAATAATAATAATAATAATAATAATAATAATAATAATAAAACAGCTTTCTTTTTTCAATGCAGGATGTTGTATTACATGAAAAGTTACATCTGGTCAATTGCTAACCTAATGTGAAAAGGAGGGTGTGTGTGACTAGCTACAGTGTGCTACCAAATTGCTTCTAGCTTAACAATTTTTTGTAGAAGTGTATTGAATATAAACAGTGTTGGGTGTAACGCGTTACAAAGTAACACGTTAGAGTACTTGGATTACTTTTTGATGTAACGAGTAATCTAACGCGTTAGGTCCGCCATTTAAGTACTCAGTTATTTAGTTAGATTTTCAAAATTGTAATCCGTTATTCAGACAATTTATGTAATCCGTCAGCCAGACAGTAGTGATTCTGTTAGTGTGTGTGTGTGTGTGTGTGTGTGTGTGTAAGTTGTCCTACAAGCCCCGCCCCTGCCCCTAATAACCTGCCCCCCTCTGTTATTCCTGCTGTTAGTTAACGGATTACGGGCCAAACTTCGGCTGAGTGATGATGGTAGAATAATTATAAAGGTCATGACTAAAACAACATGCATGAGGAAGCACAAAGGAGTTTTCATTCTCTGCTGTGCTCTGCTTTTCTACTCTAACTAGTTACTTTTATCAGAAGTATAATGCTGTAATGTAACTGATTACTTTTAGTGAGAGTAATTTTGTAATTAGTTACTTTAAAAAGTAACGTCCCCCAACACTGAATATAAACATTCTGCGTGAAATGTCTTTCATCACACGACAAATCCAAGAATCCTTCAAACTGCAGCAAGTCCACCGAGCATAACTGACGCGAGAGCAAAACAATATGAGGACATTTTTTTGGGAACTTTGAGAGAATCTTAAGTATTTACTGTATGTATTGGATGTTTTCTGGATACATAGACAGTAATATTAGACTGTGCTTTCTTCTTATGTCACTGACGACTTCAAAGGGAGCTGAGATGGCTGGTTGTCTATGTGAGAAGCATTTTAAACGATATCTCTAAAAATATTCCTGTGCTGCTGGATCCTTTATAGACTCCTCGATCAAGCTCTCCATTTGTCTGGGAAAACACGGCTCATTGACCAGCTGCTTCCTGTGTCATACTGGCTAAATTATGCAGAAAAATGGTGGTCTATGGTTGGCCAGACCTGCTGCAAGGGTGCAGCAAGGGAAAGGAACCATGACACTCACTACCATATGGGCATCCTTTTGCTCATCGTCACATGCAGAACTTCATCTGAGCTCACTTGACATATTTTTCCTCTCGGCTCTTGATTACATGACTATAAGCAATCGATTTCTATTACCTTTCAGTTTTTTTCCTAACTGTAGTGTTCAAAGGAATTTCAAAAGCTTGACTCTTTCTTTTCCTCCATTGGTAAGCAAGTAAAGTATTTCAGCTCTCTCAGAAAATCTGGATCTGAGCCCAACAGTTCAGGGACATCTGGGTTCTTTTGGCTGCCAAGTGTCATTGGTATTGGTGTCACGGCATTTAAGGGCTGATAAATACCCAGAGATAATAGGTGGGGCTGTTCATGATGTTAAACAGCAACGTAGAATTTTCCTAGTTGCTGTTACGATTCATTCAACAAATTTTTTTTGCAGTGAACATCTAGGGACAGACAATTCGAGATTGATCAAATTGGACAAAAGCCAAGTCCTCCTCCACAGACTTAGTGGTACAGTAAGATTTGGCTCACCCCATGACTTGCCAATTCATTGTTGAAAGAAATAATAAAAATTTATGATGCAATAGTGTGAAAGTGTCAGGTGCATGGTCACATGGACTTCATATCCACTCCTGATTATTTATATTTGATCTTGGATGACTCACTGTGCCTTAGCAGTCCGAAAAAAATAATGAATCTACAGTACACAGTTGTAGCAGATATATGGTGTGGTAAAGGAGGTGAACTGGTAACGGGGGAAAGAAAAGATTAAAATTATTATTCTATACAGTCCTAAAGTAATGGAGGAAAAGAAAAAAAAAAAAAAAAGAAAGCCACCCCCCCTTTCAAGCAGTGAAGCCATTACACGATCCATGAATAAAAAAACGGACGGATTTCAACATGGACTTGAGATTGAAACCGCGTCTGAATACCGAACATTAATTGGCAGCTGGGTAGCTTTGTTTTAAAAGCTCCCTGCTGTACTGTTCATTATTCTAGGTGTTAACAAAGAGCCTGCACCTTTCAAACAAAGCGGATGTGGTGGATTATAATAGACAAAAGGCTCACTCAGGAACTATGGAGTGAGACCATTCAGGGGTTTCTAGATCATTAGTAATATTGTAGAGGCCGTTGGTTACTTGGAGCGAATGCAGTGTGGATAAGATGGTGATTTAATCAAAATTTCTCTTTGTAGTAAGGACGTACAGTAGGGTTTTTAGGAAGGAACCTAAGCTGATTTATATATTTACTTTATGCCTAAAGGTTAAAGAAAACATGTACACTTTAGATATTTTACTCTGAGGAAAAAAATAAATAAATAAAAAGTTGTCAAATGGTGGCACGGTGGCGTAGTGTTTAGCACTTCCAGGGTCCGGATTCGATTCCTGTCTCTGTGTGCGTGGAGTTTGCGTGCTCTCCCCGTGCTTGGCGGGTTTCCTCCGGGTACTCCAGTTTCCTCCAACAGTGCAAAGATTTGCAGATGAGGCTAATTGGGATTCCCAAATTGCTTGTAGTGTGAATGAGTGAGTGCCCTGCGATGGATTGGCACCCTGTCCAGGGTGTACTGTACCCTGCCTCATGCCCCAAGTCTCCTGGGAAATTCACCAGGCCCTCCGTGACCCTATATTCAGGATTTAAGTAAGTGAGTGAGTTGTCACAACATTTATTTCCATCCAGAATCACATTGCTCTCTCTCCCAGATCTTGTACTGATGATGGGAGAGTTGGAGCACTGTGTAAAGGCTTCTCCAGTACTTCCCAATGATTCTGGCAAATCCATGTGTAAAAAATTTTAAACCAATCTTTCACAATTTGCATCCTGGTATTGTCATCTTGCAAACCGGTCATTCAGTATATTCAGGTCATCAGCTGACCTCATTCTTTGGGCACATACAGCAATGTCGCTGAACCTAGACCCGACTCTAAACGCGTTCCAACCTAAACGCAGATCATAACTCTGCCCCTACAGGCTTGTACGATAAGCACAAGACATGATGCTTCATCTGCCTCTCGTCTTATGAGCCCATCCGTCTGGGACGGGGTAAATCAAATCTGGACTCATCAGACCACAGGACCTTTTTCGATGCTCTGCATTCCATTCTTTATGCTCCCTAGCAAATTCAAGCTGTTTTTCTGATTATGTTTAATCGCAATCCCTTGAGTTCTCTTTGCATTGTACATCTGGAAATGCTGTTACTTTCACTATGAAACATTACATCATGTGCAGCAGATTTATTTATTTATTTATTTTTTCACAATTTGATTTGACTAAGCATTTGTGATCTCCCATCACACTAATTCAAGATGGTTTTCCGACCACGTTTCTTCCTCATAATTCCAGGTTTTAGTGATGTGTTGTTCAATTCTTAACCCAGTTTTTATTGGTTTCAACAATCTCCATACTTTTTCTTTTCTTGATGCAGGACAATAATTTGACTCTTCTGAAACAGAGTAACATCTTTGCCACATCTGTTTATCAACACGTACTGTACGTACAGTATGTATACTATATGATTAATTAGGGAGTTACTTCTATCTTCTACTTACTCTACATCCAGTGTCTAATGTCCTTAGCCTTATTTCTCTGATATTGATAATCTGCCCCTGCTGTACCACTTGATTATGAATTAAAAATAGAAATTATATATATATATATATATATATATATATATATATATATATATATATATATATATATATATATATATATGGTAGTTTCATTCCCTTGATTTTAACTTTAATGATCTTTTCTGTCTGTCTGTGATAGTTGGCATCAAGAACTGCATTGAAATTGAGAAACATGCCCCAAGCAAATGGGCACAATCCTAACCAGATGCCATTAGTAAATAATCTATTACCTTTACTAGCACTGTTTCTGTATTGTGATGAGTCTTAAACCCAGACTAAAAAAATGTGCAAGTCGTCCAAGCTGCGGTTTTTTGTAGGATATTGGAAATTAAGTGGAAGTTTCAGAGTGGACTAGAGTTAGACAATAACATCGGGCCAAGGTCAGCTTAGTACACGTACTAGTTTTAAAGAGTTACATACAGTACATAATTAATACTAGGTGAGGTGTTGATTATTTTTAACAGGTTGGATTGCTTCTCTTGGTATTTGTTTAGGAAGATGCCTAGATATCAGATGATGCTTTGGGGTAAGAATTAGGTTAAGGTATTTGATCACTCTACTTGAATTTCTGTCTAATTTTTTAATCACAATGAAATAATTCGTTCATAAATTAGGAGCAGATGTACAGTACTGAGATCTTTTTTATACCAAGTAATAGCTCTCACCATGACTGTTAATTTCCTCATATCCTTGCCTGTTAGAGTTTTGTGCCCTCATAAGGGGTATTAGATGGTTTTTAAACACTTCATCTTGTTAGGGATGAAAGCACTCCAACATGAAGCACTTGATGGTTCTTCTCTTGGGTTTTTGGCCATCTTAAGCGGTGAGATGAACCGTGGCAGCAATGCAGTGCTTTCTGGATGCTATGCAAAATGAGCTTGGCAGTAGAGAAGTGGCAAAAGGACCTCACGTGTATACTGTATATTGCTGGTCTAAATTTAAAATGAATAAAGTGATCTAAACTTGATCTTCAATATTTTGACCTTTGCGCTACAGTGAGGATATGATGGAAAGATGTAGGTAGTACGGAGTCAATTCAGAAATTTCCACCTTGCCAGGTGGAACTGTTCCTAGACAGTGCACTACGCCTTGTATGGAAAAGTCCTATATTTCCTTCGTAACGTGCAGATAGTAAGACAGACCAAGTGTTTGAATGTGAGGGGGATAAATGTACGTGTGTGAGAGCACTGGAGACGACAGTGACCAGACTTAACGCAAGTTTAATGGCGATGCTTTAAACTGAGCTGCTCTGCACCCCGAGGCTGATGATTTGGCATTCTTATTGCGATAGTGTTTTTCTGGCGGATGGTTTTCTAATGACAGAGCAGAGCAAAGGCCTGAAAAGGTCAGAGTTAGTACAAGCTCAATCTGGAGTACTGTCTCCATTCTCCTACTAATTAAATGTCAGCATCATGCCCGGGAGAAGACAGCAGAGGGGAGAAAACCTCACTCGAAATGTCACTCCTCCTTCGGCGAGCCTGTTTCCCTCGATGACAGCCAGAGGTGCAGGGGAGTAATCCTTGCAGATGGAAATGACAGGTTTCTTCATTTCATGGAAATTAATGAGTTGTTCTACCAGTCTGAGGCAGGAACAACTTTTAATTGCCTATAGTTTCCACTAAAAAAATGGTATGTGGACAAATATCGGTGCTATCTGAGCTAATGGCCATGTTTGATTTATCATCATCCATATCTGCACCACGTTTTCAGGCCTATTACACTGTATTTCCATAAGACATATTGAAAACATTTCCTTTTATGTGGAGGAAGTTTGTGAATAATTCATGATGACCCACTTTCCTCCCCATTAGCTTGATATAGTGCTTGAGCTCAATAGCAGACAGTCGATGACAGGTCCTGGAGGTGTGGGAGTTTGCTTTCGAAATAGACTTCGTTCACTTTTTCATTTTTTCTAGCCTTTTTTCTAGGAAAGCATAGAACTGATGGTGAGGGTTAGTAAGTGAAAGAGCACCTCGTGTGTGTGTGCGCGCGCGTGTGTGTATTGTATCTGGGGATCATTATAAGGCCTCTGTCTCAGGGGTCAGCACTTGCTGTCTGGGATTGGCTATTATCCCAAACTGGGGTGGCAGGGAGCAGTAGCCTAGTGGAACAGGTTACATTTACATGTATTTAGAGACACCCTGAAGAGAATGTTTGGAAACCATGCCTGAATTACAATGAACTGAGTGGCATATCAGGTGATAAGCGGTGGCCTCAGAAAGGTACGGTTTTAAAAAAATAACACGGTGTCTGAGAAAATGAACGGCCCACATGCAGGAGAGGAACAGATAAATTGCAGTGCTCAAGAGGAAGAGGGAAGCAATACAAACAGGAAAGCCTGTAAGTCTGTAAGTCTAGCATATTATTCTTGGACCATATATGCAGATGCAGAGAGGATTTAGGAGAACACTTGTGGCTCAGCAGTTAACGCTCTACGTTGCTGATCTGAAGATCAGGGGTTCAAGCCGCAGCACTGCCAAGCTGCCACACCATAAGGTATATAAGAGAAATTAAGGCGCTCCATCACACCTGACTAAGCCCTGTAAAAAAAAAACAGAGTGAGCAGAATTACTCAAACCAGTCAGCAGTCATCAAGACTGCATTCCATGACCTGCAATTCATTTCCGAACCAAATAATACTAAGGTGGAAATTTGTCAGTTTCGTTGTTTGATGTACCCCTGAAATCATAATTGGGTTGTGTAATGAAGTCTGACTTACTTTGCAACATCATAACGTTTAGCTTATCTCATAGATCAAGGTCACGTAATGGTGTCGGGTTGACATAAAACATAATAAAACAAATAAAATATTTATAACTCTATTCTGACAAGGTAATGACTTTTATTATTGAAACCTTCACCATGTAATATTGAAATGTGTTTAAGCAATACCACATGAGAGGGAGTGCCGTTGTGCTTGAATATCATCATGTGGCCAAAGGCATCACAGTCATCGTGCATTTTCACAACAGTTCCACAAACGCCATTTATTATCAACAGATTTGATATGATTTGAACCTCAAATGGTGCAGCAGTACCGAGCTCTCACTACCACCCGGATATCGCAAGTTCAAACCCTCAGTGATGCTGTTGCCTCCTGCAGCTAGGAGCCTAGAGAGAGCTGAACTCTCTGAATGAATGGCACTCTCACATTAATCACAGCTTTAGCCAATGGTGGGCTTGTGTGAGCTCACACAAGTGGGAGAAGTGAATAGCACTATCCTCCAAGTGTGTTACACCACTCTCAAAGGCAGTTCAAAAACTGTGGTTGGTGGTCGTCACTGGTATGTGTCGGACATGTAGTGTATTTAACAGCAGTGAAAGTAGTTCTGGTACGATGTAGCCAAATGTTGAGGAGAATAAACCACGGAGATGGAGGACAGTCCTGAGAGGCTCATGAGATTACTTACTTTTACATTACTTACTTTTGAATATCAACTAACTTCTTGAATCCCAAATAGCATTAAATGGAAAGCTAGTGCCCCATGTAGGGTGTACAAAGTAGTGCTCTTGTTTAGGGGTTTGAGAGGGATTTGGGTAACAGTAACTGTTCTGTAAGTTACACTGAAGCAGAAGGCAAGTAAGGGGAAAAAAAAGCATCATTGTAAAGCATGGCAACAAATTTTTCCGTAATCGTATTCACAGTAACACCACATCAAGGGTCAATGAGAAAATCTGCAATAGATGAGGCATCACGGAAACAAACTAACATAAGTCTTTGCAATGGAAACACAGAAGGAGAAGGGTATAAATAGGCAAATTAAATGAGCACAAGCAACAGGCGCACTTTCATATGGAACAAACCAATGACATTGCAGTAGTGGAGACAAAATGGAAAAGGAAAGAAAAAAGAAAGAAAAGAAAGCACACGGAGAACAAATAAGTTCAATCTGCACTCAGTGTGTCATATGTTGAAAAAAGGTGAGGAAAATCATGACGAAAATGATGTTATCACCATGTTCTGAGTTGAGGAAACACTGCAGGGTATCTTGAGCAAGAAATTTTAACCTCACTTGGCAAAGGTACACCACATCACATCATCACCTTTCAACAATGTGAGTCTGACGTGTGTGTGTGTGTGTGTGTGTGTGTGTGTAGTGTGTAATGTGTGTACATATACATACAGTGTGCTATATACACACTAAGCTCGAGAGTCAGTTGTCATGACAACCTAATGTGAATCAGCGACAAAATGTGTGTGTGTATATATATATATATATATATATATATATATATATATATATATATATATATATATATATACTCACCTAAAGGATTATTAGGAACACCTGTTCAATTTCTCATTAATGCAATTATCTAATCAACCAATCACATGGCAGTTGCTTCAATGCATTTAGGGGTGTGGTCCTGGTCAAGACAATCTCCTGAACTCCAAACTGAATGTCAGAATGGGAAAGAAAGGTGAATTAAGCGTGGCATGGTTGTTGGTGCCAGACGGGCCGGTCTGAGTATTTGCTCAGTTACTGGGATTTTCACGCACAACCATTTCTAGGGTTTACAAAGACTGGTGTGAAAAGGGAAAAACACCCAGTATGCGGCAGTCCTGTGGGCGAAAACGCCTTGTTGATGCTAGAGGTCAGAGGAGAATGGGCCGACTGATTCAAGCTGATAGAAGAGCAACTTTGATTGAAATAACCACTCATTACAAGCGAGGTATGCAGCAAAGCATTTTTGAAGCCACAACACGCACAACCTTGAGGCGGATGGGCTACAACAGCAGAAGACCCGACCGGGTACCATTCATCTCCACTACAAATAGGAAAAAGAGCCTACAGTTTGCACGAGCTCACCAAAATTGCACAGTTGAAGTCTGGAAAAATATTGTCTGGTCTCATGAGTCTCGATTTCTGTTGAGACATTCAAATGGTAAAGTCAGAATTTGATGTAAACAGAATGAGAACATGGATCCATCATGCCTTGTTACCACTGTGCAGGCTGCTGGTGGTGGTGGTGTAATGGTGTGGGGGATCTTTTCTTGGCACACTTTAGGCCCCTTAGTGCCAATTGGGCATCGTTTAAATGCCACGGCCTACCTGAGCATTGTTTCTGACCATGTCCATCCCTTTATGACCACCATGTTCCCATCCTCTGATGGCTACTTCCAGCAGGATAATGCACCATGTCACAAAGCTCCAATCATTTCAAATTGGTTTCTTGAACATGACGATGAGTTCACTGTACTAAAATGGCCCCCACAGTCACCAGATCTCGACCCAATAGAGCATCTTTGGGATGTGGTGGAACGGGAGCTTCGTGCCCTGGAAGTGCATCCCACAAATCTCCATCAACTGCAAGATGCTCTCCTATCAATATGGGCCAACCTTAAAGAATGCTTTCAGCTCCTTGTTGAATCAATGCCACACACACCGTATTAGTATAGTGTTCCTAATAATTCTTTAGGTGAGTGTGTGTACATTTTATATATATATAAATATATATAAAGTGGTCATGTGCTGTAGATTTCAAACCGTTGCCATGCATGGTGTCATACATACTACACTTCAGTAAAGGGCTTCTGGTTAAAGAAAATTGCATTCATTGTTAGAAAGAGATTTTGTGCCTTTATTCTTCCCCCCGCCCTTTCAGAATCGGCAACAGAAACATGACGTCCAGCCCTGTGTTCTAAAAATACATGCCCATAAAATGTCAATTCATCTTCCGAGTAATCTAAAATGTGTTTTGAAATATTAAACGCATTTGAAAAATTCATGTGCTGTATTCCAGGCTAATCTCAGAGACAGTAATCTCAGCTCTTCATTCCATGTCTAATGCTCCACTATGAATATTTCAGTGAAGATGAAATTAATCTCAGCACTATTATTAGGGTAACTTGGGGGTCTTTTGATGTACAACAGAATCAATCAAACTTGCATGTTTTTAACATTCGAGAAGTAACATTTCAAAGCTTTTCTTCTCAGGATAATACTGAGAACTTTTGTACCTGTATTTGATGAAGAACATTGCACGAATGAACAGCACTAATCGCTTAGTGGTTGCGAATGGTTGCGGACATGCTGGTGATCTGGGTTTGAATTGGTTTTGATAGGTCAGTCTATAATTTTTGAGATCCAATCCACATACTTAAGAAGCACATGGTATACTGGTCATCCAACATCAACATTCTGACTGACTTTGGCCTGAAATTCCTGATGGTCAAGTATAAGCAGATATTAACAGATTAAATGCTAGTCAACAGAGTATGAAAGCAGGTGCAGAGTTTTATTGAGCAACGCTTGTAAGGTAACTGGTTTGTCTATATTCCAACAGGCGACAAATAGCCACACTACTCGTGAGGTACCTGTGGAAAAATGCTCAAAGGCCCAACAGTGATGAACCAAAGCCTATTTACAAAAAGTGCTTTGAGGTTTCCGTCACTGAATAGTGCCATTAGTCAGACATAGTTGGGAAAGAGTTTTTTCTTTTTTTTGGTGCGGGGGTGGCTATTGAAGAAACAGATACGTCTTGAGTCGTTGTTTAAAGATTGTCAAAGACTCCTCTAGAGGAAGTTCGTACCACCTACAGTAGGTGCCAGAACAGAAACGAGTTTTGAATGTCTTCCTCGATCCCTGAGAGACGGTGGAACGAGGCGAGCAGTGCTGGAGGATCGAAGGGAACGTAGGGCAGTTCGTGGCGTGATTAGAGCAGGCACTTTACACTTTAGCCTGAACAATGGAGGCAAACCAAAATTGATTGACATGAATAGTATGAAGAGATCAGGAGGATTTCACTAGGCTTGGTAGAGCTCCTACACATTACTGGAAAAGTGTGTACACAAACAGAAGGCTCAGCTGGATCACTTGCACAGCGCTAGTCTGGGTTATTTATGGGAACTTAGTTGATTAATATTAACAGGTGGCTGTGATTAAAAGTTTAAAGGAATTAGAGCAAAGTGTCTAGGAATGGAGCTCATACAGTACATGCAAAGGAAAGACATTTGCAGTTTTTCAAAGTAGCATCAATATTTACACAGGGAATTTTTTTTTTTACATATTCATAACTGTGGTTGCTCACTTACTTAAGCTGACTTTCTAGGTTGGCCATTTAGTGTGCTTGTACTGTATGTAGTTCATGCTTCAGTGTTTGACAGTTTTTGTTTGTTTTGTTTTGTTACGTAGAAGAAATGTTTGAGATGGTTTCAGTGTCTAGACGCCCATTTTTAAAGGGCACCTATAATGCACTTTTAAATCATTTTGAAAATATAGCGGCATCTCCTGTGTGTCATGGATTAAAAAAAAACCTGAGTGAAAATAACGTCTTGTTTGTCTTCTTTTCCCAAATGGCTGTGGCATAAACAAGCCAGTTAGATGCCCCCCCCTCCCCCCCTAATGTGACCTCATATAAGGAGAGCCCCCTCCCCCTACATGCTACATTGTAGAGCGTGTCTCAGCAATACTCATTTACATAGAGACTGAGGCGGCACATTTGGAAAAGAGGTAAAACAGAGAGAGATTAAAGTCTGAAAAAAAAAAAAAAACATTATCCAGAGGGAATTTTAGTTGGAACATTAACAGACACAGTTTGGAGGAATTCTGAGACTTAGGACCATAATAAAATGTAGCACCTTTAAAAGCATATACTTGCTTTAAAGTAAAAAAAAAAAAAAAAAAAAATCAAGGACAGAAATGAAATGTGCACTGAAATGTAGACTTGTCAAATGTAATATGAAGTAACATTGAAGCATTGACTTTATAGAAGTTAAATGCAAATTCTAAAGCTGATGATATATAAGCATAATGGACAGTTTATTAAATGTAATAAGTGATGACTATGATGCTAATGTATTATGAAAAGTATACAGTGGTGGGCAAAAGTATTGAGACAAATGAGAAATTCAATATTTTAATGACATTTTTAAATTGTTTTAATGGCATAGACTCGAGAAGACACCTGCTGGTGTCACTCAACCAATCCAATGCCTGCTTGATGGCTTCCTGAAGCTCATGTACAGAACCGTCTTCTTCCTTGACTGCTACTAGTTTTCTATTGGGTTCAGGTCTGGAGATGCCGAACACTAGTTTTTCAGTTAATTATCATAACTTTTCAGGCCGATATGTGAGAACTGATTAGTGACGGTGCTTGTTTTGTGCACAGGGAGAACTATAATACATGGCATATGTTGTCTTAATAAATATGACAATTATTTTAATTATCCCATTAATAATTTATTAAATTGTATTAATAATAATAAAAAACCTATGCAATCTTTTATAAAGAAAATGTGCAGATGGTTTAAAGAATAATCTGTCCAAGCACTCTTCCTTACAGCTCAGTTTAAAATGTTGTTTAAAAAAATTGTCCATAAATTATTAGATGCCGGTTAAGGTGCTGTTTTCTCAGAAGTGCAAAAAAAATGTGACCTTTGAAAGAACAACACTAAACTTTTAACGAGTAGTGTTATATTCACACATTTAATATCGGCCTCAAATGGCATTCTATAGATATTAAAATACTGTACATCTCAGGATAATATACAGTATAGTGATTTATATCAAACGTCCAGTCGTACTGAATTATTGCTGCTCACTGATACAAGTTTGGCCCAAGAAAAGTGCAACCCCAAGTTCCCCTTGTGTAACATCTGCACTGCACTAGTATCTGTAGATCTAAATATGTTTATAACTCGTCATTTCAAGCATATTGGTTAGGTTTGCACTAAGCCCAAAAAGTGCTGTAGGTAAAAATCTATTGAATCCTCATTTTGGCAAAAAATCTTCATGATCTTTCAGCAGAATAAAGAAAGTTTTAATCATAAACATTGTTCGTAAAAGAAATACATTTTTACCATTTTTTTTTTCCACTCATGAAGAAATTTACACTGGCCATATCTCAGGAACCGTGCATGATAATAAATAATACATTTGGTACCAAAATAAAAATTACTGAACTGAAAGTATGCTTAATTTGAATAATTGTTTTTTAATAATAAAAATGCGACTTAACACCACATTTGATGTGCTCATTTTTGGTGTTAGATCTGTACTAAGCAAGATTCAAGCTTCATTAATTAATTCATTGCAGGAAGCCCAGAGCCTATCTCAGGAGACTTTGGGCGACGAGGTGGGGTTCATCCATTGCAGGATGCACACACACACACACACTACAGGCACCAATTAGAGTAGAAGTCTTTGGAGTGTCGGAGGAACCTGGACTACCCAGAGGAAACCCACCCAGCACAAGGACAACATGCAAACTCTATGAGGTGGCAATCAAATCCTTGACCCTGGAGGCACGAGACCACAGTGTTAACCATTATGCCACCATGCTGCCCAAGGAACGACTGTGGTACTAAAAAAAAAAAAAAGAAAAAAAAAAGGATGCTTTTTGCTTTCTATGTAACTGCACAACTAAGCTGTTGGCACTTTGCTGGCATAATTCCGAAGTTATTCACACCAGTTCCTTTCTCTTCAGCGAATCTGTCATAGTTAAGCCATCAGATTCAAGCGAAGATCCTGAAGCATTAACCTGCACTTTTTTATTTTTTCCCCGATGGAAGCAGAGACAAGGACGCTGACTATAATGCTGTCGTTTCCATCATGAGCTCATTTCCGGCTCGCTGTAGCGACGGTCACATTTAATCCTATAAATGAAATAAGAATTAGGGAAGCTAGTTGGCTGCGAGTGGAGTTGAGGTGAAATAATGAAGAGTATCGACGAACTGAAGATTGAACTCTCTTGACACAGAGGTGTTTTACGTACAAAAAAAAAAACGATATTGCGGTTAACGTAAGCAGAATGTGTTGTCTCGTTAGTAGGGGTTTGTACACCGCAAGATCAATTCTTTTAAACTCTGTTTATGTAAATGGTGCTGCGAGACGGTTCACGCGCGGCAGAGTTTCTTGCCCGACTGCCACCGAGATAATTGCGACATGTCTCTTTTTCTCCATTTCACAGCCTCTACTCGGAGCAGCGAGATAGAGAGATTTGCTTCCAAGAACACTCTGCTTAACTCCCCCTACTCTCACTCCCTAATGATGGGCCTTGTAAGTGTGTGTGTGTGGTGGTGGGATGAGATTCACTGTCAGAGTGCTGTCCACCCACCACCCAGTTGTTATAGAGGATGTGATAAAGGAATGTTTTGCTCTCTCTCTCTTTCCTTACACACACACACACACACACACACACACACACACACACACACACACACACACACACTGTATGGTTCTTGGTTTGTCTCAATTTATCACATTCTCTCTCTCTCTCTTCTTCTCTTTTTCTTCCTCAACCTCTCTTTCTTTCTCTTTCCCTCCACTCTATTTCTCTCTTTTCTAACTCTAATCTCCATTTATCCTATTTACACTCTCACTTTCTCTCATTCACACTCTCTCTCACTCTCATTTTCTCTCTCTGTCTTTTACACTTTTTGCTTTCCCTCACTTTTTCTTCCATTTTCTCTCCCCCTTTACAGTCTCGTCTTTCTCCAGAAACACTTTCCACTACATGCACACACGCACGCACGCACGCACACACACACGCAAAGAGAGATTTGTGATTAATGAGGAATCTGGCGACGTGACTGAGACACTGAGACGGTGAGTAGCAGTCGCAGCAAGCTCTTTGGGAACACAAACACCCAATTAAGCGATCTGATTAGCCGAATTCCTCGCCCAGTTCTCTGCAGCTTCCTTATCGGTACATCCTCGTCGACATTTCTCCTCAGGTTTGTTCACTGTTTCTCCTCCATCAGAGACGATTCAGAATGTTGTCATGGCACTGTGGACAGCAGTGCTTAGTGTCCAGCGTCAAGGCGAATCCAATTATTATTTTCCAGTGACAACTTGAGCACTTGTTCGTCATATAGATTTAAATAGATTCCTACCACAGTGTTCGGTTTAGCATTTTCACCAGTGTGAAGGGATCGGGGTTCAGGAACCTAATAAATAATGAACTGATATTATAAAAGTTGGGTAACATTCCTAAAACGGTTGAAACTAAGTAAGAACTGGGTTAATTTAGTTCCTTTTATGCATGAACTGGAAAATGGAATATTTTGGAGAATTTCGCATCCTGAGTTTTTTTTTTTTACTGTCATAGCCTTCAATCAATCAATCAATCAATCAATCAATCAATCAATCAATCAATCAATGGATATCCATCCATCCATCCATCCATCTGGGAACCTGGAGTCCAATGTTGATCATTGTATTTATTCCCATTTACTCACTACAGGCAATTTGGGAATGCCAATTTGCTTAATATGCATGTCTTTGGACTGTGGGAGGAAACCGAGGGCCCAGGAGGAAACCCACCAAACGAATTTAACTAGGGTGGTTTTAACAGTTTAACAGTGGCTTAGTGGTTGGTACTGTCACCTTGCACCTCCATGATCATGGGTTTGATTCCTACCTATTTCATTCCTGTCTGTGTGTGGATTGGGTGTGCATGTTCTCCCCATCCTTGGTGGGTTTCTTCCAGGTACTCCTGTTTCCACCCACAGTCCACAGACATGCAGATTAAGCTAATTATCATTCCCAAATTGCCATGCAATGTGTGAACGAGTCTGTGTATGTGTGTGTGCCCTGTGATGGATTGATAACTTGTCCGGGGTGTTCCTCGCCTCATGCCCTTAGTCTCCTCCGACCCTGTAAACATGATAAAGCAATATACAGTGAGAGAATTGAACTGAGTTCTTCATCTGTAAATAAAAAATAAAAAAAAAGTGTATGCATAAGTTTTAATGGGGAAAAAACATTAAGTAAAGGAAATTGCTCCAAAAGAACTGAACAGGACATGTTTTTTTATTATTATTATTATTATTTAAAAAAAAGTTTTATACATACATGTTTTTATTTTTCTTAGCATTTATGTCTCTTATGTCTAAATACTTCATACTTCAAATCAATAGGGTGCATAAGATCAAGGTAGGGTCAAAGACACTACACAAAAACACGGACTAAAATTCAAAACAACCAAGCGTTTCAAAAAGATGAATTTAAAAAGACATGAAGTTATTTAAAAAAAAAAAAAAAAAAAAAAACTAATCTTTTTTTAGATTGCTAGAGCATCATAGTTTTAAATGTTATGCCCCTTTTGCAATGTTTGTCCGTATAGGATTTTTGTTCAGACATTGAGAATGCAGGAGTTCTTGATGTTTTTACATTTTTCAAAATTTGGACTTTTGTCCCAGTTTAACAAGGCACTCTTTTTCTGCTTGTTAAGTGTAAGGTTTGCAGGCTCACAGTAAAATCCCCAGCGTTGACTGAATACTTTCCGAGTTTAAATTCAGCTGGACTTATAGAAACTATGTAGGGTGTACAGTATATTCAACACTCTGGGTGTTAACTCTGGATTTTTGACATGTAGCACATGAACAATATGGTAGTGAACTGCAGTGAATAGAAAGCTACAGTATATCATCAGGTCACGGAGATGTCAAATTAATTAATAGTCTAGGATTATTGTTTTTAGTTGCATTTTGGTATCAAGGTGAAGGTCACCTCATAAAATCAGTCTGCGCCTTTAATTCAGAATGTGCAGATCTGGTAAGAGCAGGTGAAGTTAATGAGAAGAATGAAGTCATGGGTCTGAGTGCTATTATTATTATTATTATTATTAATTGGTCATCAATCAATCAGGCTCCATTACAAAGAACAGCATAGCTGAGCAAAAAACTGGGGCTGGGTTCTCTCACATTGAGGGGAAAAAAAAAATCTAATTTATTTGTTTAAGCCCTGACCAAAAAGCAGGGATTTTTGTTGAAAAACGTGAATATTGCATAATAGGTTGCCTTTAAAGCAGATGATGAGCTACCACATCCTTTCATAGGATGACTCAGGAAAAACATTTCCACTAATGACCTCAGATAGTACCGTTCCATCACTCTGCATATAATGAGAATTAATGCCTGTCTTTGTAAGTGAAGGTACATTATTTAAATGTATAGCATTAACAGTTTGGCACATTCTGAACTTCCCACTAATATAACACAGGTTTATTAATACTAACATTAAATTCCAGTTGATGTTATTCATAGACATAAAAATTCTGATAATGATGGATAATAATGGGTTCTGATTTCCACTGCTGTATGAAAAATAAATCATAGATCTTCTCATTATATATAATGGATTCCTGGGATTCTCCTGAACCGTGGCTTCTGCGTAGCCCATCAACAAACAGAGAACCTGAAAAGACGATATTGAACCCCAGATGCTGGAGCTACACCATCATGTTGGCCTCTGTTAAAAATGACAACTGCATAAAATACAGTATACTGTATAAAGTAGCTCTTCTCAGACTTGGCTATAGAATAAAGGTTTAATAAATAAATCCCCCTCGACTTTCAAATCCCAAAAGGCTTGACTAGTTGATGCTGGTGAGCGAACAGAAAACCAATTATTCCATCAGATTTGCATCATAAAGCGAATAATGTTGCAGAAACACACCAAGAATGTGGAAGGTTGCCATCTCTCATCCTCATTAAAGGTAATAAAGCTGTGGAGAACCTGCAAACGGTCCAGAGCGCTTAATGAAGCTCCTGGAGGGGAAAAACAAAACAAAAAAAACACCACCACAATGTTGTTGTGTAATCATCCACCATCCCACACACAGTCTTGTGCTTTTGTCCCTATTCCCGAAGAGTGTTTGCTAATAGGCTCGAAGATTGGACACCACCAACCGTTTTTGCGAGGACAACCCATAACAACATGATTATAGGTGTTTGAAGTTGTGCCTTTGGTTTTGGACACATCTGCTTGTGCGGCCAGCTTGGGGAAAAAACCTGGAGAGAAAGCGAGAGAAGGTGGAGGGGAGGGGGGGGGAAGGGAACCGAGTTGGTATATTTGCATATCACACACATGGTGAGAGGCTGGAGAAGCAGTTCGGGAGCAGATGTCGATTTGCATATGCAACAGTGGAGGTTCGAGGTGCGTTCTGTTGTGCCGCTCTGTCGTCCGACGGCCCGCAGTCCACACGCACGCACAAGGGGGTCTGAGTAATGATGACAATAGGCAACCTTTCTCATCATGGCATGTCGTTGTGTGTTGTTTGCTCCGAAATGCACGAGAGACGGCTAACCTAGTTACAGCTGTTGGAGTAGAAAACAGACTACTAGCAAAATGACTGTATGTTTTCTTGCTTCCCACCAGGATGGATTTTCTTTTTTTCTTTTTTCGCTCAGAACAACCCATTTCTGGGACAAACACATACTACATCGTTTTCTCTCTCACTCTCTCACAGTGTTTTTGGCTAAATGTGAACACATGGTGATATAACATGACATGCTGTCTTGTGGCAGCCTGCTTTGGGGGAAAAGGAGAGAAAGAATCTTGGAAAGGAGAAATACGTAGAGACAAAAATGGAAATGATCTTACGCAGCCTGTTACAAGCCAACGAACTATATGGAGATCAAATACTTCTGGTTTTTACTTGCATTTATTTCCATAAAGAGAGAGAGAGAGAACCTAGAACAGAAATTATTGAGGATATATACTGTAATGCTCGATAATGGATGATTGATGGGTGTTCGTTGCAAATAACTTCTTAGCATCACAACCACATCACAATGACGTACTTATTTTGAATAAAAATACTCTCTACAGCTCATGTTATCGTGTCACACATTCACCATAAGGGGTGACTAGTCTCTCGTATCATTTGTGGACGTGCGGCACCTTATACTGAGCTCTTGTAGACATGACCTGCATTTTTTTATTCCTGGATGAGAAATCATTGTGCTTTAAAACTGAATATGCTAAAATTCCCTATTTTAAAACAGATTAAATAATGCTCTAATCAGTGCTCGCTCACTCACTCACTCATCGTCTATACTGCTTTATACTGTATTCAGTGTCGCAGGGGGCCTGGAGCCGCCTATCCCAGGAGGTTTAGAAGGAGGCAGGAGGGCGGGGTACACGCTGGTCAGGGTGCCAATCCATCGCAGGGTACACACATGCGCTCACTCGCACACGATGGGCAATTTGGGGACACCAATTAGCCTAATCTGTAGGTCTTTGGGAGGAAACCAGAGAACCCGGTGGAAACCTACCCAGCACGGGGAGAACATGCGCACAGAGACTGGAATCGAGCCTGCCCGAGAATCGACCCGAACCCTAGAGGTGCAAGGCGACAGTGCTAGCTTTAAAAAAAATTATTATTATTATTTCTACATTATATAGCACAGAGACAGTGCTGGTTAAAGTGGTAAATGTGTCTTTGTGAGTTGTGTCTCCTTGCTTGTGTTGCTTGATCAGCTAGAAGTAAGCCTTCTGACCACACAGATGGCCTTTCTGTTTCATCATGTGTAGCAGTAAATGACCTTGATGGGATTATTGATTCCAGTCTTTCATTTGAAGTAGATAATATTACTTGGATAGTCTTATTTCATCTGAAAAATACTGACAAGATGAGAAACATGTTGTCACTACAGGATGCAGGAAAAACTAGTTCATGTTTTTTTCTTTCCTCTAGGGTGGACTACTGTAATGCCTTATTGTCTGGATGTTTTACTAGGTGCATAAACAAGCTCCAGTTTGTCCAGTACACAGCAGACATAAAGGCCTTAATGGAGCACATCATCTCTATCTTACACATACTGCATTGCCTTCCAATGAAGTTGACCAACAAGGCACTAAATAGTCTCGCACCACAGTGTCTGAGTGAATTGTGTGTTTTATGATCTGGCACACATACTTCATTTAAATGGTGGGGTCTGTTTGTTGGTACCTCGTACTATGAACATTAAGCAGGGGGCAGGGATTTTTCTTATAAAGATCCAAAATTATGGAACAATTTTAATCTTTAGGTCTACGCTGAAAAAAAAACTATTTATTTAGCCAAGCCATTTGTGAATAGATTGGTCTTGGTTGGTATGGATGCAGATCTGGGGGACTCATGGATATAGAGCTCTTTCTGTTGAGTTACTCTGAACCTGTCTTGCTCATCCTGGTGCCCTGCTTCTGCATGTAAAGTTCTACTGATGATGGCCCTGTATGGTTTGCTTGGAATGTGTGACTGAGGACGGTTCAATGACTATGAAGATGACCTTGGACTTGGCAGTTTTTCTGTGATGCCTTGTGATTTACTACATTTGTTAAACAGACTAGGACTGAAATCCCCCCAAATAGTTTTGTACCTGCGTCTCCAACGACGGAAGTGGACTTTGAACGCCTTGCTCATTATTTCCACCTTGGATCTGTGTGCTTGGAGTTTGCATGTTCTCCCCATGCTTGGTGGGTTCTTCCAATTACTCCAGTTTCCTCCCACAGTCCAAAGACATGCAGGTTAGACTAATTGGCATTGTTGAATTGCCCGTAGTGCATGAATGGGTGTATATGTGTGTGTGTGTGTGTGTGTGTGTGTGTGTGTGTGTGTGCATGCTTATGCCATGTGATGGAGTGGCACTTCTTCGTACAAGGTGTACAAGAACTCGCCAATGCCCAGGGTTAGGCTCCAGCTTTCTCTGACCCTGGTCAGGATAAGTGGTATAGAGAACGGTGAGTTATGAGAGTGATTCATTGTCATACTGTAAATGTAATTTACACATATTTTCTCATTTCTTTGTTTTTTAATGCTATAAAATAAAGCAGAATAGAGTTGAATTGAATATATATTACACTACATGCTTTGTACAAGCTTTGTTGACAGATTAGCAATGGAAGCTAACTGTTAGCTACATCTTCTAATTTACATATCAGAAGCATCAACATTCACTTCACCTTTTCTCCCCTCAAGTTAGATTTTTGCTTTGGGTGATGAGCTATACTGTATGTGTTATCTTTTGTATTTATTTATTTATTTATTTATTTATTTATTTATTTTCTTGACCGTAAAACTGTGAAATTAGAACGAATTTAACTGAGTGGGGGGAACTGAAGATCAATCACCCATCATGGAACTCAGAAGAGTCATTTGAGCCAGTCGGTTGGATTTCTGTCACTGAAACAGTGGCTCAGTGTCATGCACATACATACATAAATTCAGTAAATGAAGTCCCTCTTGTCAGGTTTCTTTCCATGTTCTATCTTTGTCTCTGCGGGCTTGTATCAACATTCATTTCAGTTTTAAAGTTTGACTCCCACATAAGGAAGTGCTGCTTGGAAATGCATATGAATCATAGTGTTCAGAGTAGAGACATAGAGAAAGTGTGAAAACCAAGAGGAAATTTTGGCATGACCCTTCCTCCACTGTACTGAATATCTCTGCATCCTGCTGCTAGATGTGCATGCCAAGAAGACAGTGGGCCAAGTTCACACAACTCTCTCTCTCTCTCTCTCTCTCTCTCTCTCTCTCTCTATCCCTTACACACACACACACACACTTATACACTACCCTATTTACTTCCCGAAATCCCTTCACTCGTTCTCTCCTCACTAAAACCAGCATAACAGAATTGCAGAAGGTCGTGCAGATTGTCTTGTGCCATGCCCGAGGTGTGTGTACACGTCTGATAAACACATGTTTACACATGAAGGCTCCATGCTGCGGTGCTCAATACGAAAGCAGACATGATGCCTGCAGGAGGTTTGGAGTTAGTGAACAACATGCTACTACAGTACATGCACCCGGTGGTGGAGGAGAATGATGAGAAACCACACGACTGAGAAATGACTGCACGCACTCCTACGTTATTTAACACTATTTGACTCGTTTTGTTCCATGAAAAAAAAAAAAAAAAGAATTTCTAACATTTTTCATCACCTGACACAGGTTCTAGAAATGAATGATGGCCCACACGTTCTCCCACATCACTGCACTGCATCGCTGAATTCCCTCTACTGGTTTCTTCTAGCCACCCACGTCAGGTTTAAAAACAGTGATGGTTACCTATGATGCCATAAATGGCCCCCATCTACCTGAAAGGATTCATCAAACCTTGATCTGCCTTCACTTTTTTTTTTTTTTTTTTTGACTTACTGGGTGTCTTCAAACAAAGACTGAAAAATATTTTGTCAGAAGATCATTACTGAAAAAAATTATGTATGCTGTTATGGGAAGATGTCTGTTCATCAGAGACTCTCTGATCTGGGTAATTTGGATGCTGGATCAACAACCTTGAATGCTCTTCTGGTTCTGTCAGGGCCAGCATTAACTGTTTTTTTTTGTTGTTTTTTTTTGTTTTTTTTGGAGACTTGTGCTACATATTCTTTTCTGTGGGATCAGACCAGACAGGACAACCTTTGCTCCCTGTGACCCTTGAGTGTGCATGATCCTTTCACCAGTTTACTGGTGTATAAAGGGTGATCAATGTTGATCAATGTTGATGATGTTAGGTTTCCTTTCAAAGGTCGTGATGTTACGGCTAACCGTTATATGAGTCATGATTAAACTGATACTTTTGTTCCATTTGATTAAACTGGAGGATATTACTCTCGTTCTTCTGATGATCTCACAAACTGGCCAACAAACCAACTGTAGGTTTCTCTGAGGTCATGTGTTCAGAATCAGTTTGAAGACCCAGTAAAGCAGAAGGAGCAGCAGATGTAGTTGGCTGGAGAGATTTTTGGGAGGTTATGGATGGGATATGTCAAGTACCCAAATTGGGGAGAAATCGGAGAAAATGTCATTAAGTGGCCAAAATTACAGCAACTGAAATGAAATCTTTATTGCATTTGGAAAATGTGTGTGTGTGTGTGTGTGTGTGTGTGTGTGTGTGTGTGTGTGTATGTATGGTGGGGGGGTGGGGGGTTGGGTGTGATGATGTGGGGGGGGGGGGCCTAATTAAACAATCAGGTGATATTATACACAACTAGATTTAGATGTTGTCATAAAAACTTTTATTTTCTCTTACTGCTTGCTTTTCTCAGTTTTGCAGTTCACTGAATGTGAAATGCATAACTTGTTTGGTTCACTTCCCAGGTTTGGGTTTATTTCGACTTTCTCTCTGCATTCAAAGTGCACGAGGGTTCAACTGGAAACACACCAAGATGACTTCGATCTTTCTTGGATCCGATGTTTTTGTCCATTTCTGGTCTACTGTGGGATTTGCAGAAATTAACTGAACCAAGGGTTAAACGCACCAGGTTTTGGGTCATAGGAGCTGAATGCTTCAGGTATAAAAGCACCCTTAAAATACAGGTGTCAAAAAATGTCATTGGCAAACCAACTCATTTTTGATCAAACCTGATTTTTTTTTTTTTTTTTAGTTTTCAGTCTTCAGGCTCTTTACAAGACCTTTATAAGCAACAACTGTATATCCTTGATGCTCTTATATCTAGGAACCCTGCATATATCTCAAATTTTGTCCATTATACACAGCAGAATGAAAACGAGGGAACGAGAACCAGTGTCTAGAGGTGAAATAGACATAGAGCCCATTTTTTGCTTTCTCCCCCACCTCCACTCTGACATGTTGCCCTGATGCTTGAATAATAGAACAGCTCTCAGATTCTACCGTGCTTCTGTAACCACTCTAAAAAGCCGAGTACTTCCAACAGACAGATAAAGATAGACGTAGAGACTGAGTGAGAGTGTGCCGTGCATTGCATATAGTGATGCCTTTATAAAATTTTTACCAGTCTGTCCAGCTACAGATGTCTTTTTTTTTTTTTTGTGCCTGATCTACCCTCTGACTTCTGAAGATCAGCGAGCAGAAGGGAGGTGAGACTTCCTCTGTGTATTAATGTGCTAATTTGAAAAAATATATATATAATAAAAGAAAGACTATTAGTACAAGACAGCATGCATTATTCTTACTCCAAGCTGGGATACAAGCTCTCATATGTGTTAAATCAAATATAATCATATATTATACATCAGTGATGTGAGGCCCCATTAACCTTCTCTACCTTAAAGATCACACATGGAGAACCATCCCAATAATATCTACTGAAATCTAGCGAGGAGTGAAGGGCAGAGAATTGAAATAGTATTAAACAATCATGTTGTGATAACCGTTTAACACACTCTGGAATTTTCATGGACGTCATTAAATTTCAATTGCAGGAGGCAGATGTATGGTTTTAAATGATCTTTTGGAAACCTGTACTGTATATCAAAAAATGTGACATTGATATATACAAATATAGCATAATGTTAATGTTTGTATTGTGGTATAGTTCTATACAGTTCATTCACTGTATATGAATATACAGTGCCAATGGAAGATTTTTTAGACCTTTTAAACTATTCCACATTGGAGTGCTTTATTAAAGTATAAAACATAAAAGACTGAAATATCAAATTTCCGAGCGTGAGTCAAAAATTGTCCACACTCTGGCTATAAAATTAATTTTAATTAACTTTTAAAAAAAGTAAGTACATAATTTTCCGATATAATTTTCTTGCCTTTCAATAAACTTTGTCCATCTGCTGTCAAAAAGTTTTCATATTGCCTCATTTAAAATAAAATATTTTATTCTGAGCTGGGAGTCATGAATGCACAGCTGTCTTCACTTCTTCATCAGAAGTGAATCTTCGTCCTCGTAGACCTCAGAACAAAGTTTTTGCCGAGTGTCGACCATGTGAGCAGAAGCATGTGGACATTTGTCATCGGCCATCGCCGTCGCTGTGGACGGACATCCATGTCTTGTGCAACACTTGGAATATGTGGCGGGGGGGTCTTTTTCGTTCGCATCGCAGTTACAAATGAACTGTTGTATACAGTACGCTCACGCCCGTAACGTGTTCACACGGCAATGACCGGGGAGATAGATACGCTACAAGCTTTCCATACCAGTCTTTCATTCTACTTGGCAGAATCGTTCAAGCTTAACCAGGTCGTTGCACAGTCATTTTCAGGGCTCTTCAGAGATGCTCTATTGGGCTCGGGTTCAGACGCCAGGACTTTTTCAGAGTTTCTCTGAAGCCACGCCTGTGTTTTCTTGGTGATAAGCTTCAGGTTATTGTCCTGCTGAAATGTCAACCATCGACCCATCCTAAGCACTCTGAAGAAGGTTTCACTCGGGATATATCTTCATTTTTCTGCAAACGTTTTCCCCACCCCACTGCCTAATCTCCCAGTCCCTGTAAAACATTGCCACAGCGTGATGCTGCCACCACCGCGTTTGACTGTAGGGATGGTTTTAATAAGGTGAAGCGCAGTGCCCGATTTCCCCTTTCCAAGTAGCTCAATCTTTGTGTTATCACACCATGATTTGATTTGGCTTCTCATGGCTGAGAATTCTTCAGGTGCTTTTTTGGCAATCCCTCAGCAGGCTGTTATGTGTCTTTTAGTGAGAAATGGCTTCTATCTGGCCACTCTGCCATAGAGCTCTGATTGGTGGAGTGCTGCAGTGATGGTTGTCTTTTGTACATCTCTCAAGGGAACTCTGAATCTTTATAGTGATCCTTGGGTTTTTGGTTACCTGGCTGACCAAGGCTTTTTGTCCTTAATTACTCAGTTTTGCTGAGTGGCCAGATCTGGAAAGACAGTTTGTTGTCCCAAATTGCTTCCATTTGAGAATGATGGAAGCTACTATGCTCTGGGGAACTTGAAACGCTACAGAAAGTTTCTTGTACCTTTCCCCAGATTTATGTCTTGACACAATCCTGTCTCGCAGGTCTACAGATAATTCTCTCAACCTCCTGGATTTATTTTCACTCTGACATTCACCATTTATGGTGACACCTTACTTTAGGGAAGGTACCCAGGGGTGTACCTTTCCTATTCCAGTATGTCCAATGGATTCAAGTAGGCACAGGTGGACTCCAGTCAAGTTGTAGAAGCATCTCAAGGACCACTGTGTTACAGTACAACAAAGTCTTTATTTGATCAGAATTAACAAAACACGGCAAGCAACTGTGTGTAGAATAATAAGGAAAAGGGGATTTTGTGAAGCAACAATCATGTCAAATTTCAAAATGTCTGAAAGCCTTTGTTGGCGCTGTGCAGTGGATAAAGATGACAAACGATACTGCCCATGTCATGTGGTCTTCGTTTAATGGTTATAATGAAATATCGCTTTAATGGAAGTCCACAGTCAAGCTACTTATGTTTGCTGAGGAGTTTTATTCCTTTTATACCATGACAGTAAGGCAGTGACTGTCTAAATGTAACTCTTACAAATCTCCTCCAGGTGTTGAATTGACAATGGGTGAGTCTGTAGCGCATATCATATTTATTATTTTTAAAATTTCACTGAGCCCTTACATATGTCATGTGGATAAGCTGAACCAGGATAGAAACGCTTGATCATATGGTACTGCTATCAGTAAGAAGATCTCCGTATTGATTTGCAGAGAACATTTCTTCTAAATGATCAGGCAGAGCAACACGCAGCTATTTTTTTTTTTTTTAAGATATTTTTTCTGTAAATAACTGGGATCAAACCCAACGTAAATACATTCTAAACAAATACAAATACAAATAGGAGTCCATAGGGCACAAGAAGCGCTGGATTTCTTCAAAGATACACACACAGATATTTGCAGCATGGAACAGATACAAATAATTATTTTTGGAGATCATAACAGCCATAGGCACAGTCTGTTATGAGCTAAACCAAAGTATGCGTGTGCTGCATTCTGTCTCACACTGTATAAGGGCTGATTAAAGAACTGCATACTAGTTTGTACTCACTTATCGTCTATACCGTTTTATACCTCAGGATCACAGGGGGCCTGGAGCCTATCTCAGGAGACTTAGAGTATGAGGTGGAGTACCCGGAGGAAACCCACCAAACACGGCAAGAACATTCAAACTCCATGCACACAGACCCGAGCTGGGAATCCAACCCGGAACCCTGGAGGTGCAAGGCGACGGTGCTACCTACATACAGTAGTTAAATAATAAAATCTGCGCTTCAAGATATTTTTACCCCACTTCCTGCTTAAAAGGTCTGTAGTGAGTTCTTTTTTCAATTTTCTTTTTTTTTTGTAATGTATTTTTTTTTAACACAAGACATCAGACCGAGCATCTCAGTTGGAACAGGTAAGACCGTCAGGATGAGTAATGAGCAAGAGCAGAGTGACTGCTTCTTTTATACATTCGGTCTCCTGCCTCACAGCCAGTCCTGAAACCATGGCAAATTTGGAAACGGAGACACGAGGGACTCGCTGACTGCATCCCAATGAGAAACCTGTGACACACGGGTAGGGGGGATTGGTGTATGTGTATATATACAGATGTCTGAGTATTTGTGTTGCTGAAAATATGGTATACTTGTCTTCCCGTCTTGTATAGATGCATTGCTGGAATTCTGGAGAGATAATCTTAGTACTGTAATTCCGACTCCAGGTGTCTCATTAGTCTTATTACCTTGTTAAGCATCAATGGTTGTGGCACTGATGCTAACCCTATCTTGCTTATTAGGAGACTGGATATAATATTCAAGTCACAGTTCAGAGCTTAAAACAAGAGACACACACTTTAGGAACATGCCACTCACAATAACTCTTTTAAGCTCAATGGACATTTTCAATTTTCTCCGTGCTAGTTCTAATCACATTGCCCAACATTATTTTTCCCCCCCACAGGAATCCGATTAGCTAAACCTACTGATGATTGATAGACTGGCTAAAAAAAACCCACATGCTATGCTTGAATGCTAAAATGGATGGTTCTGTATTACCAACTTAATCTCCTCTCCGAGAAGATAATTAGGCCTCAGTTAGCAGCGGCGGTGTCACAAGTCTCGCCGTCCTTGTCTCTGGGGTCTTGTTAGCATGTCACTAGGAGCGAATTGTGGCCTAACCGTGAGTGATTGGAACCGTGAGCCTCAAACCTGGCCCTGTCAAATCGGTCATACAGTCTCCCTGAGGAGTTTTAGCCAGACAGGAATATGGCCAGGAAAAATGTCTTTCTTGTCACTAAGAGAAACTGGTGGAAAGAGAGATTCTGGAGGTTTGAGATATACGCTGATGACAGATGACTTAACTCTTTTTAACTGTTAGAGTCAAAATGAGCATTTAAAAAAAAAAAAAAAAAAAAGAAGTACAGCCAGGTCCATAAGTATTTAGACGTAGAGGTGACACACGTTTCACATTTTGGCCTCTGAACACGACCACAACAGATTGTAGATGAAGGAATCAAGATGTGATTGAGGTGTAGACTTTCTGTAACATAACAAAAAATAACTGCATCATCACATTAACAGCTGCTTTTTAAAATGTTTACACTCACTCGCTCACCGTCTATACTGCTTTATCCTGGAACCAGGGTCCGTATCGCAGGAGACTTGGGTCACGAGGAGAGGTACACCCTGGTGCCAATCCATCGCACCTGTATACACACTCGCACACTACGGGCAGTTTGGGAACGGCAATTATATATATGGACAGTGGGAGGAAACTGGAGCTCCCAGAGGAAACCCACCAAGCATGAGGAGCAAGCAGGAATCGAACCCAGACCCTGGAGGTGCAAGGTGACGGTGCTAACCACAAAGTCACCATGTCGCCCCATTTTCTGCATGAAGGTTATTCCTAGTGTTGAATTTGCATTTGGTAGGCGTTCAAGGGAACTCCAATATGCAATGCAAAGAAGTGCTGATGCAAGTGAAGGAGGCCGTCAATAGGCTAAACAAACAAACAAGCAAAACCAGCCCTATCAGAGAGATAGGCAGAAATATTAAGAATGGCCAAGTGAGCCAGCTACAACAAAATAAAATACTGTACTTTGAAAACCACAGAAGACAACTAAAGTAGATTATTACAAGGTCTGTTCTTTGATGTAATATACAAACACACGCGCACACAAAAAACTGATTATACATCAAACATACAAACAAAAAAGGCCTGAGCAGTTTTTACACAAGAATAACTTATACCAGGAAGATTAGAAAACAGGGGTATAGAACAGGAAAGGAGGGACTGCTGATCCAAAGCATCCCACATCATCAGTCTAATGTGGTGGAGGCAGCGTTATGGCATGTGTACATGTGTATGTCTGCCAATGGCACTGGATCACCAATGTGACGATTTGTTAGAAGTAGCAGGATGAATTATAGAATATACAGCATAGAGCTAAACTTTCTGCTCGGATTCAGTCAAATGCCTCAAAATTCACAGAACAGTAGTGCTGTACAGAGGTTGAAGTACAATAAGTGTGTCATTGTCCGAACACAATCATAATTTTTTATCAGAGTCAATTCCACTGATATGATCTTTGTTGTATCGCACTCTACAGAAAGCAATGCTCAACCCACTCCTACTGTACATGTGTACATTTAACTGCTCATGAAAAATAATAATATAAATATTTTATAAAATAATTATACCTTTTATGATGAAAACAAGTACATCACTTAGAGTAATGACCAGAACAGGTCATATGAAAACCTCATCACTGCTTCTTCACGGATACTGAAATAATTACTGATTCTTTCATTTAGTTTTGTTCTGTTGGCTAAACTTACCATTTAATAATAGTAATAAATAAAAAAAAAATCACTTTAATCAGTGACTGAGCAGATATACAATTTGACATTTTATAATGTTATTATTTATATAAACAGTTATTTAGATTAGCTGCCATAACTCATTGCTGCTCTATTGTTTACATCGTCTATACTACATCTTGTGTGTGTGTGTTTTTTTTTTAAATATGCATTTTTAAAATTTATTTTATTTATTTATTCCCGTAATTTTCGTTCATACTGTATATATGTATCTTTCTTAAAGATTTTTTTATTTTGCCCCCCCCCCCATTTGTTAAATGAGCTAAAGCAGAAAAATACGCAAAGCATGCTTTCATTTAAGTTTTTGGTCAAAACAGGGTTGTCATGGTTTTAGGCTGGAACTTGTTAACGCGGTCATTTTTAGAACAACATAATGGAATAAGTGTTTAAAAATAACTGGTATGTGTAAACTTGAAAGATAAAGGAGAATTCATTCACCACACACACACTCTGGCTGGAATTCAGGAGGATCAACCAAAAATTGGAAACATTCCCAATTCCATATGTGGAAAGTGTGTTTGTACAGTATTGCTAATACGTAGTTTATGGATTATACCCGGTATTTGACTCTTACACAAAGCACCAACGTGATCACTAAATTGCGTTTGCTTTGAACAAAAGAGTGCTCCAGTGAAACTATGACTAGGGATGATTTTTTTGATGAATGTAGCTGTTAAACTGATTTATCCATTTACAGAAGACTTCAGCACAGTGCAGTGATGTTACTGTCAATAAAAAAATAAAAAAAAACATTTCAATGGTGCAAACGTTTTGAAAAAAGGCTGTAAGTTAGTGAATGAAGATCCAAGGATGAGATTGAGTGAAGGGAATGCCTGATCCTTGCAAATCTTGTCATCAACTTGCAGAAGAGCCTCCTCTGTCTGTGGGAACTGTACACACAATCCATTGTACATTACAGGAATTTGCTATAGGAGTTATTGCTACATCCCCAGTACAGTCCTGTCCTCGAGCCAAGCCATTTCCACATGTTTGGGCCATTAGAGGAGTTCCTTGGAGACCAGAAATTAAGACGTGAAGCAGGCAGTCCAATGATGACTCTGGCAAACTGGGAAAACTTTCTTCCTTACTACTAGTGAAAAGTGAAATGCAGTGAAAGGTGCATTAGTGTTGCAGAGGATTATATAGAAAAATCAGAATCGTTTTTACTCATAACGGTTTTGTTATCCTGTACAATCATCAGTCCTGGACTTGACTGCTCATTTTATGTATTTCTGGCAATAGTGTTGCAGCATCTGAGCTTTCCATGTTTTGTCAGTTTACTCCCCTTTCCACGATTAAGTGCCAGTAGGTGGATTTGGATAAATGTCCCCTGGTGTGTGTGCGCGTGTGTGAATGCACTGGTGTCTTGCACCCAGTGTTCTCAGATTCCTCACAACTCTGACCGGGTTAAAACACATAAAGGAAATGAATAACAGGTTGAATTTATTTTTAGAAAGTCTTGCCAGGTTGAAGTGTTTGCAGGGTTTGACCTGAGATATTTTTTGTGCCGCTCAGAGCATAGATGTCTCTCTCTTTTCACTCTTTTTTTTCCCCCCATTTTTTTTCCTCATTTTTTTCACAACCAGAACAAACTCAACAAAGTGGAAAACATTGATTATTTAATCTTGCCTCTATGAGACATTTTCGGATTAAACATTTGAAAAATAAAAATGCGTCTTCAAATTTAAAAATCAAATTTTAGCTGGACTATTTCAGGACAGGGAAAAAGATGGTCTGATAAAATCCAGTTTTAAAGCTCTAAAGCTGCTTCTTTTTGATTCTGTTTACTCCTATATGATGTTGGTTGCAAAGCGTTTCATTCTGCCTGTTTTTTTTTTTTTTTCCTCCTCAGTGCTCCCGGGACTTTAATATTTCATTATAAAGAATAATCAAAGTAGAAACCTTATTTGCTTCAAACAGAATAGAACAAGTATGGATGTAATTTTTATGCTGGCACCATTTCACAAAAATCACAAGCTTCATTCAAAATAAGTCGATGCGAGTAAGAGACATTTTTACCGCTGTGCTAAATTCCCTGGTTTGAAATGTTTGTTTTTTTGTTGTTGTTGTTGTTCAGTGCTAATAATGACAAATGACAGGAACATGAGCTCACATTGAAATGTCACAGAATGATTAAAAGATCTCATCTCTAATTGTAAGGTGTGTGTTGGTGGGATTTCAGTTGAAACAAGCATGCTGCAGGGAATCATTAAACGTACACTGAATTTGTTTGATTTAGAACTAAAAGATTTATTCATTTGCTAAAGAAGAAGAAGAAACAAAAACAGGAATTACTAATATTATTATTAAAAAGGAAATTATGATGAAAAAAGGGTCAATTATTGGTTATTTATCAGAGCTGTAGTTATAGAAATACATCACCTGGTGCTATATCAGGACGGAGCAGCAAAACTCTAGATATAACCATTAAATCGATTTTTTCTGTTGTCAAAAAATCTGATTGATGTACTGTATTGTGGTGGGGGAAAGAAACTGCTCTAACAACCTACATTTCTACTGTATGTCTTAGACATAGTATAACCTACAAGGTTATAGTATGTCTGTGGTGTATATTTTAGGAATACAACAACCTAAAAAAAAAAATGTTTCGCAGCTCGAGAAGGCTGCAAATACTTTCTCAACCTCGTACATTGTGCCTCAGGATAAAACCCCCCCAATCCTAGTGATATTATCACTGTGAGACGTAAAGGTCAAATCAGACTTAAGAATAACTCTGATATCTCAGGGATTGTGCTGTGAAAGCAAGTTCCCCAGGCTGCTTAATATGTGTTTTGTACACCGCAAAGTATTCTTGCCTTTTCCTCAATTTAGCGCTAAGAAATACCAATTACTCCTAAATGCTTTGCTTGGCAGAGTCCACATACTATATAGGATCTCTGTGGTGAACTGATAATCATAAAAGCTTCTCAACAGTTCAGAAGGTTCCTATCTTAAATTGTGATTAAAAAAGAAGCCCTAATTCAAGTGCTCTCTCTGGATGGTTAATGGTCCTAGCTTTCTGTAAATGTTCCCTCGAGAGATGAGCTGCTGCTGCTGCTGCTTGAGGGAACTTGTCATTCCTGTGACAATTGGTGAGGTTCAGGTGCTGCATTTTTTTTTGTGTGTTGTTCTTTTTTTGCTATTGCCAATTGCCTAAATGTTAATGTAAATGTGAAAATAACTCATCAACAGTTTGTTGCTATAGAGGTATTGCGTAATTTTATTAGATTGTTTTGTTTAAATGATCTCTCTCTATATATATATATACAGTAAATGGATATGGAATACAAAGTTCATGTGGAACAAGAATGTGAAATTGTTTCTGATATTATATATGGAAGAACGGTACAGAATTCCTTTTGCAATAATGTACAACCATCAACTTTTATTTTGTATAGAACTGCAATATTATTTTCTCTGTCCTTCAGCTATACTGCACGTATTATTTCTACTCTGATTTAAGCCCTCATTCTTTATGAAGTAAACCAAAAGAATGTGAACCCAAGACCCATTTGCTTATTGAAAAACCACATAGAAAATAATAATAATAATAATAATAATAATAATAATAATAATAATAATAATAACCCAGTGAGGTTCAGTCATGTTCAAAAGTTAGCATCTCCTCTTTTAATTGAGTATTTTTGTCAAATAATTTGATCGTCTGATCATAGTGGGTCTTAATATTCGGAAAAAATAACTTTCTTCTTTCACTGTTTAGCGAAAATGAACAAAAAACAAACAAACAAACGTGAGCAATACTAAGTACTTACAGCTTGTGCAATATTTACAGCTTCCACAAGATTTAGGGTGGGTGCAGCCAGGTGCTGCTAATCATCAGCCCTTGATTAATTGATCGTCTGCAGGTGTGCAGGCCTCTATAAAAGCAGATGTTTTGGCAGTTTGCTGGTCTGGAGCATTCAGGTGTGTGTTAACATAATGCCAAGAGGGAAAGACATAAGCAACGGTCTTAGAGAAGCAGTTATTGCGATACATCACTCTAGAAATGGTGATAAAACCATTTCCAAACTATTTGGAGTTCAGTGTTGTACAGTGAGAAACAAAATTCACAAGTGGAAATTAGCATTCAAGAAGGTTGCCAATCTTCCCAGGAGTGGACGTCCCAGCACATTCACCCCAATGGCAGACCATAAAATGCTCAGAGAAAACCAAGAGCTGCATCTCTGGCTCTACAGGCCTCACTGAGCATGTTGAATGTTATTGTCCATGACAGTACAATTAGAAGAAGACTGAAAAATTATGGTTTGTTTGCAAGGATTTCCAGGAAAAGAACATGGAAGAATGACTGAGGTCCAAAAATCTGGATCTAAATAAACCACAAGACCTCTGGAGCAATGTCCTTTGGGCGATTGAGACCAAAGTGGAGTTGTTTGGCCTTAATGGACAAACAATGCTCAATTGGTACTAAGGAGACCAGAATGTTCCAAGACAATCCATTGATACAACACAACATGGATCCATGCTTTTGTGTTGTTTTTGCCTAACTCTGACCCTCACATTCTTGTGAGCCCATGTGAATTGTAGTCTCACTTACATGTTCTTAGTTGATAGAAGCGGCACCCATGGTGGTCTTCTGCTGCTGCAGCTTATTCGCTTCGTAACATTTGCAGTGCTGTGCCTTTAGAGATGCGCTTCATCATTTTGTGGTTGTGATGAGATTCTATTTGAGTTACTGTTACCTTTCTATCAAATCAAACCAGTCTGGCCATTCTCCTCGGACTTCTGTCATCAACAAGGCATTTCTTTGCCCAGAGAATTGCCTCTCATTGGATGTTTTCTCCAGACCTAACCTAGAAATGCTTTTGCATGAAAATCCCAGTAGGTCAGCAGTTTCGTAAATACTGTATTCATACCAGCCCATCTGGCACCAACAACCATGCCACGTTCAATGTCACTTCTGATGCTTGGTTTCTTATGACATTTCAGCAGGTCATGTTGAACTTGTCTACATGCCTAAATGCACTGAGTTGCTGCCGTATGATTGGCTGATTAGACATTACATAACAAGCGGATGAACATTTGCATCTAATAAACTGATGGGTGAGTCTATTTAATTGTAGGCAAAAAAAGCTCCAAGAGATAGAAACAAGAATACTTTTTTTTTTTTTTTTTTTTTTACCAAGACCTAAGGGGTCCATTATCACCCAAATGAGGATGGGTTCCCTGTTGAGTCCCGTTCCTCTCAAAGTTTCTTCCGATTGCCATCTCAAAGAGATGCCACTGTCACCGTCGCCATTGGCTTGCTCATCAGGGACAATATTATAATTATGATTCATACACATTCACATTTCATGCTTTGCGACAATGACGATTGTTAAAAGCGCTATACAAATGAAATTGAATTGAACCTATAGCAAATACACGTGCTTGTGTGAAATCTAATATCACAAGACATCACAATGTAGCACCAAGATACCCGTGTCAGAATTCAGCGACTGAGTGTGACGCATATGCAAATGCTGTGTTTGGTTATTGAGACAAACAAAACCAAAATGCAGGTAGAGAGACAGACATGGTCAGGGGCAGGAGTGGGTCAGTGGATCTGCTTACTTCCTTCGTGGAGCTTGGCAGGCTCAGTGGTCTGAAACGAAGCACAGGGGAATGAACCAGGAAGTCAGAAATACAATTACAATGAGCTTACAGTAGTATTCACAGCAAGGAGGCAGCGCAAATTCTAGGGGGGAGACCCATTGTTAAAAACACTACACAAATAAAATTGAATTGATTTTTATTTAATGTCAATATGTACTACTACTACTACTAATAATAATACAGTTATAATGCCTAAGAAGGACAACAAGGGTCATGGGTGCCCCAGGCTGATCAATGCACATGGGAAGCAAAGGCTAGCCCACCTGCTTCAATCCCACAGACAAGACCCCACTGTAGCACAAATTGATCAGGCTGTGACAGAAATGTGTCCCAACAGGTAGTACATCACATCTTGCTGTGTATGTGGCTGAGTACTGCAAACACCTGACCTTAGCGGATAGCAGCTGTTATTTTGCCCAGCCAGTAATTCTGTTTTAATAATCACATGATGGAAAGAAATAATAAAATTGGCTCTTTATGGATGTCATGTTTTGCTACGTAACGCAGGTGTCACATTTCATGTCACAATCCAAAAAAGATGATTTATTTTTATTATTATTATTTATTATTATTATTATTATTTATCAGATGGGCAGCATCACATCTCTACTATGTTATAGTATCATGAATGAGGCTACTCAAGCAAGTGCAGTCCACTTACAGTACTATCCTTTCATGTTCTTAATATTTAGTTCTTTGCAGAATTCATACACTCTGGTGGCAAAGCCCTCTGCTGTTTTGATACGGTCTAAAAAAGTTTGGACACCCCTGCTGTAAGGGCATTCGGTGCATAATAAAATAATATCAAAGTGTTAATTATATAAAGCAAATATAATAAAGCATCGCTGTGAGTGATGACACCTTGCTCATTAAGAGTGTGAACTTGCGGCAGATGTGGGATTTTGCAAACCGCATACTGAACTGTGTGGTTCACCGCAGACGAGATCTTTCACCTTGGGTAATATCTTTAAAAAACAACATAACTAAGTACAGACTTAAACTCTTATGTTCTGTTCCCATGCACCACATTTGCATCAACTAATGATTTTGCTAAATTAATATTAATGAAATCACAAGTGGTAATTTGCTGTTCCTACAAGCTTGTGCAAAATCATCACATTTACATTCGGCTCAAAAAAAGTGCCTAAGTCTACTCAAACTGGATTGATGCTTTACATGCAAAATATATATAGAAAATGTACTGTGACAAATAGCCCTTTGTGTTTGTATGCTTTAGATCATATACAAACAATTTTATACTATTTTTGCATAATCTTTTATTTGTTATTTTTTTTTCACTTGTGAAAATAAATGGTTCGAATTGGAAAATGTGAAATATAAAAACACACCCCTAAAGGTTCGAAATATGTAAAACATAACATGTACCTAAAAAACTGTGATTATTTCTGTTAGGGGAAAAATGTATAAAACCTTACAAAAATGCAAATATTAAAAAATGAAGCAAAAATAATGCAAAAAAAAATCCTATTTAATATTGTTAACATTCACATATTATATTATGTGAAAATACCTGAATTGTGTATCAAATCCAAAAAAAACTGATGTAAAAAAAAAAGAGATGAGGATACATGAAAATTAATAATCATGTGATAGTCACATTGAAAAAGCAAGATTCACATAAAAGATCAAATAGATGTAAACTTTTATTTAAAAATAAAATTGCAATTTTATTCATTTAATTAATAAATGCAATTTATATAATCACATTAATAAATATTAATGTGATTAAATATGGATCACACATTAATGTCATACAGTATATGGCAATAAATTAATAATGTAAAGAATCAAAGTAATTAAACAATTAAAGGAATCATGTAAATAACAAACAAAAATCAATCACTATGCCCTAAAAAAATGCACGGATAATTAAAATATATGAAATCATGTCAACTTTCTCTAAGGACCACCATCACCTCACTTCTCTGAAATATTGTCCTCTTTCCATTTCCAGGAACTTAAGTATCAGTCGCTGGTAGAAACGATACAGAAAGAAGTTCTGTAACTGAATATCTCTCCCTGTCCAAACATATCCTGACTATAATCAATATTCTGCTGCAGCCACTCAATTTCAGCCACTCTTAAAAAAAAAAAAAGATAATAAAATCTTGATCTTAAAGCCTTGTATTCTTCGGATGTACATTTTCAACAGCCTTGGCTTGCTGAATGTAGAGAGCCCTTTACTCAAGCTGCAGGTGCACGTCTGAATATTCATGTTGCGTGCTGGCGGATAAGAGGACACAGTGCGTAAGAAATCAGAAAATCAATGTATTCCCTCTCCGCTGACTGGCCATGGTTAACCTCTGCAGATTAATCCAATGCATTTAGATCTGCTTGAGTTTGCATCATATTACACGGGGTTCAATCTCAAACAAGGCCTTGCTAATAGATAAAAACTGTACTGCCGGGGAGTGAGTGATGAGAGAAAGAGCCCGGCAGAGATAAACAATAATAAAAATAAAAAAAGTCGAGAGAAAGCTGATGGGTTTTGCTGTATTGGGTTGGGGATCAATATTTACCTAGAGACATATGGAGATCGACAGTAAATCTGGGGCCGCTATAGCTGTTCGTCATTTGCAGGTGAATTGTATTTGTGGTTTCAGTCGGCGTCCTAACATCCATTTTCCAGAGTAAATATCATCAGTCTGCTTGAAGAGAATCGATGATGTTCGGCAGCACAGTGGCCTGATTAATGACAAGGCTTTACAAAAGCATTGCTCTTATTGCATCATGGTGTGTGTGTGTGTGTGTGTGTGTGTGTGTGTGTGTGTGTGTGTGTGTGTGTATGTGTGTGTGTTGTGACAGAGACAGGTAGAAAGAATGAGGACAGTGTATACTGCTATGGAGTCACAATGAACAAGCTATTCATCAGTCTGTGCTTTATTTAACTTCACTAGAGTTATTAGCGAAACAGATCAGACATTGAAATTGTACAATAAAGGGTGAATAGACAAATGAAACACAATCACACTCTTCCTGAGTAATTATCATCATCGTGGAGGTATATTTGAGTGGACTTGTATAGTATACCTACTGTACAATGGTCTTAAAAATGACATTAGCTTAGCCTAGTTTTAGCATTTTACAGCCATCAGGAATCATCAGTTGGTGATTACACATACAGTGATGTGATTGGAACTAAAATGTAAAGGCTTGAAAAGTGATTTCACTTAAAACCTTCAAATGCTTAAAAGTCCAAAAACCGTTTAGACGCAATTCTGCCAAAGAAAAATAAATCGTGACATGTCATGCTGTTATAGGGAAATAACCAGCGCTGAGTTGATGAAGCATTACTGCCACGAAGTCATGTTCTACGATAGTTCTCTTATACCACAGCAATTTCCAAACAGTAATAGTTTTTTTTTTTTTTTTTTATGTATTAATCTTCTTACATTCTGCTCAACCTTTTGGTAGAGCACATACAGTCGTACCTCAGCATGCAAATGTGATCCATTCCAGGGACGAGTTCTTATGAGGTGAAAATTATACAGTATTGCCATAGGAAATAACGTCAATCCAGATAAACCGTTCCAACCAATTAACACTATAATCATATTTTTGCATATCAAAACAAGTTAGAAAAGACATGTAAACAAAGTACCATATTAAATAAATAAACATTAAACCTTAATGTTAATTAATGATTTAATTTAATTAATGAGTTAATTTTAATCTTAATTTATGATTCTACTTGCACTGGCTGCTAAATGCAACAACAATGAAAAAGAACTAAACTTATTTTTTGAACTTGGCTTTTCACTGACGCAAACAAGTTTTGAACGACTCCCGGACATGCGTACTGTATATGCAACTTAGCTAGCGTTCGTCTCAGTCTGTTTGTTCGTTTGCTGCAGGGGCGGATCTACCGGGGTGGCACGGGGTGGCAATTGACTCCCTAAGAAAAAGCCTTGCCACCCCATTTGCCACCCCAGCACTAGTGCCCTAGTGTTCTAAAAATAAAAGAGTTTTTTAATTTAGTTGACGTTCCAATCTAGATATCAGGTTCAAGTCAATCACACATCAGCCTTTATTTCATTTTTATAGGAAAAATGTAAAAATGTGCACCCTAGTGTATACACCGAATAAGAATAGCATTCCTTGAATCCACAAAAACCATACAAGGATGCTTGCTTCAGTGTTGCCACCCCTCATAATTTTAATCCCACCCCCTTGCCACCCCATGAATAATTTTCTAGACCCGCCCCTGTAATGCTGAAAATGCTTCGTTTGCAAGGCAAATGTCCTGCAAAATTTCAGTTCTTAAGGTGAAAATTTGTGAGTTGGGGTGTTCGTGTGCCAAGATAACACCTTTTTTTTTTTGTTTTTTTTTTGGAAATGCCGTGACAGTTTTACCATGAAGAAATATCTCAACCATTTGGAAGAGGCATACTGTATATTTGGGTCTGTTTTAAAATAAACAAAAAATGACTTGATTTTATCATGCAGGAATTATTATTATTATTATTATTATTATTATTATTATTATTATTATTATATATTATTGTTATTATTTCACTACTTTTTTCACACGCACACGCACACTTAAGACTTTGCTGACACTGGAGACTCAAATATGACTCCGCTGAGGTATACAGCTTTCCATTCAAAGTATAACATAGTTATTTACTGTAAACTAAGAATATACCATGAATTATTACAATGTTTCTATATTAATGAAAGAAAACGGGCCTGAGCGAAATATTGTAAGTAGGTTCATTATGTGTGTGTCAACATGTATTAATGTTTCAACATGACTCATAAGCAAAATCAGTTTTTATGCTAAAGAAGCATAGCATCAAGGAATATTTCAACTGCACCTACACTTTTTTTTAAATAATCGAAGTGAAATGGCACGGATCTTTCATTTATACTGTACGAGAGGGTCTTTAATCATTACGATTAGATAATAAGGCTGCAGCTTTCCTTGCACTTTTGCACTTTGCTCTTTCTTTCGCAATGCACGTCCAATAATAGATGCTTTAGCATCACTTTCAGACATACAGTATAAAGGTGAGCGAGTCACGGCTAAGCAGATTTAATTAAGCAAGAGCGAGGCAGCTGAAGGGAAAGCGAGAGTACCATTTGACCTTGACTGCAAGGTTACATGTTTATTGATTGCAATTCCTCTCTGCCTGCTATCCTATTTGCAGACCTGCAGTCCAGTTCGATATTATTGCACCTTTTCAATCGACAGTATCTCTGCTAAAGTAAAGTAGCGGTGTGTGTAGCCCAGTGTGAGAAGCACGGCGTGGCTCACTATGGATTACAAGATCACAAGGTGGGTTACAAGCATGTTGGCTTTCAGGTAGCACATCCGTCAGAGTTGCGGTAATACAGTAGGATGCCGCTGTTAGTCCGCATACAGTATTGACTTTAATGCTGCACAGTAATGTTATTGTGAGTTAGTGAAGCATATTGTCCATCCGTCATTAAGGCTTTACTTCCCTTTGAAGGCATACATAATTTAGATCACACTCTGACATTTGTTTTGTCTGGTGAGTTGTATTAGTTACATATTATGTCACACGGTGCCGTTGCTAGAGATGTGTGTGCGCGCGTGTGTGTTTTGGCTTGAAGAGTCGCGTGTTGCCTCCGAGACACTTTTCAGCTTCCAAGACCACCTTGGGCAGTTTCGATTTGTATGTACGATGTGTTCAATTTTACAGCATGCTGCTTCACTTTAGATGCAACACATTATTTATGATATCAAAACCCAGGTGCTTTTTAAAGAAACTGCAGGCACAGGCGAAAAAAAAAAGAAAAAAAAGAGACAAATGCGTATTGTGAAGAATATCCAAGCCCACTGTGCGTGAAATCTATTTTCTGGCGCTGTGACCTCAGTAATGCTTTTTGATAATGGAACAAATGATAATAATTGTTACAACCGGACGGCTGGAAACTCGTGGAAAACATTAGAAAGGGCAAATATTGGAGCACGCCAGAGTAGTTTTGCAATGCTATTTGTGCCTGGCAGCCTGTGCCATGATGAGTGCAATCAAAAATAACGTGGCGATCTCAATGGCGCTATGAAACGTAAAAGGATGCATTCAGAGTCTGCATGCAAAAGTTGTGTCCATATTTATGCAGGCAAAATGTTTTATCTATTATGCACAGACTTGGGTTAAGTTTCTGAGTGCATCATTCAGATTATGCAAATCTTGCACATAGTTCAGATTGGCCAAAGTGTACAGGATGGGGCTTTTCAATAGCGTGTAGATTTGCACACAAAAATCTCACAAAAATAGGGATAGAAAATACAGACTTGAAAAATGAGATGTTTCTCTTCGGCGTTTCCCTTTCCAAGAGCTTTAAAACAATAACACTGTTGGAGAAGGTCTCGTAAGGGGTTCCCACAGTGGAGCTCCAACTAGCTCCATCTACTGTACAACATCTTCCTTCGTCACTCCAACCTCCTCCATGTCCTCCCTCACCACATCCATAAACCTCCTCTTGGGCCTTCGCCTCCAGCCTGGCAGCTCCATCTCGAACATTCTCCTCCTGAAATACCCCTCATCCCTTTAAATCATCTTAATCTGGCCTCTCTCACTTTGTTCCCAAATCATCTTACTTTCACTGTCTACTCCTAATTCCCAATCCTGCCTATCCTGTCCACCTCTGGCTCGGCTTCCTGTCTTTTATGTCAGCGCTGACGACTCCAAACCGTACAACACTGCTGTTGATCAATTAATTCATTCTGTCAAAGTAAGGGAATTGGCCCCATATTTAAATATTGAGAAATGATAGTGTCCTTGTTGAAGCACAAGAGTGATGCATGTTGGTAGCCGAGACATGCATCTGCGTCCCACACGTGAAACCGTCTCAAGAAGTCATTAAACTCGGTAGCTACGGTACATCTGAGGTTTGAATACTGATGTGAGCAATTTTGGTAGCAAATCCCTATTCAACACTGAACACAGCCCAAAAGATGTACATTTTTCTGTCCTGGCTCTGGCAGCTAAGCCCAGGTCCGCAGGGAGCATTACGGTAGATTTGTTCTGCAGGAGACCTCTCCTTGTTCGAGAATACCAAGCTTTGAAGCAGGATTATGCCTTGCTGATTGTGACTCATGCCCTCATTTAGTAGCTAGTTTTGGAAAGGAAAAGCACACATGGAAAAAAAAAAAAAAAAAAAAACGAGGTGGAGCGGAGGTAAAGCCTCACAGGTCCAATTCGCCGTTACGTCTCACTGTCATCATCTTCAAGAAAAAGGAAAAAAAAAAAAAGAGAGAGAGGTTGTGATTCATGTGTGCAAATACCTGCAAATGAAACACCCACATTAGTATAAATAGTGTGCTGTCGGTGAATATCTTCCACTCTGAAGGGTATTTTTATTGTTTGTTGGCAGCTATGAAGAATGATGATTTTTTATTTTTTTTCCAAGCGCTATGTTCTATTCATTTGAGAAGATGCAGTTCAGATGTATTGCATAAAAAAGGCAGTAGAGCTCCTGGCTGCAGGCATTCCAAAAATATCAGCAAATGATTTAAAAAAAAAGTTTTTTTAACGGAAACACCTTTTTCTTTTATGGTCAATGTATTTACCTCACACATGAAAGCACATTCAGACACAGAATAGCGCATAAATTACTACATATTGGTTTCTCCTCTAATGCATACACACACACACACACACACACACACACACACACACACACACACACACACACACACACACACACACACACTCAGACAATATAAGCTTTACAATCACTGCATACAGAATTCAACCTGCCAATTCTTCTTCTTCTTTTTTTTTCTTTATACCACTTTGCTGTTTAATTCTTGAATCTGATTGGTCAGAAGTGTTGCCTAATTTAATTCGACAGCAGTTTTGACAGTAATTCCAGCTGCTTTTCAAATGATAGATTTACACATAAATGTTCTAATACATTATTGTTTCCATAGTAACCACTCATTGGGAGGGATTCGTACAGCAGGCATTCCAAATGATCTAAGATGATAATAAACAGAAATAATAATAACAGAAATTAAAGCAGATAAATGAAAACAGGCAACGATTGATATGCTGAGGAAGTGTTAGGTGACATTGTGTTTTAACAGTCCGTAAGCTTTCTAGACTAGGACTTTTACAGGTAACATGGTGGCGTGGTAGTTAGCACTGTGGCCTTGCACCTCTAGGGTCTGGGTTCGATTCCCACCTCAGGTCTGTGTGCATGGAGTTTGCATGTTCTCCCCGCGCTTGGTGGGTTTCCTCCGTGTACTCTGGTTTCTTTCGACAGTCCGAAGACATGCAGGTGAAGCTAATTGGCGTTCCCAAATTGCCTGTTGTGTGTGTGCCCTGCGATGGATTGGGCAACCCTGTAAACAGGATAAAGCTGTATAGATGACGAGTGAGTGAGAATGTTGTTATACAGTAGGAGGATCAGATTGCTAGCGGTAACTCGCCACTGATACTTTTCCTAAAGGTTTACTCTGAATTTTTTTGTTTCTTTTTCAAATGGCATCATTTTCTTTTTCTTTTCTTTTTTTTTTTTTTGCTGCTGGTTTTACCGTCTCAGCAAAATCCCACACACAGGAAGATACTGTATGAATATTGGTCCAGTCGATGAAAGAACACTGGGTAGTAATGTGAAAAGAAATAGTGGTGATCAAAAGCTCAAACTGCTAGGTTGCAACTTTTGGGCCCTTGGGCACGGCTTTAAACCATATGCCCATCCAAAATCACTCTGCCGTGGCTGGTCGCAAAGCCTGGATCACAAAAGAGGAGAGTTAGGCTTCAGGCTCGCAAACTGGCCCCATGAAACTACCACTGCTACAGAAATCTTTCTGTGACTAGAAGATGATAGAAATATGTGGAATCCTACCAACTTCGATCAGGCTGAAGAAGCTACTTGGATGAGTAATGAAACACTTAGACATTACAGGAAAGAAGTCCAGTGGACATGACTCAACTTCAAGATCACCTCACCTGAGCGACTGAGAATGCTACAGTAGAACCTGACGTCACCTCACATGCTCAAATATGAATGTGTGAATGCGGCAGATATTCATCTCGATTCATATTCATTTGAGGCAATACGAACTACTTTGCCCAGACTAATTTTCAAGATAGAACCTGTAAATCAAGTATTTATTTTAAAATGTAAATTCAAAATTTATACTTTGTGCAATTTTTCCTATTGCAGCAACATCCTTCTATCCTACCTTTCTTTATCACATTTGTACAGATATTTTACTGCTTATCATACTGTGTATGGTCGTGTGTCATGTGTCTTGAATTTGAAAGAACAAGCGATTCACAATGAATATTTTAATTAGATTTATTACCGACGCCCCATGGATAATTGTTCATGTAAAAGATTATCAAGTTGAATCATTTTTGTTTGCGGCTGGCCCCCTCGTGCTGTGCGCTGCAGCTTACTCGTGATTTGATTCTTGTCCTGTATTTGACCATGTCTTTTTATTCTCGAAATATATTTAGCTTCCATCATTTTTCTCATGGTACAATGACACAATGGTACATGGTACAATGGCGGTGCTGTCCTAAAGCCCCCCAGGTTATCATGTACACTGTCACACTGAGTTTTTTTTGTTGTTGTCTCGTTATGCTTGTTTGTTGCTTAGTTTGACTTAGAATACGTGTTTAGCTCAAATTCTGGTTGCTACAGTAGCTTTAGTTTCACTGTGTTAATTATAGAGCATTTGCACTTGCATGTTTACTTCCTCTTGATTTGAGACAACATGCCTTCTATGCACCTTGCACTTCAATTCACCTCGCTTATTATTTCTGTTTTGTTCTATAGTTAGAATTTGTATAACATGAGCACGTAATCCAAGGTTAATCAATGGGGGTAACTTGATTAAATGAGTCTCACGTGTCAACGCTTTGTAATATTTCATTCCAATGTTTCATGATGGGAAGGACTTCAGCTTTGACTTTGGACTTTGCAGTTTCTTGGTAGCTGCTACAAAAGCAGTACGAACATTTCGTATCCACAATGCATCTATCATTTTCAAACTCCTGGTAGATGTTGGTTCTTCTCCTATAATTCTATGATCTATTGTGTTTGTACTTCTTGCTTACAACGACGATGAACTAAGACTTGTGATTGTTGAGTAAGTGATGAGTGGAATCCCCTAACTTTGAAAATCACCGGATAACTTGCAGGCGAGACGCATCTGTCTATGGGAACTTTACACACAGTCACAAACACCACTTGCACACCACTGACTGTCCCCAGTACAGTCCTGACCTCACTCCAATCCATTTCCATATGTTTGGGCCATTAAATGAGTTCCTGGGAGGCTGGCGTTTCAGACGTGAAGCAGGCTCTGACATAAAACTTTCTACCTCGATGGTATCCAAGCACTAGTGAAACACTGGGATAATTAGTGTAGCAGGAGATCATATAGAGAAATAAAGGGAGTGTTCTGTTATTCAATCAAGAGTCCCGGATTGAATTGAATGCCCGTTGTGTTATAGCATTATTTAAAAAGAAAAAAGAAATACTACTACTAATAATAAAGCTTGCAATGTGTGCAAATTCACTTATGCTTCTGCGTTTTTTAGCCCGGTAGTCACCAATCCATCTGCTTTATATTTTCCATCTGGATTCTGAGATATTTCTTTATTGAGTTGCCCAGCGTTGACTCTTGGTTGTTTTTCCCACATAAATAGGAAACAAAAGTCCAAAAGTTTCCATTTGTTAAAAAAAAAAGGCAATGAATTTCACACAACACTTGCTTATGCCTCATATTTTCCACTCCAGCTAACATTTAAAAAATGATAATTTCATAACAGTAAACAGTGCTGAACGTTGATTATTCTGTTGAGCGGATTTTTGACACTTTCTCACAGTGTTTTTCTGTTCTACATCTGTACTTCACACTCTGCTCTGACTCAGAGAGAGAGAGAGAGAGAGAGAGAGATAGAGCGATGAAGGAAAATTGACATTGTCGTTTGCAACCAGAATGATTTAACATTCGGTGAGTGCGTACTGTATATGCGTGTGTGTTTTGATCCAAAGATAAGTATTTGATATGGTTGGTATAAAAATCATATCATGACTTATGAGGTATGAAAACATAATGCAAAATATTAAAAGCTTCACAATGTAAGATGACACAGACAGTGTGTGTGTGTGTGTGTGTGTATGTGTGTGTTCGTGTGTGTGTGTGTGTCAGTGATAAGTAGAGACTAAGTGGAGGGTGGCTTTAGAGATGAGGAAGTTCCAGTCTACGCCTCATAGCTCTCAGTAATGAGCCTAATTAGGATTCTGTTAATTTGCCATTTGTACCTCCAGCCACGATCTAACGCCTTCGCCTGCATCCTCAATGATATTTTCTCTCCCGCACAAGCTGACTGGAATACCAATGATGTGGATGGAGAGAGGGGAGTTCGAAGGGGAGACAGAAGGACAGACAAGGGAGCTGAATGAGGGCGAACCAAGGGGGGGGGGGGGCAAAAAAATAAATAAATAAAGAAGAGATAATTTGAGCAGAAAAATAGCTGGTGTCATAGTTTAAAAATACAGTATACCGAGAGAGTTGTGTAAGCTCCATCAAGGTCGGCTCCTGGCTTTAGAAAAAAAAAAAAAAGAAAGAAAAAACACAAATCTTTGAAACTGCCTCGAGTATCAAACATGAGTCAGTGGTCAGTATGTGTTGTTTGTGTTTCACACATTGCCGCGATCTGCGTAGATAAACACAATTACAATGGAAGTATTGTGGATTTGTGTTCCGTTACAGATGGTTTACAGTGGGTGTGAGAATAAAAAAAAACTAATAAAAAAAATAAAAAATACAAAACAACTAGCACATTAATAATTCTAAGTGTGTATACTGTGACAAGGTCAAATATCTAGCAGCTGACAATGCTGTAAACTGAAGTTTTTGTATTGTTTATAATGTTTGTATGATCTTTAACAATAGTTGTAATTAAAGTTTTTTTTTTTTTTTACTTGTGCAACAAAAATCTACCCTTTTTTTCCCTTGATATAATTTCCTGACACTCCTTTGTGTTGGACTCAAACTGAAAGAATTAAAGACAATTAAAGAATGAATTTGTCATTTTTTCTTTAGTTAAAACTTAACTATTAACATATTGTTAATATGCATACTAAAATAAATAGTGGTAAAGTATAATTAGGTGTACTGAATTGCATACTTAAATAACTTCAAAGGCAACTGCAGACGATTTGTCCGATGTAGCAAAACTGTGGCAGATGCTTTTCGTTTTTTTTTTGTTTTTTTGTGGAAAGAAATCACACAAAATTCACTTTACTTTGGCATTTAAACTTTCTAACACCCTTGTGACTCTAAGAGACCATGCACATAATGTTCTCAGCCTGTAGTACTTCCTGCTTCTTTTGGGGGGAAAAAAACCCTCTCAAGTCTCAAACTGCCAAAGAAGATATATAATATATATATATATATATATATATATATATATATATATATATACACACACACACACAAACCACACCTTCTAATACCATGGTCGTTCCTGATTTTAATTCCTTTCTACACTATAAAATAACGCTGAAGGCATCATTCAAAATATACAACAATCTCCTGTGAACAGTTGTTATTGAGTTGTATCTGCTACTGTACTTATGCCCTGTAAATCCTTAATAACGGCTCTAATTTGAGGGTCTGTTTGTTAATCGTTGATTTCTGAGGCTGGTAACTCTTAAGTCTTCTGGTTCCTGGGAAGCTCTTCATGAGAGACAGTTTCATCACGGTGCTTGATGGGTTATGCAAATGCACTGTTCTTGCGAGAACTGTACCAGAACACGCAACTTTCATGCACTAAAATAACAACTGATAGTTGTTGTTGTTGTTGTTGTTATATGTCATAATGCCACATGTGTTTTCAAAGTTCTTGGGGAAAAAATGGTATTGTTCTAGAATGTAGAAAATAAATGAAGCAAATAAATATTAAATCAGTCTTGATCATTTGAATGAGGTAGAATAGCTAGAACTAGATCAGCAAGTTTTGAACTCAAACTCAGACATCCTCCAAAAAGGGATTGATGGATAGACTTTAATCAGTTAGATAAAACTATAATGATGTCTACCCAGACTAAACCCTTGAGCCCTTGAAAAAGTATCAGTCTTAGCATAATTTAGAAAAGGCAAAGCTGCATTACAGTGCGTATTGAGTTCCATTCTCATTAGTCCCGTTACAATATTAATTTAATGAATAAATAAGTAAATAAATAAATAAATAAATGAAGAAAGAAAGAAGTTAGCTCATTTCATGGACATTCCACATCATTAAATTAAATCAAATTTCTAACATAATTGTTTAATAAATTAAAAAATGCTACAGTAGTGTTAGCAGGTTGATATAGATATTATGGATGATGTACTGTATATTTGCATCAAACCAGCTATTTTTAGATAGCTTAGCTAATAACGCTCTAGCACTAGATAGCTGTATGCTGAATTATACATACAGTGAAACCTCGGATTGCAAGTAACGCGGTTTACGAGTGTTCCGCAAGATGAGCAAAGATTTTTAATAAATTTGGACAAGACGTGCAAGTCCTGGTTTACGAGTGCCGAGTACCATGTACTGCGCATGCGCTCTTGTTTTGACACCGAGCGTCACGTGATCACAACTGAGCCATTGATTTTTCTCTCTCTTGCGCTGCGGAATTGTGGGTAATCATTTCCCCTGCTGGGTCTTAGTGCTCGTCTCTTACTGGTATAATCAACATCTCCCTCTCTGTTTCAGCGTGTCTCCTATGTGTGTGTGCGCGCGTAATTTGACACTGACACACACACACACACACACCAACACACACACACTTTCTTGCCTTTACAACCCCCTCCCCAGATTCACACACACTCTCTGGTCTACACAGAAACTCCGCTCTGTTGCGATTCTTTTCAAAGGTAAAGTGCTGGTTAATTATTTTATTTTATTTTATTTTTTAACTTACCAGCAGTGATTCCGTTCGTATGCGCTAACGAGATTGTCATTAGAGAGATTTATTTTTTTCCCCCATTACAACAGTGTTTCCGTTGTGTGTGTCTTTGTTGTGAAACTTAAAAAGCGAGGTGGGGGGATTGAGGAGGAGTTTTACTGTGTAAGATCAAGCGAGGGTAGGGGCTAATTCCACACACACACACACACACACACACACACACACACACACACACACACACACACACACACACACATACTGTACACACACATACTGTACACACACAAATACATACAGCCTGCATGCACAAAGCGCAAACGAATAACTTGAGTCTTGAGGGAAAAACAAATAATTTGAGTCTTCATTATTTCTTATGGTAAAATCCGATGTGGTTTACGAGTGTTTTGGAATACGAGCCCATTTCTGGAATGAATTATGCTCGTAATCCAAGGTTACACTGTACTGGTTTGCTAACAGGCTAACCTATAATATGGGCTAACAGGCTGAGATATTCTGTGAAAACCAGTAACCAGGTTTACCAGCAAGTTAAATAACATTAAACTAATAAATTGTATTAAGTACCTCAGTACCTAGAATCATTAACCATCTTTCAGCCAGATTTGTGGTTATTATTATTACTATATATATAGGTTTTCATATCAGTTTTTTTGTGTGTTATATTGTATTAACAAAAAAAAACTATATTACTGTATATTGTTCTGTTATTATATTGTATTGTATTATATTTTATTGTACGTGTGTGTGTGTGTGTGTGTGTGTGTGTGTGTGTGTGTGTATAAACTGATATGAAAACCTTAAATCAAATTCATACTTTTGTTTGCCTTGTTACATTGAGAAGACAGGTAAGGTAAAATTACCGTCATGCTCAGTAGTGCATGACTTTATCATGGATAACCTAATTACATTTTGTAATTATGTCCAGCTGAATTGTCTTGGTATCCACTGTAACGAAAACATCCTGATTGTGCATTTCGTCTTCACACTATCATGCCACATTGAGACAACGCTAGCAGAGAGATGGCCTTTGGAATGTTTCAACTTGGTACAATGCAAGCAGACGTAACCAGAAGCTGTGAAGTTGCCAGAAAAAACAGGCTATGCAACAGACTCCGGAATAACTGTCCATTCACTGCTGATCGCCGTAGGTCTGGAAGGCCAAGAGTGACAACACGGAGACACGCCAGACTAACTCGATGGTGCCATTTGAGAAATCATAAAGAAAACAATATTTGTCTGGACTTGCTGGACATGCAGACAGCCCATATTGTGGGTCATTGTGTGACTCTGTGACTCAGTGTGTGAAGCAGGCAGTGACTCTACATCATTGTCAATGTTGTCTGAATTTTTAATTTCTGATGCTGATTGACACCCAGATTTTTGTATAAGATCAAACCTATATATTTATTTTCCTACATAAATACATTTTGTAGGAAATTTATTTATATGTGCAAGGTTTCTCTTATTATTATTATTATTATTATTATTATTAGCACTTTATAGCCTAGGGTGTAACTCTCTATTGTGTGAAACACATTTTTCAGCCAGACAGTCACTTTACAGATTGAAAAAACCAAGCGACTGTGACTGCACTTTGTTAAATGTCAGCGCTCAGATAGGCTGTCAGCGATAAGCTGCTAAATATAAAGCTACATTGTTCAGCCCTGGCACAGTGTTGATATTCTGATTGGACGATTGGATTTTGCCCAGGAGGGACATTGATGTCCTGCTGTCCATCACAGGAGGAGTAAAGCAGAGCACACAGGGCATTTAAAGGCACTGCACTGGCTTGAGAGTGACACAGCTTAACTGAAAATGTCATCAGGAGAAGGGCAGAAGACTCATCGAGCTGGTTATATTGTCCAAGAAAGGTAGGGTTTGAGGGGGTCCGGAGTGGGGGAGGAGGACAAGAACAACATCTCAGCCTTTATGGTTTACATTGAAATGTTGTAGAAACAAGTTGGATCTACTTATCGCTTATGTTCACCAGCCTCTCATTTTCAATAAAGCAAGACAAGCAGTTTACTAAAAAACATGAATGTCCTGTTTCATGAAGAATAAGCTGTTGCTGAAAACCGTCAAAGTTATCTCATACTATACAACACATAGGATATTCATAAATCTAAAGATCTTGGATATGTTTCTCTACTCAGAATCATGGTTACTTACTTAGACGACGGTTTGGCCACGTTGTCCTCCACATGCTTTCACATAACCAACACTGTCCAGGTCAACATGTTTGCTGATGATGGTGATGCGACATTGCTGAAACGTTCAGTCCAAGTAAGTAACCAGGATTTTTTTGTTTACTAGAGAAACTTCATTTTAACTATATTTATAATGAAGTATTCGCTCACCACATGCATATGAACTTGAGTAACATCCAATTCTTAATCGGTAAGGTTTAATATGATGTTGGCCCCGCCCCCTTTGCAGCTTAAACACCTACAACTCCTCTGTGAAGGCGTTCCACAAGCTTTAGGAGTGTGTTCATGGGAATTTTTGTCCGTTCTTCCAGAAGCGCATTTGTGAGGTCAGATGAGAAGGCATGTCTCGCAGTCTCCGCTCTAACAGGTTGAGGTGCAGGCCAGTTAAGTTCTTCCACACCAAACCCGCTCATCAATGTCTTTATGGACCTTGTTTTGCGCGGTCATGTCGAAACAGGACGTGGCCATCCCCAAACTGTTCCCACAAAGTTGGGAGGATGAAATTACCCAAAATGTCTTGGTACGTTGAAGCTTTAAGCGTTCCATTCACTGGAGTTAAGGGGACGAGCCCAAATCCTGAAAAAAAAAAAAAAAAACTTTGCATCATGATCACCCCTCCACCAAACTTTACACTTGGCACAATGCATTCAGACAAGTACCGTTCTCCTGGCAACCACCAAAAAAGCCAGACTCGACATACTGCTTTACACCACCATATCCGATGCTTTGCATTACACTTGATGATGTCAGGCTTGGATGAAGCTTCTCGGCCATGGAAGGTACTCTCTACGCATTGTTCTTGAGCTAATCTGAAGGTCACATGAAGGTTGGAGGTCTGTAGCTATTGACTCTGCAGAAAGTTGGGCTCCTCTGTGCACTATGCGTCTCAGCTCTGTGAATCATCACTTCGTGGCGGAGTTGCCGTCATTCCCAATCACTTGTAAATTCAAATTTATTAATCTGTAATATAATTAATTCCATCCCATGCGAAACCGGTTATATTATTATTATAGTAGTGTATTTAAAAAACGTTCATTAGTAATGCATACACGAGCATAAATGCAACATGACATACTGTAGAGAGGGGGAACGAGAGGGAGCCCTGGCTACACAGCATGTATACATAAATGCCATCCTGACCTGTCTTATCCCAGAGTCTGTTGTACGCGTCTGGGTGTGTGTGAATTCAGTGTGTGTGAATGCATAGTGTGTGCAGGTCCCCGTGGGACGCCGTGTACTCTGTCACAACCTTTCAGACCTAATCTCTTTATCTGCCGCTTCGCGGGGAGGCGAGCAATGTCCTTACAAAAACATTACTGCGAGACACGGCACAGGGAGGAGTGGGAGGACGTGGAATTCTCTACTGCTGTGTGTATGCGTGCGTGTTGGTGTTGGTGTTGTGTGTGTGCAAGAACTGTTGCGCACACACAAAGAGCATTAAAAAAAATGAAGCAATAGGCCAGAGGCACGTCAACTCCTCCGCTCTTTGTCTGATTTTTCCAGAGAACTCCAGTGATACATCTGTTTTGTGTTTGCCTTCTCTGGGTGTGGTGTGTGTGCGCATTTGTGTGTTTCTGGCCTATTTGACCATAGTTTAAGCAGTCACAGTTTTCATGAATGTTATAGATGTTTTTCTTAAAAAGGAATGAATGACCTTTCTTACCATGCAGGGACACTCAGGGGTCACACTGACAAAAAAAAGATGGACAAAAAGACAAATTAACTAATTTCTATTTTGTGTGTGTGTGCATGCATGCTCGGTTCGGCAGTACCGCTTGCTGTTATCTGAGTAGCTGCATTGATCTCTGCTCACTTGTCCAACCCTGTCCCAGTACTTCCATAGCTCATGGCAAAGCCCATTAGCGCAGACATGGATAGTGTACACACACACACACACACACACACACACACACACACACACATGCGCACACACACACACACACACATGCGCACACACACACACACACACACACATGCGCACACACACACAACAACACTCAGAAAACCATTTACAGTATGTAGCACTTTTCATGTCCCTGTCCACCATAACTACATTTTACATTAGCTATGTTTACACAGAAAGTATTTCATCAACCTGATTAAATTCAGTCCGATTAGAGATTTCTAATACAAACTGTTTAGAGCGTTTACATGCTCAAACTGTTTAATCACAATATGCATAACTCTTTAGATAGGAAAAACGAGATGAAGTATTCTTTGAGGTTCGCATACAGTAGGCTTTCTATCTTTTCTCATAAATCCCGCCTTCTAATTATGATTGGTTACAAGAACTGAGTTTCATCTCTGATTGAGTAGACGCTTTACTACATGTGATGTGGCGAGCCAATCAGTGCTCCTTCCTCCACCAGAGAGAAAGTGGATGAAAGTAATTCCCTATAAGGGGTAAACTTTCACAGGGGGGAAAAGAAAAATCCAGCAATCAAGTTAAAAAAAAATGACCTAATTGATTAATCTGATTTGATCGTACTGTTCTGATTGTGGTGTTTATTTGATGTTTCTTATTTATTTATTTATTTATTTATTTTAATTGGGCCAGATTTTCCAATTATCCTTGAAATATTAATATCTGACATTATTTCTTGCATTAATAAATGAATCCATTTAAAATATATTGTACTGTACATCAATCACACATACTGTACTTGTCCATTGCATCAACTACAGTATTACAGGTGATGAATAGTTCGTATTCACATAAACCTTTAACCTCCATTACATTTACTTTGAAACTTCACGCTTCAGAAGCTGTATCGCCTGATTTTTTTTTTCCCTCATGAAAAAAATATGACAAAGAAAAGAAAAATTTCTTTATCTTTGAGAACAAGCTGTTTTGATATTGAGTCCAAATTAGGTTAATCAGCATTCCTGAATGATTGATTTTTTTTTTTTGCGTATTATGTGAATGAGCATGTGAGCGTTTGTGTGTCCCTGCAATGGATTAACACCCCATCCATCCAGGGTGTACCCCGACTCATGCCCTAAGTCTCTGGTGTAGGCTCCATGCACCCCTCAACCCCGTATACAAGATAAAGCAATATAGATGAGATGAGACGAGATGGGATGAGATCATGCTTCTTATTCATGAACAGCATACACCAGACAAGTAATGTGTTAATCAAATGTACATTTATATCACTCTCATCAAGCGCGGTGTACTTTCTACGACACTGATCAATCTGTCGGTAACATGCTGTGTGTTAAAACAAGCAAATAATATAGTGTAATATGAAGATTGTACAGTAACACTATCTCAGTCTGTCAGCTCGTAACTATAATCCATGGTGGTTGATCGTTCTTATATGTAAAGATGAATTTGCACGAATATCATCTGATGCGTTTTGAAATGAGCCTTTGCTAAATTCCCCTGCGTTCCTTTATAAAATATTTATGCACAGCTTATGAATGTGTTACGAAGGCACTGTGCAGATCACCTTCACGTACAGCGTTACCCAATCTGACTTTCGCTCGAGTAGACTTCAGATGCCCGTAACTACAGTAAAATATTCTCTTTTTGTACGTTTTTTTTTTTCCTCCAGCGATACACACTTAAGCTCTTCATGTCCTTCTTTTGCACTCTACGCGAACAAGTTTGACCTCGATTTGCCATTTATTTGCGGCCACCTGTGAAATCAATCCCACAATTCACAGAGCATGGTACACATTCAGTTTGTTTTCCAGCCTCCAGACAAATTAATGAATAAAGGCTTTGGTCTCTGTGACTCATACTAATTGAGCGAGAGAGAGAGAGAGAGAGAGATGAGATGAGTGTGGGAGGAGCGAAAGATGCAGATAAATACTTGTGAACATTGTCAATGGTCGGCACGTCTCTCACGTTTGTTGGTAGTCTGGGAGTTTAGCATGTCTGCTTTCGGATAGGCTTATCTGGCATTAGCAGCATCACCGCCCAGTCGTCTGTGCCAAAAGACTCATGGGATGCAGAGTACGCCAGCCGGTATGGCATGCATCCTTCTGTTTTTATCACTGCTTTCACGCCATGATAAAGTGACCCATTTTAAAATTTTTACTCAAAATAGAACATACCTAAACATACATAAATGTTAACTGATAAGCAAAAATTAAAAAATTATAATATTGATGATCACTTCTTAAATAGAGTTGCTTCCTTAGGCTTGGTTTCCATAAGAGTGAGAGATAAAGATGAGTGGAAGGACAGACAGACAGACAGACACAGACAGACACAGACAGACACAGACAGACACAGACAGACAGACACAGACATACACAGACAGACAGACACAGACAGACACAGACAGACAGACAGACACAGACAGACAGACACAGACAGACACAGACAGACAGACACAGACAGACAGACAGACACAGACAGACAGACACAGACAGACAGACACAGACAGACACAGACATACACAGACAGACAGACAGACACAGACAGACAGACAGACACAGACAGACAGACACAGACAGACAGACACAGACAGACATAGACAGACACAGACAGACACAGACAGACACAGACAGACAGACACAGACAGACACAGACAGACACAGACAGACACAGACAGACAGACAGACACAGACAGACACAGACAGACAGACACACACAGACACACACAGACAGACACAGACAGACAGACACAGACAGACACAGACAGACACAGACAGACACAGACAGACACAGACAGACAGACACAGAGTTCAAATTGATGCTCACTCATTTCTATTTTATTATTCTCAGTCCAGACCTCATTTATGACTCAATTATTTTACAAAACTATGCTTGACTGATGTAAACCGTCTTTTCAATATTTTTACCAGATATTCCCCCCCCCCAAATCCCCCCCCCGCCCCCCCCTCCCACCCTCAGTCCATGTCACAAACACTTCTGTGAGTCGTCGTGGTAGACAGGTATTGCTGTGTCTCTCACATTTCTCTGACACGCTGATGTTTTCCTGAACCAAAAAGTCCCCAATCATGTCCTCTGTCACTGCACTATGTTTCCCAGGCTTCGATTTCCTTTGCTTAGCTTTCCTCAAAAAAAAAAAAAAAAGAAAAATTCAGTTGAAACAGACACCTACAAGACATTTCTCTCCCCGTCGAAACATCGACTTCGGTGCCAGATGACTGTGCCAGATGCTGAGCAAGTGCTTGATTGGATTTCTTTCCTTCTTTTAAGGAAATAGCCTTTAAGTACTGTTCATCAGATGCAGACAGCTTTCTTGCTGTTTTATGCCATCATTTATCCGTCTTCAAGTTGCTGAGGCTTTTACAACGGCTCCTTAAAATCATATCTAGGAAGCCAGTTTGTAGAACTGACAATAACCTTGTTGAGAAAAAGAATTTTGAAAAAAAAACAAAAACAATGATGGTCTGAATTCTGAGTCATTGACTGCAATTGAAATGTTATTTTAATATTTATGTGAGGGGAAGGTTTCTAGTAGAGACAGGGCTTTTAATAGACTATAGAGGAAAGACTTGTGTAAAATAAGCCCTTTACTTAAATAGTACAGTAGTTTGTTAAATAATGACTTGTGTCGTGACTTCATCGCTATTTGGAAGAAAAAAAAAAACACCCATGGTATTTATTAAATGATTAAACTGCCACCTGGAAAACATAATTTGTTATGTACACATTCACACCTGGATTTCTGTGCAAAAGTCTTGAGCCACCATCTTTTCTTTATATTAAATAAAATTCAATGATGTAGATTAAATGAAAAGAAATGGGAACAAATGTTTTGCTGTAACGGGCTGCAAAGTGCCTAAAGGTACAATTTAAAAATCTCTTGTTTATGTATCTGATCATCTGTCACCATCTGCACCTGATTATGAAATATAATGCAATATATTAAATAATATGTTTCCATATATAGGATACTAGTGCTTAGATTAATTAATATACTGCAATATACAGTATGAATGGACCATGTATATTTTATATATATATATATATATAAATATATATATATATATATAAATATATAAAATATACATGGTCCATTCATACTGTATATTGCAGTATATTAATTAATCTAACACTAGTATCTATATATGGAAACATATTATTTAATATATTGCATTATATTTCATAATCAGGTGCAGATGGTGATATATATATATATATATATATATATATATATATATATATACAGTATATACTGTATTGCAATGAAGATAAAAAACAATATATTTAAACTTATAATTGGTTTATTGAAAAATTATTAAAACTTTAGGCATGTTTAAAAATTAAACACACAATTTTACTTTGTCGGGGCTCTGATTAATGCCTACAAAGTCCATTTTGTTTGAACAGCATTAACATGTAAGCATATTGTAAAAAAAAGAGAAAAAAAGAAATAGATATATTCAATCAAATTCAATATATTATGAAGTTTATTGTTGAATATAAAATGACATACATTAAGGTATACATTTGAATATAATTTTATATATTTCTCAACATATGACAAGCTTCCACTATATTGTAATATACAGTATTATGCAAAAGTTTAGGCACCCCTTGATAAATAACAGATTTTGGTGATTTAAAAAAAATTAAAAACATGTTAACACGGTCTCTCTTGGAAATGGAAAATATGCACAATTTATGCCATAAATTGAAAAAAAAAAAAAAAAAGTAAACTTTATCATGGCACTGTGCAAAAGTTTGGGCACCCTACATAATCAGTACTTTGTAACACCTCCTCTGGCAGACATCACAGCTTGCAAACGCTTTTTATAGCCAGCTAAAAGTCTTTAAATTCTTGTACTTGGGATTTTCTCCCATTCTTCCTTGCAAAAGGCTTCTAGTTCTGTAATGTTCTTTGGTCATCTTGCATGCACAGCTCTTTTAAGATCTACCCACAAATTTTCACTGATGTTTAAATCAGGGGACCGTGATGGTTGTTCCAAAACCTTCAGCTTGCGTCTCTTGCGTCCATTTCCAAGAGAGACTGTGTTACCATCTGGTATTTATCAAGGGGTGCCTAAACTTTTGCATGAGACTAATAATGAGAGCAAAAAAAAAAAAAAAAAATGTAAATGCTTTGGGAAGCCTGGAGAACTATTCCTCAAAACTACATTAAAAATACGAGAAAGTCTGGATATTTGTAAAATAAAAAAATAAAAATGAAGAAGAGACTTTTGTTTATGATGCATCAGATATTATAAATGTTTCAACTCAAAGACTTGTCTAGAGTAAATGTAACATCCATTGCTGAACTCTGAAAAGGACAGGAGGTGCACACAATGCTGCACAAGGCAACGTCTTCTATTTGAAATGCTGCACCATGAGGCTGTGGATGATATGAAGGCAGGAAGAGGACAGCTTTACTGAAGACCTTGAAATGACAGACTGAGAGAAGAGAAAAGTATGCAATTCAGCACAATAGAAAAATCTAATGAGGCCACATTTTTCACTTTTTCTACCCATGCTATCAGTTTAAAGGAATGTAATGCTTTGGACATAATAAGGTATTGTCTTTAATAATAATAATAATAATAATAATAATAATAATATGCCAAAAAGTCAACTAAGCAATAATCAAATAAGGTACACTATAGGGACAAAATATTGGAATTTATAAAGATGTAAAAAGATGCATCATACAGCCACAATGCACTCTGAAACTAGAACAGTTGAGGGATAAAAGCCTTGATCATGGAGAAAACTCACAATCCTTTTCTGACTAGCACAAAAGCTTAACCTCATTAAAAATATCCATCTCACTATGATTCTGCATTACAGCAGTGATCTTGGTAACACATTCATTAAAAGTTTCGTAAGTAAGAGCCCCGTCAAACACTGACAAGGACCAAGTTTCCACCTCGTCCAAAAATATCGAATAACTATATGAAAAAAATTTAAAGAAAAAGGGCATTCATGAAGTTCATACTACTTCCTAGGTTCTTAAACCATCCATCATGTTGTCACCGATTTCCTATTCGCACATGATCAGACATACTGTACAATAATCAGATAAAAGAGTTGATTTCAAATATGACATTTGTATCTGTTGCTGTTAACTCTCAGTATGAAGTCCAAGAGCTGTCACTGCCAGTGAAGCAAACCATCATTAGGCTAACGAATCAAAACAAACCCATCAGAGAGACAGCAAAAACATTAGATATGGCCAAATCAACTATGTGAAACTTTCTTAAAGAGAAAGTTTGTGCTGGCGAAGACAACAGAAAACAACTGTGGAAGATGAAAGACATCATTCCCTGGTGAGGAAAAGCCCTATAGAACAATTGGCCAGATGTTTCTGTGTCAAAGTCAACAATCAAGTGAAGTCTTTACCAAAATCAGTGCAGGAGGTTTACAAACATGATGTAAACATATTGGTACCAAAAGCGTGTCAAATGAAGCCTGAACCATTATGGTCCAACGATGGTCTATGGATAGATGAGGCAAAGATTAACTTGTACGAGAATGATTGGAACAGAAGAGTATGTAGAAGGAAAGGAACATACTGGGAGTCAAACCTGGGCCTTCAGCATGGCACTGACCCACCAGTGCCCAGTAAACTATAATACATACAGTACTAGTGAAGGGTTGTTCATGAACGATTCGTTTTTTTTTAACGAGTCTTTAACGTGACTCAGAAGAACGAGTCGTCTCGGAGAGTGATTAGTTCATTTTCTACTGTGCGCGCATGAGCAAAGCATCGCAAAACCGCTGTAGGTTATGTACAGGAAACAGAAATGAGTCGTTACCTTTAAGTCTTGGTTCAAATCATTTGTTCTTTTGTCACGTGACTCCCATAGACTCTATGCAGTGCAGTACACAGGAAACAGAATTGAACGGTTCTTCTCAATGAGTCTTTCAGCCCTAGTCGTTCGTTCTTTTGTCTTTTGTTCCTTGTGACTCCCATAGACGCCATGCAGTGCAGTAGATCCAAAAGAACGAATGATTCTGACCAGAAGATATGAGAGGTGAGCTGCTCATTCTCTTTATCATAATATGTCCTTAGCTAAATTTTAATGTTTTATTACTGGAACTGTAGCCAAAATGTGTGTATGTAGACGTGTTGGGTGTTAGATTCTAAAATCTAAATTCTTAGATTCTCAAATGCTCTTGAGTGGCGTGAAAAAGAAAAGCATTTATTATCTGCAGATCATCATCAGTGAGTTTGATTCCCAGCCAAACAGATTGGCTGTACATTAAGGGGAAATGGGTGGCTTGTTTCCACTCTCACATTGCAACTTGCATAGTTGTGGCATCCTGCTTTCTGCGAATGATTTCCTTAGACAACTTTTTGTCAGGAAAAATACTTCTAAAAACTTTCTAGTGGATTACATTTTTCTGTTTTATCACTATAATGTTCAGAAACACAGGTTAGACTGGACACATTTTTCTTCAAATGATATGGGTTTGATGGCATTTGCCTACACCTGAAGGAGAATTTCTATGTATTTTCCTCTAACGTTGTGCAGAATTAGCTCATAGCAGCTGCTCCTGACCTTGCTTTACACAAGAAGATGGACTGTCTGTTTTAAGAACACAAGACCATGTGATTGACAACAACAAGGACTAACGGAGTAATAATAATAAAAAAAAATACTCTATCGCTAGATCATTTTTGACATTTCTCTGCTTAGAAAACCCAAGGACGCCCATTTTGTATTTGAGGCACATTCCTTATCTTGGAAATCCTCCAGCAATTTCGCAGCATGGGGTGTGAAATCTGAAGCTGGAAAGCATCTCAGTATTCACAAAGCCATTAGCAGTGTCTCGTTCGTTCTGTCCTTTAGCTCTTTGTCTTTATAGTTTGCACTAATGGGTTACCTCGGTCTTACAGCTCAATGTCACCTTGCAATCCTTGCATTATCTGGTTTTACTAGGACTGCGATGAGACTACTTTAAAGCACTGGCGAAAAATGCCACAGTAAGGAGAATTGTGTGTTTGGATAATGAGTGGAACATCTGCTAAAGTGTGATCTACTGGAGAGTGGAGTAAAATGGCTGAGCATTTCTTTGATGTTCAGCATATGGCCTGGAAATGGTTGAGAAAACATCTGCATTAGATTGAGAATACATTTGGTTAGAATTGCACCGTCATGGGATTGAATTAGCCTTCAAGTTTCTTTCACCACTGTTTGAATTAGAAACCGTCAGAGATCAAACAGATGAAATGTCTGACATGGAATTACCGAATTTGTACATGGCAAGAATGGATGTTGTAGCACGGATGTTATTTATTCTTTTAGCCAGGGCAGATGTTGGAATAGCTCTAACTCTAAACTAATTAAAATCTAGTCAAATTGCAGAGTTTTTCTTTCCCCCTGGTTGCTAAATGTGCTTGAAGTATGACAATGTCTACTCTGCCAGGACATTCTGACATAACATTGTGTTCAAGGTCGACAAATGAATAAAAAAAAAACATACAATATGTTTTGTTAGATTAGATTCAATTTATTTTTCATTGGAAAAGGTTGACTTAATAAGTAGATAGTGTACTTTTTTTCTTATTGCTGTCAAATATACAGTGCTGTGAAAATGTTTGTATATACTGTATGTCACGCTTAAATTATTCAGATCATCAAAAAGACCCAAGTGTAAAGTTTGTAGTGGGCACGGAGATCTTGGGCATAGAGACGATCTAAACAGGGGAGGTGGTTCTATTGTCGTGCTGGAAAACACGCAGTTTGACTCATGATGATTAGGTGCTCAGGGCAGTGGGTGAAGGTGGTTAGCAGAGGATGTTGCTGTAAGGTGATGATCCACGCCCGGGTGGGCTGCTGTGCTCAGATGGGACGGACAGGGCGGATGACAGGTAGATGGTGGGCTGTGACTCTCTATTCCTTTCTGGAGCATTTTAGTGCTGTCCAGGGTGCTGGTTGAGCCACTGGCTATGAACCCGTCCCCACACTTAATAAATACAAAATGTAGTTCTTAAATAATGATTTAATTTATTAAGGGTAAAAAAAACAGTCAAACCTACCTGGCCCTACCAGGCGTAATTACTCGCAGACCTGATGAATTGAGAAATCACTTAAATAGAACCTGTGTGAGAAAGTGAAGCCTGCATAAAACTAACACAGCATTTTATAAGAAGAACATCTCACCAACAGTTAAACACAGTTGTGGTCTGGGGCTGGATGACTGCCGTAATTGCAGGAATCATGAAATCTGTTAGAATCCTGAAGAAGAATGTCTGGCCATAAGTTCGTGACCTCAAGCTCATGTACATTTGGATTATGCAGCAGGGCAATGATCTGAAAAACACAGGCAAGTCCACCTCTGAATGGCTCAAAATAATTTGGGTTCAATTTAGGTCTGACATTGCCGTGAAAACTTTATTGCCAGCTTGGTTATAGTTGGTGCCGCCAATGGTGGCACAACCATTTATTAAATTTAGGGGGAAATGACTTTTTCTTATGGTGCCAGGCAGGTTTACACAGCTTTTTTTTCCCTTAATAAATGAAATCGTCATTTAAAAACTGTATTTTGTATTTATTTGGGTCATTTTAGTGTCATATATTAAAATGTATTTAATTTTTTCTTATTTAAGTGTGACAAATATGCATTAAGAAAAAGAAAACAGCATACCTTTTCATGTGCTCTGCAGTGCATTGGAATACCATCCAGGGTTTACCTCGCCTTGAGCCCCAAGTCTCCTGGCAAAGTCTCCAGTCTGATGAGTGAGTGAGTATGCTTGTTAAAAATTTTATTTTATTTTTTCACAGCACAGAAACATACTGTAATTGCAAGAGGCAAATACAAAAGATTAATATAACGATATTTGAATAAGGGGACAGCAAACACTGGAATTGAGCCGATGTCTCATAAGTCATTTCATAGCCATTCATATTTTGTGGCCTGAACGGTCCTGTAACAAACACCAACATAATAAAAGCCCACAATCATAATAAAAACGTTGTGAGACAAATTTGCGGCACTTTCCACAATCCCACAAATGTAATATATTTTTCTACCAATGTAATAGCAATAGCTATTACGTTTGTGGGGAAGGTGGAAATCTTTACCTTTGAAAACTGTACTAACTTCCTACAAGTGTAATAGTACATATGTGGGAAATGTATTACATTGTGGGATTATTACATTAAAGGCTTCAGATTTGCATGACGTCTGTGGGGTGTTATTACACACTGACAGGTGTAACAGATCCAATAGGTGTAATCCGAACATAAATCACTGCAAATGTTATTTGATCTAACAACATGGTAATATGTCTTAGTCCACATGGGTATTTTTTCCCCTTCTTCATTCATAAAAATTAAATTGAAATAATAAAAAAAATTAAACAACTATGTTCACATGAAAATGCAGAAACACACTTTCAGGCGAAAGAAAACTCAGCAGGATGGATTAACAGGATGTAACCCTAACCATGTAATACAGGCATGCTGGCCGAAAAAGAGGTTTCACCAAATACAAGTGCTCGTACAAGTCCCAATGCTGGTTTGTTTTTTCTGTCTTCGGCTGAGAAGTAATTGGGTTGAAAGGCCTAAAAAAGAACAAAATAAAAAAACACACCAAAAGAAGAAAGAAAAAAAAAAGACCTTATAAAATAACACCTGATCCAATAAGCGCTTTATTAATCTTTTTTTTTATATATATTGCATTTTATTATCACATTAGTAAAAACAAGAAGCCATTGAATGTCAGCTATTCGATCACACTTTTTTTCTCTGATATTTTGAGTTGCAGAATAATAAAATAATGACAGTGTTTTGGTAATTCTCATGAAAAATGTCGAACAGTTACAGAAAATTAAGATGACCAATCATGTATCCGCTCCACTCGTGGCTTCCTTTAAGCATAGTTCACTATTTAATCTACAAACATTTCAGCCATCAAGATGAGCAATTTCTATAATTAAGCTTCAAATGGTTCCTCTGATTGAAAAAAAAAAAAAAAAGTTATACATTTGTTATAAATATGATTGTATAAAATATATACTGTACACATTTTTTTCCCGACGTTGTATTTATTCATACCTTGGTGGCTTAATGGTTAGCACAGTGTCTTCACACCTCCAGGGGTTAGGTTCGATTCCTGCCCCGTCCAGGGTTTCCCCCGCCTGTGAAATGTTCACGAGTTATTTGAGATCATAGTATGTTGAAAACAGAGTTTAAACAATATTTTCTTTCTCGCTATAGCTTTCACTTTCTTGTCAGTCCAAGAACAAGCTGCTGTTTTCGTGAGTTTTGTTCACAGAGCGGATTTGTAAAGCCACCAATTTTGTATACAATGTCTCACTGCACGCTCTGTAAATCCATGAAAGGAAACGTCAAAATAACAAGAGATATTTGCATGCCTGTGCGATGCCAATCTGCGGCATTGTCAACTCTTGTGTTGCAGATGTTTCTAAAACGGAACTGCGAAAAGCGTCACTTTTCTTTAGATGCTCCGCCACATGCATTGTGTTCACACTCCTTCTTTCCTCTTTCTCACTCCCTCTCCCACTCTCTCTTGTTTGCTTCCCCCCCCCTCTTGCATTGAATCTGTCATGATGAACACTAGGCATTCCCTACATCACCAGAGATTATTGTACCTGTTAGCAGCTGAAGAACAGCAGCGTGGTGGGTGCCCAGGGGAAGGTGAGCTACTCTTAGGTCAATATGTCCCTGCTGTCAGAAAGAGGCAGCTGTATTTTGAAAAGGCCATGAGAGATGTTGGCATAGAAACAGAACAGGCCAAGCAGACAGGCAGTTATTCTGACAAACGCATTCTCCTGTGACCCCGAAAAAGAAAAACAAGTGGTATGGTGAAGTAAAACAAAACAGGCACCCGCTTTTTTTTTTTTTTTTTTTCAAAATGAAGTTTACCTGGTGATTTAGGATTTAAAAAGAAAAAGAAAAAAAAAACTGTTTCCAAAGAAGAATATCTGTAAAAAATGATGTTAGTTATATCAGATCCAAGTGCTACAGTAGGTCTGAGAATACTATCGTGCAAACAGGCTGTTAGAGGAGAGTACAGTACTATCAATTTGTGCAGCAACAAACCTGGACATGTTGATGGTTAGTTAGGAGATGCTCCTTCCATCTTTCTTTGAAGACAGCCTGAGCCTCAGGTGTCCATCCAGACAGAGGAAGGTCCTTTCAGCACATGGGTACCAGCAGACAGAAATATATTGATGTCTAAAGTCTTGCCTGTCTTGACAGATGAAAGCTTCGGGGAGATGGTGGGAGAGGTGTCGGCAGCCGTAACCCTGCACACACTGTGCACGCGTCGTTTTTAATGATTTTGGGCAGAATTCCATGTGTTGTTGTTGTTTTTTTTTTTTTTCACATTTAGCTTTTGCTGTGTGTTAGAAGGTAAAATAAATAGCCTAAAAGTGAGCAAAAAAAAAAAAGAATATTTTTCAAGCTTTTGAATATAGAACTTTTGGATGGAGTTTGGAGGAAGATTCTGCAGTGCACCAGGCCTTTGAAATGAGAGAACAAGAATGAACATGCAAACTCCATGCATGGAATCAAACCCGGATCCTGGAGGTGCAAGGCAACAGTGCTATATTAAAGGTGGCTCTTGTGCACACTATGAAGTATACTCCTGGATGGTGGTTCCATTTCTTGTTTGTCTGCAAGGACTTGCGTTTTCAACCTGATGTGTGTGAGGCTACACTGGTGGAAACACAGCACATCATATTGAATGATCTGTGAGAACCTGGGGAGATGTTAAGAACAGCTGGTACAAGCCACAGCATCTCTATAAATATATATATTAAAAAAAAAAGAACAAAAATGGCCGATGAAGGATTTATCCCTCCAAAAAGAACAAAACAAAATGTCACGAATTCTGTTCAAAGCAGCAACCTGCGTTCAGTTTAATTTTAGACTCCATGCTCTGACTTCTGTGAGATTCTATTTTTGAAAAGGAACCAAAGGTCAAATATGAAGTACAGCTGGAAGAGATGGTGAAATTGATTTGTATATAGTTTCGACCTTTATAGTTTGGTTATGTGAAGAAGTGCTGTTTTTTTATTTTTTTTATTATTATGTTAAAATGAATGTAACCGTACTTGAACGAGGAAGATCTGCCAGACTTGGGGTTGCAGTAGTCCAATGTCAAGGTGACTAAAGACTGAATAAGGGCTTGAACAATCTACAGTATGTGGATAGAAGTGACCTACTTCTTTAGATGTTGTAAGGAAGATACCTGCATCAGGTTATCAAAATGAAAATGGATTGTTGTTCAGTAAGAATATATACCAAAGAATGGGTTGGTGATTAACTTGGGCATGCACTCCAAGCACGACGGTGTTTACGACCCCATGTAGGTTTAGATCTATTATGCAGACTAGGATCAAAAACAGATACTATTAACTAATCAAGCCTCTAAATCATGTCTCAATCCACTCAAGTGAGCTCCAAGCATCCAGAAATAATGAAAAAAAAAAAAATGAAAGTGAAGATCTGTTAAAGAAAAAAAAAACACTTTGAATACCAATCTTTAATTGGTTGCACTTTAATCTGAACTTCAATGCCAGATTTAAAACTACTACAATTTGACAGGCTGATCACTGGCTTTCTGATGTTTAAAAGCACCTTAACCTTTCAAAGAAGTCGTGTCTGGCCCTTCTATTGATCCACACAGTGCATCTAATAAGATTTCTCATTCCCCAATTAGCAGGGCATTGAGTGGAGTTAATTCTCCTCATTCTTCCTTCATGGTGACAGAGGTGCCTCGCTAAATAATGCAAGTACATCGTTTAGCAAGCGCAATCGCTGGCAGAGCTCTTTGTTTTCCGGCAAATTTGCTCAGCTGCAATATAAAGCAGTCAAATTAAAAGTTCAGCCAAAAGTTAAGTTGGAATAGAGTAGTAAGCAAAACAGATGAGTGCACCAAGACCAACACTGAACAACTCTGTGGTTTGGAATATCGCCTCAGCCCTTGAGCGTATTTGTAGGAGTACCATACTCAAAGCTGAACGCTAATTACTGCGAAACTGCAAGGTTAATTACTTACTACCAGCTGTCAGAAAAGCTTCCTATAGTGGTTTATGGACAATAATATTTCAGAATACTTTATTCAGAACACAACAGGTTAGATATCGAAAAGATTCTCAGGGCAAAAATTAAGGGTTTTCTTTCTAAACGATTCTATAAAATGGCACAGTTTGTAATTCACCGATGCCTAATCTCACACCCTGAACGTACTGTAGTAATTAGCAGATTAGTTAAATTAGCTGTATTGGAGCAGAAGAATCACCCTGGGGTGAAAGAATTAAAGGTTTTATACTGTAGCATGTGTCCGAAAACCTCCAAAGCAATCATGCAGGTTTTTACTGTGTGTGAAGAACTTGCTCATATATTCAAGCAATGCATTAAACACAGAAATACCAGTATCCAAAAAAGTAATAAATAAAAAAAGGATCCAAAAAAAAAAAAAAATTCTCCAAAGTCTTAGAAAATAGGTTTAAACTAGCAATATTTCTTTTGGTTGGTGCCTCTGTGGAGACCCTATGAGGGATGTCTGCTTATGTATTGAAGCACAGATGGCTTCAGAGAGGCATCAGAGAGGATTTCTCTTTAGGAATCATGTAACAGATCGTGCAGAAACAGGCCACATAAAACATCAGAATGGGGGAAAATATGATTTCAGTAAATTGACCAATTTGTCATTATTGATTAAAATAAAGAAACCAAACAACCAACCAAATTCATTCATGAAAACCAGATTCATTCATTCATTCATTCATTCATTCTTTAACCTTTTGAATACCAGTCTTTGATTGGTTGCACTTTAATCCGAACTTCAAGGCCTGATTTAACACTGCTACAATTTGACGGGCTGATCACTGGCTTTCTGATGTTTAAAAGCACCTTAACCTTTCAAAGAAGTCGTGTCTGGCCTTCTCATTGATCCACACAGTGCATCTAATACGATTTCTCATTCCCCAATTGGAGGTAAAAGATATCACTCTTAATAAAAAAATATTTTATTTTTTATATTATTTTTATAATTTTTTAAAATATTTTTTTAATAAAAACTCTTTTGTCCAATGACATCCCTATCCAGTTTGAAGTAGATTTATGTAAATCATTTCTTCTTCAACAGGTGCATCATGTAAGAAAATTAGAGGCTGAATCACTGTACTGTTTTTCACCCCTCTAATAATTTTAGTGCTGTCCCTGATTTCGTAGTTTTGTATGCCTGCTGCTAAAGCTGTTTGACTTCCAAAAGTGGAAAAAAAATAATATTTTTTTTAAAAATCACAAAAAAGAGAAGAAAGAAAATTTGAGATGCAACCTGAGATCAAGTTGATTTAAAGAGCTGGTACTGTATAACAGCACGCGTTCCTGCATCAGCTTTTAGTTTTTGGATAAATAATGACTATCTTGTGTGAATTATTTCATAATTTATATTTTAACAAATCATTATTTACAGGTATTGATTTATTATAAGCATTTACCATCACGGCAGTGTCAGAAAGGCACTCGACTACCGCACTCATTACCCATCGTGCCTCAGCTGTTCAGCTGTTGTATAGTGTGATTGCTCGTGGTCTCTGTATCCCTAGTAAAGTAATCATAGTAAAATTCAGAACATGCATATGCCTGCGCCTATACTGTATTTCCGCACAGACATCAAATCTTTTTGTCTCAGAATGACTCTCAGCTATTAAATGCATCAGGGTTGTTGTTTTTTCTTTTCTCTAACAGCACATCCTGGCATCTTGTATTCCTTTAAAATCACAGAATGTAATTTGGGACTGTCTACACCGTGTACCTTTAAAAAACCGAGAGACAACTTGCGCTTGTCAAAGCTTTGTATTCCGGTTGTAGCAGTCCTGCGATAACATTTTGATATTGTTTTCTGCTTTTATTTACAGAGAATAATGCATGGAAAAGGGCATGCCTGCTTTCCTTCCTGATAAAGCCAATTTACATTCAACTTATTGCCTGCACGAGTTAATTGCCTTGAAGCTGAGGGCATGGCAAAGCTTTCTAATTAAACACTGAAATATTTATGGGTGGAAATGTGGCTGTGTCCTCTTCTTTGCAAGCTGAAGGAGCTCTAAAGTGAAAATATATTCTAAAAACAAAAACACTCGTGAATTAATTACTTTTTTTTTTTTCAAGGGCTTTTTTTTTTTTTTTAAGGGCCATTATGTAAAAGCACAGCACATGCTGTTATAGAAAAATTATGGAGTATGGTTATGTACAGTATTACTACTATTGTGTGGTGGATTTAACAGAATGCCCAGACTGTATTAATTAAATAATAAATATACTTTTTAATGCTTTTATGTTGTACAATGCCCATAGAACAAGTTATCACTTATATTATAGCAGCTTTAAATGGTTCAGTTCAAAAGACAAAATGATCAGGAAATCACAAAGGGTAAAGTTTTCCATTCTGTATCTACTGTATATAAGTAAAAGCAGGGTTTTGTCTGTACATTGGTCAGAATTCACTTTTTCAATGATATCTTTATTTGATCATAAATGAAATTAAAATGTTCAGTAGAAGTGAAGTTATGAACAGTTATGTGCCAGATTTAATAATCTACTTAAAAAAAAAAAAACTAATAAGCTACTTACTCAATGTAAACAAACATCTGCACCAATAGATATTAATTAGAAAAACTAAACCGAATATTTTTAAAGGTAATATTTTCGCCGCTGGAATGACAACGCTCAAGAGGTATAAGTGAAATTTAACATGCCGGAGTCATTCTAAGACAAATCTAATCTACTTTTTTGATATCTTGTCTGTGATTCGCTCTCTGATATTTGGCTGCCGATGAAAGAAGTACAACTCAGTGTCAACAATTAAACTTTACAAAATTCGAGTTCTGCTGTACAGAAAGACAGACACACATGTACATGCGCTTCAACCTGAAATAATAATATCACTGATAACATTAAAACTCACATTCGATTATTTTTAGCTTTAAACTCCTAACCAATTCTAAAATCTCTTTTCCCGCCAATAACGGGTACTAACGCTCGGTCTAACGGACCAATCAGAACGGAGAATTCAACTGCACACTGCTGTAATTCTGTATTTTCTCCGAGTGGCCAACTTTTCTGGACGGCTAGCCAGAGGTGTTGTTTCTGTTCCTGGTGATTTCTTCCAGGATTCAGTCTGCAATAAGTTGTCTGTTTCTAGCAGTGTGCTAGGAAAATCCTTCGGGCTTTTCTTGGCAGATTCACCTGCCAAATACAGTACTGTAGGTCTCTGAATCATTTTCAGTCCCTCCTACCTTTTACTTTCCATAAGCAAACTTCTCTGACCACCATATAACTTTTACTCACATGATTCCGACTTTGATTCTTTTGATATTTGGTTAGTGATCTTGTTGTTGGTTTTAAACCGCCAGTCACATAATAAATAAACCTGAATAAACCAGTTTTCAAAGTTTATCAGGACCAGGAAATAATTATTTAATGACTAGCTACATAAGGGCAATTTTAACACATTATTTATTACAATAAACGTTATTATGCTTATATGCCTGCCCATGATCTAAAAAAAAAAAGAAGAAAAAAAAAAAGATTAACAATAAGAAATGAATTACAGAATAAAATATAGAAAAAACTGTAGCTATAGAAAATCTGGTTATAGAATAGAAGAACAAAATGTGCATGAATGTAGACATGTTCAATGTCTATAAATGTCCATAAATGCCCAGGGTATGTGGAAAATGTCCATAATGTCCATAAATGTGCAATCTATTTAAGTATTCAAATATATACATTTTCATTGTCTACTTGCCAAAAAACAAACAAACAAACAAACAAACAAACAAACAAACACTTGGCGAAGATATTTGCACAAAAGCAATTTTGTTCAATTTCAGCAATATCCAGTTTGGATTAAATGTATGTAATTTGTCTGGGAATTTCTTCTTTAATAGGTCCAATTGTTTTTATTTTTATTTTTTTTATTTAATTTTTTTTATTTATTTGTCATCATCTGAGAGAACTACAGGCTGAATCACCTACCATTTTTCACAGATCTAAGTAGGCATCTAATGATTTTAGTGCTCTCAGAATAGGCCTCCCTTTTTTTCTTTTTTTTTCTTTTCTTTTGTGTGCAAAAGATACGTCGCATTGGGAAAAATATACTTTGACTGCTGCTATAGCTGTTTGACTTCCAAAAGTGCAAAACAAATTTATTAGCAAATATTTGGTCTGCGTGGTACACAACTTCACATGCTACATCTACATCTACACATGGGAGAGCATTTTCAAGAGAAGAAAGAAAAATTGAGATCAAGCTAATTTAAAAGAGCTGGTACTGTGTAACAGCAGGCACAGGTATACTGTAGTGTACTGTAGCTCACATACTGTACGCATTCCAGCATCGACGTTCAGTTTTCGTTAAATAATGACTAGCAGCCAGATTCTTAAATATCTAATGATCAATACTAATGTATTAATTATGTATTTTTAAACTGATAATTATTTACAGGTATCAATTTATTATAAGCCTTTACTATGAAATATTTAACTGAATTGAACTGTCCATATGACATAAGCATTAAAGTTTACAAAAGATGCAGCTCACTACAAACTCTTCTTTTTTTTTTTAAAGTACTGTACATGTAATTTTATTTAATTCCATCTCATCAGTTTACAATTGTACCAAAGCTACAAAATTGTAATATTGTGTGAGTCTGTCCAAAAGGTTCCTCCCAGTACTCCTAGATGATATGGGGAAACCTCTTCTAGATTCAAGGAACAAGCATGCATGATCATTGTGAAGTCTTTAATTGAAGTTGAGGGTTCGAATCTGTCTTGGGTCTGTGTGCCTGGAGTTTGCATGTTGGAACCCTGTCCAGGGTGTCCTGGGATAGTTTCCAGTCTCCCATGACCCTGTAGAGGATAAGTGGTACAGAATATAACATGGATGAATGAATTAATTGAGAATGAAAGGTGTTTTGTTGTACTAATGTAACTTAACAAGCATGACAGTCATACCAGCTTTCTCTGTGTTATAACTCTAAGCCTGAACCCACTGATGGCCGGGAGGTTAAAAATCACCCGTTTCCCATTTTTAATTAATTTCAAACAGAGCGACCTGTTTCAACTTCTATTTATGATAGAAAAGGATCTGTAATCTGTTACCTGGATAATTTTGTATCGTGTGTGTGTTTGGACTCGACTATTCAGGGAAAATATTGATCTGTGGCAGAACGAAGCTAACTCAGATGGACGTCCCTCGAGCTCAGAGCCAATGACTAAAGTAACAGATCAATTTGTATGTGTACGTACACATACTGTACAACACACAATCTTGTTATCTGTTTCAGTTTCTCCCCTTGGGAATCTATTAGCTAATATCTGGACCACCAAAAGTCAAGGCAGGAATGGTGCGCCGTGTGAAGTGGTGCAAAACTGTTGATATTAGGATGCTGGAAGGCAGTCTATGGATTTGAACATTGTGGAACAAATGTTAAATCCGGGCCACAAAGCTTATGGTTCGGTTTGTAGGTAAGTAGCAGATTGGTGGAGCGGGAGGTTTGAACCACTGACTGTCTGATCATTAACCCACTGGGCATCTGATCAATAGGGAAGAAATGATTGGGCTGCATCAAGCAAAAAAAAAACAAAAAAAAAAGTTGATTTTTAAGGCTGGGATCATCATTAATTTCCGCACGGCCTTCTTTAAAACGTTTAAAACCATTTAAATATTTTACTGTGGCTTAGAGTCTCATCAAAGTCTTCTGTAAATGTCAATCGGTTTTACACATTTATTCATCAGAAATTTTTATCACGAGTCCCGGATTTGACTTAACGCCTCTCATATATTTTATATCCATGGTTTTTTAAAAAATTTTTTTTTTAACTCACCTGAATCTAAGTCTAATGTGATGTATTACAATATGTATTCATTCTCTTTCTGTATATATTTCTGTCCATTTTTTTTCATTCTTTAACAATCTATTTAATTTAATGGTATTGTTTACATGCTCAGTTGTGTGCATGCTGTTTTTTGCTGTGTGAAATCTTTACCTTGAAGAAAAGCAGAGGAGGGGGCTCGATCGTTAATATAGATTTGCAATTTATAAACAGTGGAACCCATTTCAGTAAATGCCAGGCCACTTTCAACACAATTGTGTCGAGGTTATTTTTTGCATTTAGACAAAAAAACAGAGCGACTGCTCTCTAGTAAAAGCAGACAGCGAGAAACGTCCCCGCCCCCCCCCCCTCCCATCCCCTTTCTTCTCTTTATATCTTCACAGCTGGCTGAAAATCATTCAGAGCATGGACACATTTGTCAAGTGTTTGGAAACAGGAAGAAGGCTGGGTTGAAGGTCAGGGACAGTTCCATCTTATGGATGTATGAACTTCTGTTCACTGATCGATGAGGACTTGACTCAGCAGGTGCGCGGCAGGGCTCTTGTACAAGTGAAAGCTTTCAGCTGAAATTCTGGCAGGTTTCTATAAGAATAGTTGCTTGTGTGTCAGACGGTGACATGGGTCGAATGCGACGTGGCACGGCACGTAAATTTCTTTTGTGGAGCCTTGTTTGTCTCGGTGTCATATTCGATAGGAGACGGACTGTTTTTGGAGATGCGCTGCCGGAGTTAAAGATGTGACACAACAGGAGTCTTTTCCTGAACTGGATACGGTTGTATTTATTGCGTAAATTCTGATATTTTGTCTCTGAACGCTTAATGTCCATATTATCGGTATATCACGATGCCACTACCTGTACTGTAACTGTACTGTGTTTTAAACTCCAAATGAATGTGGTGTAAAAATGGAACAGATGCCAACACTGTCATCACATCAGCCTCAACAATACATAGCTACATCACTCAAGTTCAAAACTGGTTATCTATCCATTTATCAAGGAACCTCAAGGAACCAACTAAGGACCATGGAGGCCAATGGTAATAATCACCATTGTATTTATTCTTATTTTACAACTTTGGTGGGACCTCCAGTCAACATCCACACAATACAGGCACTTTGGGGAATGCCAATTTAACCTAATCTGTATGTCTTTGGACTGTTCGAGGGAACCGGAGCACCTGGAGGAAACCACCATAGATGTATGCAGGGGTGTTTTCAATCACACTTGTGCTTGATTTTGAATGGATCTTCCAGTAATATTTTCTAATTCCCCAATACAAACCTCTAATATAAACCAGATGCCCGATGAACTTCCAAATAAATAGTTTATCCCTTATACAAATTTAGAACATGCAACAGTTGTTCCACTCATATTGACATCTCTAGTCCCCATCAATTTCTCATCTAGCTACATTAATTTCTCTTTGTACTGGGAAATACTTCCGACGGGAGCAGATTTCAAATGACTCGAGTAGAAATGCAAAGTGACATTGATATAAGCGAGGAGATTCTCTCTAAGGTCAATATTTTTTTCATTCCTTACTCTTTCATCCCCCCCCCCCCCTCTTCCTTCCTCTTTACCCTCTGCTGGTAATCAATAAAGGTGCTTGATAGGTTTCCTGTCCTGAGAGGCATGTGGCTGCCATTACTTTATTCACTTACCAACCTGCCAAGTGAACTACATGTATCTGTAGCATCAGGTGTAGAGAAAATCTGAAGAGGCAACTTGGGATGCAGGCAGGTTGAGAAGGTCAGTCAAGGAAAAAAATAAATAAGATGAAGTTAGAGAATGAGCAAAATCAAGATAAAAACCCCAGCCTACCAATGCTCATTACACGTGTCTCCCACATCCTTGCTAGTTTGTGTTGAATTCATCTTGGCTAACATGCTTTCCAAACTTCATCACAACGTTTAGAAAGATTAATGATTACAATCGTCTCTAATACATTACCATCTGACCAACGATTCCTCACATGGTGCAACAAACCTAATACAGAGTCCAATATTCTTTATCGCATCACACCAAATAGCAAAAAAGCGCTACTGTTGAGCACAAGAATCCGATCATGTTCTGTGGACAGGAATGCCTAAAAACTGACTTGTAAAATGGCGGCAGGTGGGTGGATGGGCAAGAGGCATACCTGAGGATAAGGTCATTCTGGCAGGTAAATGAATCATGGCCACATGGCTTAACACAAGTTAGCTGTATGTAATAAATCCCTGCTGTGCTAGCTGGCTAGCCACCGGCGGATGGAGGCCGTATTACACTGATGCATCGCTGTGCGGGCCGCATCTCTAGGTCATTAGTGGCACGCTAACCAAGGGCTGCGTGTAACCAAGACAAACAGCCAACAAATATTTGCTAAGCAATGCTATCCATCTTCAGCGGTGGTTTGAGCGCTCGCATATAAAGCTAAAACAGCTCAAGTGTAGGCTGAGTCAAGTGCGCTGAAGTTTATTGCAAGAAAGCACAGTGCGGAATTACTGTTATATACTGAAGTGTGGGTCAGCATTAATCTAAATGCATTTGAATGTACCATCTTTTAAAAGCGACCTCTCAGCATAATTCTTGTGCTTATCTTTTATCTACCCTGCTTGCACAGAGTATCGATTTTATGGCAGGGTCACACTTTCTCTGTCTCTCTGGTTGGAATAACTATATAGATTCTCAGTCATCTCCATGTTCTGGACTCGGCTCAGGAAGCAGACCCTCGGGGTCAGGGAGCTATTGAACTGCGGTTTGAACTCGACTGCCAGGACGGTTGCCGCAATTCTTTTTACTCAATTATTAAATAACACCAGCTGGTGTTACAGATCATATACCCCTCTCCTTTCACACAATATGTACCTATAAGGTGAGCTTTAAGGGTGATGGGACTTACTTGATCTACAGGGAAATGGAGATGCTTTTTGCAACAGTAAGAGCCAGAAGACTATCGAACTCCTGTAGTGTACTGTAAGAATGTGTCGCATTAAGGCACAAGAAGTCATTTTGATTTGCATGAGAAGCAAGATTTTATAGAGTTTTATCAGATTTACAAAATAAAGCTTATAATTGATTGGGCATTGGGAAAAATGGGTATCAGTTATTGGTTGTTGTGATCATGGATTGGTCCTTGAGATGATGGTGATCATGGATTGGTCATTGTGAGCAGACACCATAAGTGATAAGTCACTGGGAACAATGATGATAAGGGATTAATATTTGCAAACAGTGGTCATGTGTGATTAATTGTTGGGATCAAAGTTCTGATCACAGTGACCACTTGTTCTCAGTGGTGACCACCACTGATCATTCACTGTCCCAAAGGCCCATCCCCGTGACCCCAGTGTCCCCAGCGACCAAAACACTTTGACCCGCAAATGGTTGTTGGGAATAATGGTGATGAGTGACTGTTCTTTGAGAACAATCTATCCAAATTAGCAATACGGGTCTCCATAATGGTGATCAGTGATTTGTTGTCGAAGATGATGCCAGGAGTCATTGGGCTGAGTGGTTCAGGTAGCATGAGACATCCATTAACCATATCGAGAGCGCTGAACAAGGTTTTACGGAGCGGTCCGACTCTCCCATCATCAATACAAGATCGTGGAGACAAATTAACGTGACACAGGAGGGAAGGAAGGAAATAAATGCTGACTTTGCATAACCTTATCAAAACGATGCCACAGCTGTAATCAAAGCAAAGGGCGGACCAAAGAAGTATTAGAATGTATGACTTTTTTTTTCTTCTTCTTTTTTTTCCGACCTGGCAGTGTGTATACATACAGTACAGGGAATTTTGTTAGCCCATAGTCATCATTGTACATTTGTATTCATCCAACCCTCACAATTAACACCACAACTTTTTTTCCCCCAATCTTTCACCGTGTAAAGAATGGAGTACTCTCATCCTCGTGTCTCTGTAGCCGTGTGTGAGGGAGGCATTGAGAGCAGAAGTCAAATTACTCGGCTTATGCTGCAGCCAAGACGATGATCTATTTAGTGGCCCACAACAACTCAAATTAAAAGCATCTCTCTCTTGCTGATTTGTTCCACTAAGCCAAATTCTCTCTTTTAAAATAAAGCATATCATTTCATGCTTGTACGGACTCCTCAGGCTGAAATGTTCTTAGCTGAAAGCAATCTCTGGACTGACATATTCTTGATGAAGGTACAAAGCCAAAATAAACACAAGCTTGCTTTATGGCGTTTTTTTCCCCTCCCCCCACGAGTTGCAGTGCATTTAATAAAGAAGAACTGTCTCTATTCAGTATGAACTAATGGCATGTTACAGTATATGATTTGCTGTATTTGCATTGACATACTGTACAGTAGACTGAAACAGCAGTTTTAAAAACTAAATAGTGAACAGATGACTTAACAATTAACAGTTTACTTAAATTAGTGGTGCCCTGTCCAGGGTGTACCCTGCCTTGTACCCTAAGCCTCCTGGGATAGGCTTCAGGCCTCTGCGACCCTGAATACAGGATAAAATGGTATAGACGATGAGTGAGATACAGGTACCAGTGGGCATGAATTACAAGCATGCATTTCATGGAGGCGGCATGCTAGTGTGCTGGTTAGCACTGTGGCCTTGCACCACCAGGGTCCGAGTTTGAGTCCCACCTCCGGGTCTGTGTACATGGAGTTTGCATTTTCTCCCCATGCTTGGTGGGTTTCCTCCCGCATTCAAAGTACATGCAGATTAGATGTTGACCAGAGATCCTACCATGGTTGTAAAACATCATTGTCCTCCATGCTCCTTAATTTGGCCTAGAGAGGTTCCTAAATGGATTGATTGATGCATTTTACTGATGCAACAAACACCATCATGCCCCAACTTTTGGCAACACATGAAGAAGTCAGACCTCATGGTGACTGGCAGAAGCCGCAGCCAATCAGGAGAGACAGAGTCTGCGACTGTACTGTAGATACGGCATTTTTATTTACAACTGCTTAGTTTTTTTGCACTTTTGCCTACAGTACAGTGTGGTGTCATCATTGTGCAGAAATATAAAAGGTGCTGCGTCAGGTGTAGTTTCTAATGCTGGCAGTTAGATAATGTCGGTTGAAGCCATATTTTTTTCTAATAAAAGTATATTTGCAATATTCTGAAATCGTAATAGTAACTACTAGGACTATTCATTTAGATTCAAACATACAGTATTAAACCATACCAAAACTATTCAGAATTTTTTGGTTTGAATCTTTGCTTTCTTCTTCTTTCATTTATAATTGTATTAATCTCAACTGTAGTTTTTTTTTCTTCTTTTCTGCCTTGCATGTAAGTTACATCATGTTGCAGTTGCAGAAGAAACTTTCTGTTTTATCAAAACGATAAAGTCCAGACATGAACTACATTCGCCATTAAAATCTGGAACAAGAGAAAGTTAACTATCGAATATGTCTGAAATTCAAGTTTTCAAAAAAATAAAAAAATTAAATTCTTCATGTAAATATTGTTCTATCTTCTGTATTAAAATCATCGACACACAGCATGTAGTACAAAGTGATTAATTATCCAGCGTCCAAAGGTGTATTTCAGTCGTAGACGTTGTTGTGGTCATGTAAGGGAAGAGGAGTTTAAGAAGTGAGCGTAAGGCACTGAAAAGGAGAAGGATGGAATGACAAATTGAGGTAGAGGGATGCCACTTGCTTGTATATGCAGGAAAAATCGTTCCGGAATGGCAATCTCACCCACGCCTGAAGAGAGACAGATGGAGACGGAGAATTAGATTTCGTTTCCCATTACTGCTAAAGAAGAGAAACCCTGCACCCTGACCACAACAGGAGCCTGAGAGTCTGGTCAACCTACAGATATGTGATATCACACACACACACACACACACACACACACACACACACACACACACACACACACACACACACACACACACACACAAATATTATTTACCAAATCATTATCACCTTTCTGTATTTATGATTGTTAAAAACCATGTTTGTATTTGGACTAAACACACCAATTTATATGTACGGCTTTTGGCAGACGCCCTTGTCCAGAGCGATTTACATTTTTATCTTATTATACTGTATATCTGAGCAGTTGAGGTTAAGGGCCTTTGCTTAAGTGTTAACTCAGTGGTGCTGGGGTTTGAACCTCAGATCTAGCAATCAGTAGTCTGAATTTTTTGGAGTAGTTTGGATCCCCCCCCCTCATGTGATGTCATATAAGAGGAACCCCCCCCCTCCCCCACCTCTCCCAGCTAGTGCTTAGCTCTGCTGTTCTTTGGTGGGGCATGGCATGGCGGAAAAGGAGCGAAACAGATGGAGGTTGTGGTGCATTATCTCAGCTGGAGCATAAACACTAAACACCCCTAACACTTTAGGGGACCTTAAAATGATCAGTTTTGGGTAGCAGTGACTCTGCTTCACCTCAGGCTGCATCACACCACTTCATCATTGATTACTTCCTAAACAGAACACTTTATCATGTCCTATTCTTTACATAATTAGGCTGTGACAATGTAGACTGTTGTAGTGATTTTCAGCTTCTGGCTGGGTTTAATAGAGCCTTCCGACACATGGTCAATCATCGGGGCCAATCCACAGGCGGGGTCAGAGACCTCAATTATAGACAAATCTCTTTTTCATTAAGTGCCATGCAGGCACTCATTGGCTGCTGCATGTTATTCAGTGCATGTGGGTCTATGTGTGTTTTACCCCCCCCAGAGGAAACTGCTGCTCATTTTTCTTGAAGAGCAAATACTCTCCTGACAGCGAGGTCTAAATTATTAACATGATTACCGATGCGCTACAGTATGCAGTGACAATTAATTTCATATTCACACATGAAAGGTGTTAGAGATCATTCCGTCTCGTTCCTATGAACGCTTTTGCATGTCGATATCAAATTTGCAAATCCTGATCGCAAACTGCGCGAAATCATGTCAAGTCCCGGAGCATTGGAGCTTCCCTAATGAGTGTGCTCCCTTGGGTAGGCGCAAGATTTCGCAGTATTGAAGACTCATCTGTTGCTGGTAATTGAAGTGGCTAAGCGCTGCCCGTCTACCAGGGGACCGAACCGCTTAGACGCTTATCTGAGAACCAGATCGGTCCATCTGATGAGATAACATCCTGTAAAGCGAATGCGGCGAAGGTCACGCGAACACGTGCATTAAAAGGTCAAACATGCTGCCAGTGTCTTCCCTTCGAAAATGCCAAATTGACTGAGAGATACAGTATGTTCGGTAATGAACTGTTCTGCTGCATGAACAAGCAGGCAAAGCATGACTGAGGGCAAAATGACCATCTAAGGCTGAAAAATCAGATGACCTTTTGGAATCAGTGGAAATCAGGACACATTGAGGCTCACTGCATGACGCCCATGGAGGTACATAATGCCCATGTGATTAGGCCATTTGATTACACGTTGCTTGTTAATAGAGTTCACTGGTGTGTCAGTGAGGGGAATGATAAGAAGAAGATGTTTTTTTGTCATCTTTTTTTTTTCTTCTTTTTTCAGTGAGATGGATTAGACCTCTGTATGGAGCAGATAAATAAAAAGGTTCAGAAATCCAAATCTTCAGGACAATTAAGAGGGAAGGACATGAGAAAAGCACAGGTACAGTAAGAAGTGTGAAGAGGTACTGTAAAGGTGAGACTTTATAAAGCGAGAAGGTAGAAAATAAAGGGAGAGGAGAACGAATGAATTTACATTTACAGCAAGAAAAGTTTGGCTTCCACAAGATAAGATGTATAAGTTCAGACAACTGCCGAAGATTGCGTTTTTTTCAGATGCAGCTCACAACTCGCAAGTGCTCCTGGGTGCCGTCGTAATCTCATCACCGGCCGGGTTCCCCCGTTCTGGCCACATGAATGTTTCATATAGAGATTACGCACAGCCATGACCATCCATGTATATATGTATATATGTGTCTACAGGAGGACTCTTCAATCTTCTCAGGGAGTAACGGCTTAAATTGTTTTTAAAATTCTTAGGGTAAAAATGAAGGATAAAATAAAAGAGTTTCTGGATCCGTGGAATGTTTTTCTTTATGAACGATGGTATAAAACAGGATTCTTTAAATGTAACTCAATTCCTGAACTCCAGTCCTGGAGGGCCAGTCTGTATTGTAATTCACCAACATCTAAACACACCCGCTGAACCTAGTAATTTACAGATCAGTCGAATCAGCTCTGTTTGAGCAGAAACACCACCAAACGTGTGTTGGACGCTGTCCCTCCTGGCCTATAGTAACCTACGTTCTGGCGTTTTTTCAATCCCAGAATAAGCATTGCTCAGACAATGCCTTCTAATTAGGAGCTTTGTTACGATTGAAGATAATGACAGTTAATTAATATTAATAAAAACACACATATATTGGTGTGAAATCCCTGCAGAAATCTTAAGAATTTTATCTTTACCCAGCCGGAAGGGCTCATAAAGAAATGTCGACAGCATCATTTGGGATTTTCAGCCCCATAGATTATAGTAGATTATATGTAGTATATGTATATATACACTGGATGAAAGTGTAGCATATTCCAAGATTAGATTAGATTTTGATATTTCTTCTTACATTTAGTCTTTTTATATTAGTGTTTATTAAAAAGTGATATCCATTTACTATTTTTGAAAATTGTATAGAATTTGTGCAAAAACATTATTTAAAAAAAAAAAAAGCTATTGAAAATAATAAGATGTACTGGATATTAATTGACATTGAGTAATGACCGCGTACGCTACTGTATATTGTATATATTAGACCAGAATTACATGTCATGTCCTACTACAAACTCCATTTCCAAAAATTCAAAACAAAAAAAATTCTCTCAATCACTTCTGATTGCATTCACCTGTTACTAATCACACGCACGTCATAAATAACATGGAGTCTCTCTCTCTCTCTCTCTCTCTCTCTCTCACTCACTCACTCACTCACTCACTCACTCACTCTCACTCACTCACTCACTCACTCACTCACACACACACACACACACACACACACACACTGCTCAGTCTCATCTCAGTGTTGGTTTTAAACTGTTATTTCATTTGTGAGTGCGTGTTTGTTTGCTTGATTTGCTGATCATGTTACTTTTTTCCCTGTATATTGGCTTTGCCATTTGATTTTGATAAATATCATCCTGCATTTGCAAGTGTATTGACAATGCTGATGGCTTATTTCAATGAGTTAAGCCGTAAGCATGTGCATGACTGGACTCGAACTAAAATAACTGTCCCTTTATATTCTGACAACATTTACCATTAATTCACCAACTTTGAACATGGCCCATTAAGTCTGAAGTGTTATAAATGTCATCACAAGGGGAATTGGACTGAAATTTCCCAAACACGCATTCAGTTTGCCACACACTAACACCCCAGTGATACTAAAACATTCAGTCTAATTTCCCTGCCGTTTTTTTTTTCTTTTTTTTTCTTTCTCCCTTCCTACCCTGAAGCCTTGCGTTCATCCTTGGCTCTGCTTCAGTACATGGTGCCTAAATGTAATTTTACAGCCTTCAATTCCCAGACATCCACAAAGAAATGCGTGCACAGAGTAAAATAAAGAAAAACACTCATCAGGTCACTCGGAGTCCTGTGAGGATTCCTCGCTGGTACGTGCTTTCGATGCTCAGCTTTACTGTCAAGGACAACCCAGCCTCTCTAATACCCAGTTAAATAAGAAAACATGCGGTGTTGAATTTAAAGTGCTGTGGTTTAGTGTAAGCTGCTGCGTGTATGAAATATACACATGCTCTACAAAGAGAGCGGGTGTGGGAAAGAAATACGAACGCTTGGCTGTTTTTCTCCATCTCCACATCCGACATGACGGTTCTTGATCTCTCCGGTGGCAGGTGTGTTATTAGATGACGTGTTAATCACCGGATGACATTGCAAGCAGTTTTTCTCTGCCTGTTATTTACGCTTCAGCCAAGACATGAAGACGTCATGCCGTGTTTCTATATCTAGGACTGGGTAGAGTCCAGGTGCTTCTGAAGTCAAATTAGGTATTCTGGTGCCAACGTTATGCAGAAAGCAGTAGGGAAATAAAAATTAATTCCCACATATTTAAAAAAAAAAAAAAAGAAGAAAAAAAAAGAAGTATATTTATGGTTTTTCGAAGCCTGGATGCAAAACCAAAGGGCAAGAGAGCAAAACAATATCTTGTGACATCCAATTAAACAGGCCATGCTGGTAATGGAATTCAGAATATTGGTTGGAAAATGAATTTCATTCCCACAGCCTTTGTTAATGGAAAAATATTTATAAACCTATCGTATAGAGATAACAAATTAAATGTCCATTTGTTCAATCACCAGCCTTCTCTACGGAATAAACGCACACAAAGGCTGTCAAAGTAGACCAAAGCAGATTTTTGGGGATTTAGCTTGTGTGTACCGTGTAGACCCTTTGCACCTGGTGTCATGACGTCTGTCTGCCGCGGTCCCGTCCACTTCTGAACGGCAAAAGGGACGTTACCGACTGGATGCCAAAGTCACCCAAGCACTTTCAGTAAAACACATCTGGTAAAGTTACTGTAGGTCCTCATGAACAAGTTATTCTGAGTTGACGCTGAACTGTATGTGATTCATGTCTAATGCACGTTACAGTGCAAAGCTAACTAGCTCCTAACACAAGGCTGAATCCCAAATCCCTCTCTAACCGCTGATCAAGTGCACTACCTGGTGTGTGGAACAAGGAGTTGTACACCATCCATAGATTTTCCATTTCATGCGATTCGGCATCCAACATCAGATCCATTAGTTAGCATTTAATTAGAAAGCTTGAAAAAAATCTGTATTAATTACTTAAACCTCATTTTATGAAGTGTAAATTGAATGAGCTGATCACAACGCAAGCAAAAACCACCAATTCCAGGCTAGATCGCATACTGTATTTTAACACGATCTGAGGTAGTCATGTTAATAAATAAAACTTCTGCAAATGAACATGCATTTCAAAATTCAAGTGGCATAGTGTGGTTAGCCTTGCACCTCCGGGGTCCGTGTTAGATTCCCGTCTCTGATCTGTGTGCTTGGAGGTCTTCCCATGCTTGGTGGGTTTCCTCCGGGTAGTACGGTTTTCTCCCACAGTCTAAAGACATGCAGATTAGGCTAATTGTCGTTCACAAATTGACCATAGTGTGTCAATGAGCGTGTCCTGTGATGGACTGGCACCCAGTCCAGGGTATATCCTTCCTCATGCCCTATGGGGACCAGGCTCCAGGCCACCTGCGACACTGCATCCAGACTAGATGATGAACGAGTGAGTAAACTTTATTTTTATTCATCCATGCCTGCTTCTTGTTTGAAAAAGTTGTGAAGGTCTATTTTTGGATTTACAGTTTATACCCCAAATTTGCCTTTGCTCAAGCGATCTCACCAGAAGACCAGGTTTGTACCAGGATACTACTTCTTCTGTATTCTTAAAGACTATCTTTTGTCCATCCCAGGACGTACAGTATCTGTTCAACACACCTAGTATTGTTTGTCTTTGCTCTTTAATATGCATGTTTCAGATCATTGTCTTGTTTCATGACCAAGTTTTTGCTGTTGGACAGATGGCCTCAAATTTGCCTCATGAATACTCTGGTTTAGAGAGGAGTTCAGAGTCGAGCCCAAATCATCACCCACTCTTTAACACATGTAACACCCAGAGGAGCATGAGTTTAAATTCCGAGTTTCTAGGTCTTTTTTTTTCCTTCTCTCCTATAATGTCTCAGGATTTTCTTTGATATTGTCACCTCTGACTCGTTAGGGATGTCATGTTCACACAATGCAGCAGGCTTTGGTTTAATGATCTCAAGGTTGTGACTTCAATTTGCAGCACAAACAAGCTGACATCCTTGGGCGTTTGTGCCAAACCTTTCCCCTAGAACTGCACAATTGTATACAGATTTAATTGAAGGTCACTTTGTGTAAGAGTATCAGAACAATGAAAAAATGCTAATATAACTTGCATTATATTAGTCTAAGTGTTATACTACTTTATGTGGCAACATGGTGCTGTAAGGTTTAGCAGTGTGGTCTCGCACCTCCAGGGTCTGGGAATGAAACCCCACCTCCTTCTTACATTGCTTGGTGGGATTCGTCCAGGTGCTTTGATTTCCCATAGACATTGCTGGGTTTGCTAATTGCCACTTCCAAATAGTCCTTAAATGAATGTGTGAGTGTATTTATATGTCCCAGGCCTGGTTTAAGGAGGATAGTTAAACAGAAGACTGCAGATTTCTCATTTGTAAAAAGCAAAAGACGATAAAAATTCATGGGAGGTGACGAGCCATCAGCACCAAAGGGAATAGTGCCCGTGGATACAGTAAGAAATTACTGAATAAATGTGCATACATATATGGCTAAATCCAACCATGCAAACTTATTATAATATAATTTCAACAAAGCTAGCTAGCTGTTATATTGGACCACATAATGGAATGTCTACGAGTCAACACACAGCACCAGATACATTATGGATTATGCCTGATAAATAAAGACAACAACTGAATATTTAGTTCATTATTATTCAAAAACTCGTAATTCAGGAGCACTATAGGAATAAAGTCATTTTTAAAGTTTTAATGATTTGAAGATCTATCTACTCGTCTTAAATCTCAAAGCTAGACCTCTAAACTTCAGCATGCACAAGAAATCACCCTCGAATGCTTTTTGTTTACTGTATAACCTTTGTGTCAGATGCTTTTTCTATGCTTAAATAATTCATAGGTCATTACTGTATGTGGCTTAACTAGCAAAAAATATTATTTTGAAACTGGTCTGCTACTGTGACTGGACTGAAAGTGAACTGAAAATGTACGAATTTCATGAAGCCGTGAGAAATATTCCTCAAATTACATTAAAAAGACAAGAAAGTCTGGCACTTTAGAAGCAAAATAAGTGTGGGGTCGCCCAACGTTTTGTAGAGTTTTGTAAGGTTTGCATGGTTGGAGTTAGCCATATATGTATGTAGTAACTATTACTGCATACTGTTTAGTGGTTATTGTGTGCAGGGTTGGATTTAGCCATTTTAGCACATTTTGCTCTACCCCTGATTTTTTTTTAAAGCCCTCCAGTAGTGACAGCTCCTAGTTGACCAGGTATTCAGAAGCTTTTTTGAATCTACAATCTATTGTATTGTACAACCCATTGCTACTATCCACCTTTAAGTAACTAAAAAAAATAATAATAATTAATAGGTGACATTTCAAAATTTTGATCATGGTCAAAACTTTTCGATCCCTAGTATTTCTACTGCAACACAACATGCCATGCAATATACAAATAGCATTCTATTAGTCTTTAACCAACTATTATGAGCTTTATAGATAGAATCATTTTAATAATACAATCCCCAAAATAAATGTTTATTATTCATTAGATCCTTCCCAAATTAGTGAACAAATAATTAAACAATAAACGTGGACAAAAATAAATAAAGAAAGCCCTAAAATCCATCATAAAATTCTAGGCTCTCTCTCCCTATCTGACTCCTACTTGGTTTGTTTACTCTCGGTAAACATCTCTCTCGTTCACGCTCTCTCTCTTGAATGGCTGCCAGCTCAAGTAAATGGACTCCATCCGTGCCTGAAGTTTGGGTTTGATGATCAGCCTCTTGAAAAATCTGACCTGGCATGTGATGTATGTGTACGGATTTCTCATTGATTCTGACCTGCTGATCCTGAGACAGCACTGTGAATTAAAGTTACTGGATTGTCAGGATGGCAATTAAGGATCATCATATTATTATTTTTTTCTTGTGTGGCAAAGTAGTTAGCACTGTCACCTTGCACTTCCAGGGCCAAGGATTTGAAACCAAAGTACTGGGAAAAACGCATACGCACCACCCGCTCCCTTGTACCTGGAGGTGATCGCATATTGAAACTCATTCAAAGTGCAATTGCATGTACATGTATAACACCAGATCTGTTCCAGCAGTTCAGCATGAGCGAGAGAGACTGTGGTTGTTATCTCTCTGTGTGTGTTTACAAAGAAGTGGGAATCAGGTTTTGTAATTAAAGTTGCATTTTGCTAAAAGGTGTTCATTTCCCTATGAATGTAGACATTTGGGATACCTAGTAGTTATGCTATCCAGTGTTTAGTGCTGCATGCTCACTAGAAACACTTTCCTTTGTGTTGTGTGGAAGAAGCATTTTTGAACTGAGAAAACAAAACAGAATCTGGAGACAACTATGGTAGATTTCTTTCTCCTCCAGTAAAACACTCGTTCATTATTATTATTATTATTATTATTATTATTTATTATTATTATTATTATTATTATACACTCCATTAGACTTGATGCATTGGAACTCTTGTTTGTTTATTAAATCAACTCATTGTTATTATCTAATTTTGAAAGTGCAGCCAGAATTCTTTCACTGTTTTTTTTTGTTTTTTTTTTTTGTGTATGCCACAAAGAGGCAATCAGATGTTACATTTATCTATTCATTCATTCATTTTATACTACTTATCCCGTGTAGGATTCTTGTTTACAACATGGCATCAGTTCATTGAGGTTTTTGAAGAATTTCAATTGGGTTGAAGTCTAGACTTTGACTAGGCCAATCCAAAACCTCGATTCTTTAATCGTTTTTCCAGTAGCCATTCTGATGTAGATTTACTGGCATGTTTCAGGATCATTGTCTTGTTTCAGGACCCAATTTCGACCCAAGGTTTTTGCTGTTGGAGAGATGGCCTCGGATTTGCCTCTTGAATACTCTGGTTTAGAGAGGAGTTCATAGTCAAGCCCAAATCATAACCCCTCCGCCACTGTCCTTCAAGGTGAGTATGAGGTGTTTCTGCTGAATTACTGTTTGGTTTTCGCCAAGTATGGCACTGGACAAGGCAAAATGAAGAAAGTTTTGGTTTGTTCAGATGCAATTTGAACAAATGACAAGATTCCATGTTTTTTTTTAAATATTTTTTTAGACATGAACCCTTCCGAACAAACTGTACTTGTTCATAGGATTAATGTGCTATGATGTCCACTTCTGGAGAACTCTATTAAACAGTTTTCACTTTTAAGTAATCTTTCTCACTGTAGAATTTTGAACTCCAGATTGTTTAGACATGATTTCCTAACCAGATTGATATGCAGCAGCCATTGCTTATCTAAGACCATTGGTCATTGTCTTTCCCTCTTGGCATTGTGTTACCACACACCTGAATGACCAGCAAACTGCCTATGCTTATGATGAATTCATGAATGGCTGATTAGTATCACCTGTCTGGAACGTACATTTTGCCTGTTTGGGCCTGATGCTGCCGATAAGTCTAGGAAGACCAGGACCTGCCTTCAGTGCTCCGCCTCCAGTTTCTTCGTAACATTGCCAAGTCTTATCATTCTTGTGTTGCATTAGACTTTTGCCATTACAATTCTTTAATTTGCACAAACTGATTTGCATACTGCTTCTCACTACCTGTTACAATATCATGTCTGATGTACTGAACTCTTTGATAGCAATTGCAATTTAGATTTTTGTTGGCTGAATCCTAAAACATTTTATCCCAACTTATTTGCTTAACAAAACTTAAACAAAACTTAATTATACTTAAAAAAAAAAAAAAAAAAAAAAGAAAGAAAAAAAAGTCAGGCATGATGGCTCTGCTTCGAGAGAAAATATGAGGAATGAATTTCTTTCAAGCACATTAAACTGATTAGCCATGACATTAAGACAAACCCACCTAATATTGAGTACTGTAGGTTCTTTCTTTTGCCACCAAAATAGACACCTTTCTAAGGGAGCCAGCATTAACCTTTTCAGGAATTTGAGCTACAGTAGCTCTTCTATTGGATCGGACCACATGGGCTAGCCTTCACGGCCCATGCGCATCAGTGAGCTTTGGTCGCCCATGACCCTGGTGCTGGTTCACTGGTTTTCCTTCCTTGGAGCACTTTTGTTAGTTGTCCTGACCACTCAAGACCAGAAACATTCCACAAGAGCTGCAGTTTTGGAGTTACCCTGACCCATCAAATCAACCAACACACGTTGGTCCTTCTCACAGCAGCTACTGTACAGTTATAATATCTTGTTACAATACCATCTGGAAGTGGGAGTGATATTTTAGGCAACAAGTGAACATTTTGTACCTAAAGTACAAAAAGTACCTTGAGTGACTTTGTCAAGGGCCAGTTGTCAATTGTGATGGATAGAGGAATGGATCACGGAGCACATTTCTGTTTTGGTGGGAAAAGATGGACCTACTCAATATTAGACAAATTTTTATGGCTGATTGGAGACTTGGAGGACAGAATCTGTCAGTATATACAGTATACAGTATAAATGGCATTATGACAAAAAGGCTATATGAAGTGATCAACGCATCGACTTGTCTGTAATTGTCTAAATAACACATTAACACACGGTTGCTTGCACTACACAGTGAGGAGTTTTAGGTTGATTTCAGTTTCTTGTTTGTTTTAGCAGCATAACGAATTTCAGAAAATTTTAAATCGCATGAAAACAAAAGTACATCAAACAATACACTTTAACGGTGCAGCATGGAAAGTACAGTTTCCTGCAGCAACAGTTCAAAAAAAGTACTGTAGGTAGGAAACTAGTCCTGACACACCAGCATTGTTATGTTTGGCTCACAAACCTTTCAAAATCATTCTGTGCCCCCTAGCAGTGCAGTGTCCTAGCAAAGCATACACATGGTACTTTCCGAAGTGCACTGATGATTGCATGGTCAGCTGTCGTCCTTTTTTTTTTTTCTTTTTTTTTTTCAGTTCTTTGTCGTTTGATGTGTACCAGAGGGTGTTCACTGGATTGTAAGCCAGCAATATTTTCAAGCTTAAGAGGACCCCTATGCCCAGGACGCATGATCTGGCCTCAATACACACACATTGTGCTCTGGGTAGTCTCGGTCAGGTTGTTATCAAGCCTTGCTTTGTTCCCTGCTTTGATCCTGTCCTGTCCTGATGCATCTCCAGGTTATTCCCACTGCCCAGTAACACGCGTCTAGGTTGATCAGTTACTTTTCGGCATAATTAAACCATGGTCTGACACATTGATTGTGTAAATATTGCTCTGAAAAAGACTCTCAAATAACAAGGGCATATACTGGAAGGTAAAGTTAGCTGGCCAGATGCTGTTGATGTTCTAATAGATTGCTAGCTGATGTTAATTCATATATATTTCTATCTACATAGTAAGTTACCCAGTATCCTGAGTCTCATAGCAGCACATCAATATATATAGCATCATAAACATAATGCATGTATTATGCTCAGTATTGTATACTGTAGGTTCTCCTTGGTATCGCATTATACTATACATCTGAGCAGTTGAGTGTTGAGGGCCTTGCTCAAGGACCTAACAGGAGCAACTTGGTGGTGGTGGGGTTTGAACCTGGGATCCTTCTAAACTGTAGCCCAATGCATCAACCAACCTGCCCCAGCTCAAGTCATTCCTCCACAAGAGCTCTAGCATAATGGGGTGGTGCCTGGCACTGGGACATCTGTGGTGGATCATTTGGATGCTTTGGGGTTGTAGGGTGGCTCCTTCGTTGAGCGAGCTTGTTTTTTCCATGGATGCTCGATCGGATTAAGATCTGGGGAATTTGGATTCTACAGTACAGTAGGTCAACAACCATGAACTCTATGCAGCAGGCTGTGGTGCACTGAGTATTCTGGTGCATTTCTATAATAGCACGCATAAGAATAACTTTCTAGCGGTATTGTAGAGGGCATTTTTAGTGCCAGTCCCAAGGCAGTGATAAAATGTGAGGGTTGTGCCAGGAGGAAGGGCATCCGACATGAAACTGTGGAAAGTTACGTGTGCACATCAGATGTGGCTTGTGTATGAATAACATACATTACGAATATAGTATATAAAACTTTCAAACTGCACATTTTTATCATGCTGTTTTATTTAAAGTTTTTTAAGTCTGAAGTCTGATAAATTAGGCCAGGGACGTTCATCTGTCTCCACTGTTTCAGATGTTGCTGCTGCTGACTAAGCATTTGGCACCTCAAGTGTCGACTTTTGCTGCTTGCTTTCCAAACTGAACAGCTTAAAATTCTACTCTTCCATGGTTAAATACATTAAATATCATTTCTTTTTTCCCTTTTAAAAAAAAAAAGTATCATTTAATTGTACTAAGAAAATACCAATACAGTGAATTATGAGAGTACTACTGTACAGTATGTAGTTAATTTCTTTCCACCTCTTGTGTTGGCCTGTTTTCTGGTGGATGTTGAAACAGCAGCAAACAAGTTCGAATGTGTTGCTGCAAAATGCATGGCATTAAATATAAAATATTAAAAGCAATATTTCGATATTTATGTAGTGCTACAGTATTACTGAGGCAGAAACTATGGATACAAGTATTTGTTTTTATTTGATTCAAGGTATTACAGGAATAAAAGAGAAACATGAGTGAAATAGTTATGATGAATGCACACAGAATGACAGAATTGTTTGAAGCACGAGGAGTACAGAATGAAGACTAGTAAACATGCTTCTTTTTTTTTAAAGCAGTAAAACAGGACTTGAGAGCCACAGACGTCATTTAAGTGCAAAAACTACTCTTATTCTTCTCTATTTGGATAGATTAACAACAGAAAACAAATATAAGCAAATGATCAGGGGACCTTTTTGCAGTGCTTTTGCTCTATTCCGGCTTCTCGCAGGCGCTTTCCAGGGCAGCCACCAAAACATGAATAAAATATATCTCTCTGCAGCTAATATTGTGATATTATGGCCTGCTCACCCTTATATCTCTGCGCCTTTATCTGAGAGAGAAATCAGATAGAAAATGCACTGAAGTGTGTCTAGGCAAGCCGTAAGGCAGGCATACGGAGGGTGATTACCAGCGCAGGGCAGAAGAAGGGCACGGTCCTGAGTGTGTACTTGAGCATAGGTCTTGCCTGTATTTGAGTTAAGGTCCCCTGGGCTGTCCAGCAGGCTTGGGGCCAAGCCGAACTGCTGTCTAATGGAGATTAATGCTGATCCTGGATGTGTTAGGATGGCGGACTCTTTGAGCATGAAATACAGTCGCACAGGGCTGACTGGAGCTCTGATTTATGTCATCTGGAACCTGAACGTCAGTGCTCGCGAGGTTTTATCTCTGTCCTGTTAATGGTTTACATCCTCTAACAAACATAAAGCACCACACACACACACACAACTCCTACTACTGTGCAAACACACAGAAATATGCATGTGAAAACTAAATTGTGATCCTGTTTAGCAGGGAAAATCTGCATAATCTTCCTGATGACTTCTGAATACATTTGTCAAGTTATAATGCATTCATTATGTATTATGTGCATTTTTATAGATTTTTGAAATTCACTGCGCATTAACTCTATCTCTATTGTTTGTTGTTTATTTTTAACCTGGAAATGTGTTTTCAGTGTATTTAACAGGTTATCAAATATAGCAAAAGTACAACCTATCCTGTACTGTATGTATTCTTTTCACATATTTGTACTTTACTTGAGTATTTTCTGTGCGTGATACTTTTTACTTACATTTTTAATGAAATCCTGTATTTTTACTGCCTACAGAGAGTATGTTAAACAGAGATTTGTTACTTATCAGCTGACAATCACAGAAAAAAGCGTATTTTCTAATCGAATCATAAGCATTTAAGGCGTCACTTTTGTGCCACAGCTCCAGCAGTGATCATAAGACCAACCTGAGCTGCACCCCATGGGGGAAGTACAGAAGCAAAACAATTCCACCAGTCTACGTTCACAGAAATGACTGGCAGGCCATCATAAAAGTGCAAAATAAACAAAGTGATTGACGGTTACCTGGGCAACAGATCCCACCCACTTGGCCTCTGGGCTGCAGGTTCTTCTGGTTCCTTTTTCAAACCTTTCAAACGGGCGCAAAACTTGTCAAAGTAAGATTACAAGTGTAGGTAGCTAACATACTGAGCAAAACAGTTGTGAACTCTGTGAACAATGTAACTTTTCATAACAAACTTATATTTACAAAGTATTGGCACTTGCATTATAGACGGTCGCCATGGAAGCAACTAGCTAGCTATGCTACTGAAGTAAGGAAAGAGGCTAACAATGCTACCCGTCAATCATTAAATTTATGTCAAAATTTGTCGCACTCATTCCGTACAATGGTGTTATCTACAGCATGTTCAACTGTGTTTAAAATACTTTACAATTATCAGTAACAATATGTTAGATAGCCAGAAAAATCTGTTTCTTTATGGAGTACTTGTACCTTTGCATTTAAATGAAATTTTAGAGTCTGCTCTTAGTACATCTACTTGAGTAAAATTTAAAGGGGCATGTCTACTTGTAGTGGAGCACCTTTTTAGCCCAGTACATATTTTTACTATTTGTCATGTCACGCCAAGCCACAGCCCCGTCATGATCACCTGAGCATTCCTTTCTCACTTCCTGTTCCCCACACCTGTTGTCTATCACTGACGTAATTGCCTATCCTATTTAAGCCACGCTCTGACTCCGTCATGTCGCCAGTTTATTGTGCGCCTTACCAGCCTCAATTCACCAGCGTTTTCTTCTGTCTTTGTCTGCCTAGTTTAGACCTCGCTTTGTTTTTTCTGACCACGTCTCTGCCTCTCGATTTGAATTTGTTATTTGGATATTTCCCGTTGCCGACCACTTACCTGCTTCCTCGACCACGATTTTGGATTACGGACTCTTCTCTCGTCACTCCGGCTACGACCTTCGTCCGCTCTCCGACCACGATTTATCATCGCTCCCCGCTGAGCTCACACTGTCATCCATACGCCGGCTCTGCATGCTCCGGTTTCACTCTACGCCTCAGCCTTCTTGCGCCGGCACACAGCTCAGGTCACACGCCGGCTCTGCACACTTCCGCATTCCCCAGAGGAGCGCTGCATACTCCGGCTTCTCTACGCTTCCGGCTTCTCGCGCCGGCACACGGCTCAGGTTACACGCTGACTCGGCGCACTTCCGCATTCTCCAGAGGAGCGTCAGACACATCGCCCCTCGCCTCGGCGCACTCCTGCCGGAACTACTTGCTTTTGCTTTACAGCAACGCTTTCCCTGTTCAACGCGGAATTCTCAGTACAGCTTCAAAGCACCACGAAGTGAATCACAAGCACTCTTTAACGTCACCTCAATCGGCATATACTCCAAACATCTGCACTTGGATCCACAATGCCCTCTACCGAGCGTGACAGAATAAACTGGCCATTAAAATGGATCCAGCAGAGGCAGCTCACCTGAGGGGGGCATTAGAGAATCAAGGAGCTCTCTTAGGCACTCATCAACAGGAGATTACTTAAATCACTAATACTTTGCAAACCATCACTGAAACTTTGCAATCCCTCTCCGCTCAGGTTCAAAAAACCGACCTCCTCCTGCACCCACTCCCCGAACCCCTCCTCCAGTATTTTCTCCCGCCCAGGAGCCACACCTCCCTGCTCCACCTACTTATGATGGGAACCCAGCTTGTCGTTCTTTTTTGTCTCAATGCTCCCTAGTTCTAGAATTACAGGCCACGTCATTTCCCACGGAATGCTCCAAGGTTGCCTACATTATCACCCTTCTCACTGGAAAGGCAAGAGAGTGGGGGACAGCATTATGGGTTCCATGTTGTTTTACATTTAAAACCTTTACGGATGAAATGAGGAGGGTTTTTGAACGCTCATTCACAGGTCACCAGGCAGCAAGCCAATTACTTCAACTTCGCCAGGGGCTCCGTTCAGTATCTGACTACGCCATAGATTTCTGGACCCTGGCTCCCTCTAGTGACTGGGATGAAAAAGCGCTCTTCGATTGCTTCCTCCACGGACTCACAGACTCAATTAAAGACGAGCTGGCGGCTCGAGAGCTTCCTTCAGAATTACAGGGGCTCATTGACCTAGCGATCCGCATTGATGCCCGGAGACGGACTCGGCGAAGTGAACGTCAGCCAACTCTCACATCTCACACCTCGGTGCCTGCCTTGGTCACTCCTGAACCACCCCCTGAACCCATGCAGATAGGTCACACACGCATTTCTCCAAAGGAGCGTCAGCGTCGCAGAGACGTCGGCTTCTCCTGCTGTCAGTCCAGCCATGTCGTTCGAACCTGTCCACTAAAAGGTCAGGCCCCCCCGTAGTTCTGGGGATGCAGGGGGGCCCAGCTTCTTGTTCTTCCCCAGACCAACGATCATGTTTCTCAGTAACCATCACTCACGGTGATCGGTCTTACGTTACTCATGCCTTAGTGGACTCCGGGGCTGACCAGAATCTAATTTCTTCTTCTACGGCCTCCGACCTCAGAATCCCTCTCACACCTCTGAGCCAACCCTTTACCGTTCAGGCCCTTGATGGTAGCAGACTCGCCCCCATTACCCATCGCACCACTCCCATCACCCTACAGTTTTCTGGAAACCACATCGAGACCATCTCTTTCCTTATTGTCCAAAATCCTCATGCACCTCTGGTTCTGGGACTCCCATGGTTAAGACTTCATAACCCCCACATCGATTGGGTTAAAAGGAGCATCCTCGATTGGAGCCCCGCCTGCCTCTCCTCATGTCTACACTCAGCCCCTAGGGGCCGAACCTTGTCCGTACCACGAGAGGAGACCCCCGACTTAACCAAGATTCCCACTGTATATCATGATTTACGGCAAGTGTTCAGTAAGTCACGGGCCATCTCCTTACCACCCCACCGCCCCTATGACTGCGCCATTGACCTGCTTCCTGGAACCTCTCCACCCAAGGGACGACTCTACTCCCTTTCTCGCCCAGAAAGAGAGGCCATGGAACAATACATTAATGAATCACTCGCGGCAGGGATTATCCGTCCATCGTCGTCTCCGGCGGGCGCAGGATTCTTCTTTGTAGAAAAGAGAGACAAGTCCCTCAGACCCTGTATTGACTACAGAGGCTTGAATGAGATCACCATAAAGAACCGCTATCCCCTCCCGCTGATGTCTTCTGCCTTCGAACTCCTTCAAGATGCCCATGTATTCACCAAACTTGATTTAAGAAATGCCTACCATCTGGTTAGAATACGGGAGGGTGATGAGTGGAAGACTGCTTTTAACACATCCACAGGCCATTATGAATACCTAGTAGTCCCGTTCGGTTTGACCACCTCCACCTCCTTTTTAGGTTACTTCATCTCCCCTGATGGCATCCAGATGGACCCCACCAAGGTCAAAGCTGTTACGGACTGGCCGGTACCTTCTTCAAGGCGTGAGCTGCAACGTTTCTTGGGGTTCGCCAATTTTTATCGTCGCTTCATCCGAAGTTATAGTACGGTGGCAGCTCCACTTACTACACTCACCTCTTCCAAGACTCCTTTCCGATGGAACTCTCTGGCCGAGGAGGCCTTTAAGGAACTCAAACGCCGCTTTACCACAGCACCCATCCTTATCTTCCCAGATCCCGCCCTTCAGTTTGTGGTGGAGGTAGACGCATCGGAGACCGGAGTTGGAGCCGTCCTTTCACAGAGGTCCCCCAAGGACAATAAACTCCACCCTTGCTCGTTTTTCTCCCGTCGTCTCACACCCCCTGAACGCAACTATGGTATTGGAGACCGTGAACTTCTGGCAGTCAAGCTGGCACTTGAGGAATGGAGACATTGGTTGGAGGGGGCGGAACATCCCTTCCTCGTTTGGACGGATCATCAAAACCTAGAGTACCTAAAGACTGCTAAGAGCCTAAATTCACGTCAGGCACGATGGTCACTATTCTTCTCTCGTTTTCTGTTCACATTATCTTATCGCCCGGGTTCCAAGGATGTCAAGCCTGATGCCCTCTCACGACAGTTCTCCTCTTCCCAAGACACGTCCTCGACAGAAACAATCCTTCCCCCCCATTGTCTCGTGGAAACGACCCAACTGGATGTGGAACATCTCGTTCAGCAGACTCTCGAGCAAGAACCAGGCCCAAGTGTTGTTCCCCCCAACAAACTCTTTGTCCCTGCCTCTGTGCGCCCTCAAGTGTTGGACTGGGCCCATAGTTCCAGGCTGGCCTGCCATCCTGGAGTGGCACGCACCCTCTTTCTCCTACACCAACGCTTTTGGTGGCCCACCATCAAGGAGGATGTTAAAATTTTTGTGGCTTCCTGCGATGTCTGTTCTAGGAACAAGAACACAAACAGACCGCCAGAAGGGTTACTTCAACCTCTCCCCATTCCTCACCGCCCCTGGTCTCACATCTCCATCGATTTTGTCACCAGACTACCACCATCACAGGACAATACATGCATCTTTACCATTGTAGATCGTTTTTCCAAATCAGCTCATTTCATCCCACTACCCAAACTCCCGTCAGCCAAAGAAACAGCAGAGCTCCTGGTCAACCATGTTTTTCGCCCTTATGGGCTCCCCATCGACATTGTCTCGGACAGGGGCCCCCAGTTCTCGGCCCAGTTCTGGAAAGCCTTTTGTAACCTCATTGGCACTACCCCCAGCCTCTCATCTGGATTTCACCCTCATACTAACGGCCAGACCGAACGGATGAACCAAGAACTAGAAAAGTCCCTAAGGTGCATGGCCTCCCGGGACCCGTTCTCTTGGAGCCGCTTCCTCCCCTGGGTTGAGTATGCCCACAACTCACTGCCGACCTCCTCCACAGGCATGTCCCCCTTTCACTGCTGCCTAGGCTACCAGCCTCCCCTCTTTCCCGCCCAGGAGGAAGAGGTGGCTGTTCCCTCGGCCCTAACATTTGTCCGTCGCTGCAAGAGGACATCGCTGCGGGCCCGCAACCATCTTTTGCGCACCGTTAGCTCCTTCCAGCGTCACGCTAACCGTCACCGATCATCAGCTCCAAGGTATCGGATCGGCCAAAGGGTAATGCTATCTACGCATGACCTTCCCCTCAAGACCACCTCAAAGAAACTCTCCCCAAGGTTCATCGGCCCCTTCACCATCAACCGCATCATCAACCCGTGCTCCGTCCGACTGTCTCTACCTCTCTCCATGCGCCGAATCAACCCCACGTTCCAAGTCTCCCAGATTCGCCGCCTGGTCTCTTGCCCACTGTCTACACCTCCCCAACCTCCCGCACCCCCCCGACTCATTGATGGGGGCGAAGCATTCACTGTCAGCAGCCTCCTCAAGTCTCGCCGCCGCGGACGGGGGATCCAATATTTAGTAGACTGGGAGGGTTACGGCCCTGATGAGAGAACTTGGGTACCCGCCAAATTCATTCTAGACCGTTCCCTGATCACAGACTTCCACAGACTCCACCCCAAAGCACCTGCTAGAACGCCTGGGGGCGTTCGTACTGTCATGTCACGCCAAGCCACAGCCCCGTCATGATCACCTGAGCATTCCTTTCTCACTTCCTGTTCCCCACACCTGTTGTCTATCACTGACGTAATTGCCTATCCTATTTAAGCCACGCTCTGACTCCGTCATGTCGCCAGTTTATTGTGCGCTTTACCAGCCTCAATTCACCAGCGTTTTCTTCTGTCTTTGTCTGCCTAGCTTTGACCTTGCTTTGTTTTTTCTGACCACGTCTCTGCCTCTCGATTTGGATTTGTTATTTGGATATTTCCCGTTGCCGACCACTTACCAGCTTCCCCGACCACGATTTTGGATTACGGACTCTTCTCTCGTCACTCCGGCTACGACCTTTGTCCGCTCTCCGACCACGATTTATCCTCGCTCCCCGCTGAGCTCACACTGTCATCCATACGCCGGCTCTGCATGCTCCGGTTTCACTCTACGCCTCAGCCTTCTCGCGCCGGCACACAGCTCAGGTCACACGCCGGCTCTGCACACTTCCGCATTCTCCAGAGGAGCGTCAGACACATCGCCCCTCGCCTCGGCGCACTCCTGCCGGAACTACTTGCTTTTGCTTTACAGCAACGCTTTCCCTGTTTAACGCGGAATTCTCAGTACAGCTTCAAAGCACCACGAAGTGAATCACAAGCACTCTTTAACGTCACCTCAATCGGCATACACTCCAAACATCTGCACTTGGATCCACAATGCCCTCTACCGAGCCTGACACTATTGAGTATTGACTTTGTTATTTTTGTGCAGATGATGCCTCAAGACACTGTATCGAGTCTCATTTTGCCTAATGCATTATAAGATGCACTATAGTTAATGAAATTCTTTATTATAATAAATACAAACTTTGAGTGCTCTACAAATATATTGGTTTAAAAAATAGAAAAAAAAAATTGTACATAAATAGATGAATAAATAAATAAATGGAAGTGGTATTCATTTGTTTTCTTTAAAACACTAGCTAATAATCAGAATCAGCTTTATTGCTTTATTTTTTGTTTTGTGTTGTTTTATTTTTTGTCCTGTGTTGTGTGTATACAAGTGTATAATATATACTTTGTCTGCCGAGCATCACGTGATCACAAGTGAGCCAATTATTCTTCTCTCTATCCATCTCTTGCACTGTGGGATTATGGGTAATCGTCTCCCTTACTCGGTCTCAGTGCATGTGTATCACTAATATAGTCAACATCCACGTGCGTGTGTACTGTTTACTATAACATTATCACGTGTGTGTGCGCGGGCAAGTGTAGTGACCGAGTAGTAACTGTACTGCAACAACGGCCCTGTGAAGAAAAACAAGTTTAAAAACTGTTGCCGTGCGGGAGATGAGTCAGTTTAGAGAAGTGATTCAGGTAGTGTGTGTGTGTGTGATGCTTATGTCAGTGTGTAAAAGTCATCCTACACCGTAGCCCTCCTGTTCCTGCTTTTGTTTTATTTGTCTTATTTTTACTTTTTATTTTGTATTAATTCTTTTTATTTTATTTCAATTTCTGGAACGAATGATCTGAGTTTCCATTATTTCTTATAGAGAACATTTGCTTTGATATCCAAGCAAGCTTCTGGAATGAAAATTGCTCGCAATCCAAGGTTCCACTGTGTATTTTTTTTACAGTATTGTATATATATATATATATATATATATATATATATATATATATATATATATATATATATATATATAAATATATATATATATATATATATATACACAGTACAGCCCAAAGGTTTGGACACACCTTCTGATTCACACAGTTTTCTCTTAACAGTTGTTCTAGAGATGTGTCTGCTGCTAGAACTCTGTGTGGCATTGACCTGCTCTCTGATCTGAGCTTCTGTTAACCTGCGATGAGGCTGGTGACTCGGATGAACTTTTCCTCCGCAGCAGAGGTGACTCTTGGTCTTCCTTTCCTGGGGCGGTCCGCATGTGAGCCAGTTTCTTTGTAGCGCTTGATGGTTTTTGTGACTGCACTTGGGGACACTTTCAAAGTGTATCCCAATATTTCGGACTGACTGGCCTTCATTTCTTAAAGTAATGATGGCCACTCGTTTTTCTTCACTTAGCTGCTTTTTTCTTGCCATAATACAAATTCAACCTCTTTGAATGAGAAGGTGTGTCCAAACTTTTGGTCTGTACTGTATGTGTGTATGTATATATGCAGACATACTTTGAACACTTACAGTACATTACGCATACCATGGTAAATCAACATCCTAACAGTATGTGTGATAGTTTCTTTCAGGAGTAATAAACTCACAGATGACAACAAGGTAATATTATTCATCTTTTCACTTGAGTACATCTATTAATAATTTACAAGAGAAAGTGCATAGATTTTTTAAAGGGCTCTAAACCTGGAAAAAAAAAAAGAAAAAACACTCCACCATCTCACCTTGCTGTAGATGAATGGTATTTAGATGTTCTAAACACTTAGAACACTTGACAATTAAAAAATGCATTATAAACATACTATGAACCTTTTATGTCTTTTTCATAACTAATTATAAAAAAAAACCTACATAATGCTTTATAACATGGTACCATGTACACTGCTTATAGAGACTTACAATTATAGCCTTCTATACAATGGCACACTAGAGAATAGAGTTTAAAGCACATTGCAGATTGAGACGTACACTACCAGACTGGACACTTACCGCTCACTTGGTCCCAGCTTAAAAGTGTAGCACAGCAGTAGAAGAGAATGCAGTGGCAAAATGAAATGAGTTATACTCCGGCTGAGTCACTGCGACAAGTCCTACTTTTACGGGTTAGCGTTCATTTTTTACTTTAATTGAATGACTAGTCTGATTTGTCAAAACGTATGAATGCATACGCTTGCCTTAATTCTTAATTTTTTTATTCCATATTAGATATTTTTTATATTTAATATGTTCATGAAAAGGTTGAACTTATTTGTGTGTAATAAAAAGAAGCAATTTCAACTAAAAAGATTTTTTAATCAAAACCAGATTGTTAATGTAAATACTCCTATAAAAGATTTATAAAATAAAATAAAAAAAATAATAAAATCTCATATCTAAGAAGATAAGTGATTTCCAGTGTGTGTTGTCATCTTTTTTTTTTTCCAGAAGTGGAGAATATTATGCGTTCCATTCCTAGCAGTTTTTGGCAAACTTCTGAATTCTGAAACACACTTACACACACACTCACACGCACACACACACACACACACACACACACACACACACACTGTTAGTCACTGGAGCAGATCGTGCTGTCTGACCGCAGGGCGCCGCTCTGTGCTGGCTGTGTGTCGAGAAGCAGCTGTGTCTTAGGCCGGTTTGGGGATGAGAGCGGTTACACAGCAGTGTGTCAGCAGATTGGATTAGCTGTTCCAGACCCTCGAGGCATGACGCTCCGCACACACCACCACTGCTGTATGACACATCTCTCCTTTTAGTCCACGGCCTGCGTGCAGCCTTTGTTCAGCCGCCTCTTTTGTACTCCCATGCTGTTGAAGCTCAAAATGGATAAAACCGCTCTTCCCTTACTGTTTGTTTCCTTGAGTCTCCACTCAAGCTTAATACTCAGAATCGCCTTTCCTTTTTTTTTTTAAGTGCTCCTTTCCCATTTCTTTATATTGCACCACCATAAAAAAAATAAATAAATAAAAACAAGAACACGGACAAGCCAGGTTGATGTTGTCATGGTAACGGGCCTCGTCGTGGTAATGGCGACGGCAGCCTGAAGTCCTGCACTTTTTTTGTAATTGCACATTCCCCTGTCACATCTAATGGTGGCCCGCGATGTTACCGCCGATAGGAGATGACAGAACGTTAGGATGTTTCAGGACGGGAAACGAGAACGTCTCGGCATGACGGATACCTGCAGGAACGCAGCACACAGGCTGTCAGCGCTTAAAGGGATATCATTCACACCTCCTGCTAAAAGCGAGTTCTTGGAGGAGCTCGGTGAAGCATTTGGAAACGAAGAACGTGGAATATCATAATAGAGTTTATGTACAATTTGTACAAAAGTGTCCTAGGGTCAGGAGGAGGTCAGTGCTTGTCTGGATTACGGCGTCTAGCGATGCAGATTTGCATGGCTTAATGCTGGGAGCTCTTCATTAAAAACAAACTTCATTTGTATTAAACTAAATTTGATTTGCTTGTATAGCACTTTTAACTATATGGGTATTTTCACAAATCTAATTCACAGAAATTTGAATGGAGGTTGAGCTCTATAAAGGACAAGCAATGAGAGTGTCTCAGGGAAAAGCATTGGCTGGTATTGACTCTAAATGAACTTCTAGCTGACAGCAGATAGAGTGATAACAAATCATTACAGTATATACGGTAAGTGCAGAAGAGCAAAAACAAACAATCATTTTGTTAAAAATGAGGTTGGATATGAGCATATTGTGAAGAAAAGTCCTGCGATGAGAACAGGCTTTATGACTTTAGAACCATTTTTTACAGAATCCAAGTGAGAATGTCTACTGAGACGAGAGCGAGGCTTGGGCATAAACTGTTTTTGGGAAGTGTGAATCTTTTGGGTGTGCATGTGAGACTGAGCAGAGCAGCAAAAATAAATAAATAAATAAAAAATCATAAAAAATACAGAAGCTCCAAGCAGCAGTAAAGATTCAGGAGGAGGTGGACAGATATACAGTGCTGTGCAAAAGTATTAGGCACCATATATATATATATATATATATATATATATATATATATATATATATATATATATATATATATATATATGTATATGTATGTAAGTATGTTCTTATGTATTATGATTATGTGGGAATTATTATGTACAAAATCATTTCATATTTCCAAACATAACTTAAAGATAATAATAATAATAACAACAAAACAAAAAAATATATAATAAATAAATAAATACCAATGTTTACATACTGCACAACTTACTTTAAGTTTTATTTATTAATATATGCATTCATCTATTTCACCTTTATTTTACTTTTCTCTTCTACCTCTACTTTGTTTATGGCTAATGCATAATTTTTTTTTTTTTTTTTTTTTTACAGTTTATCCAGACGTTTATTCAAGCTTTTTGCACTAACAGACTAATTTATTTATCATCATTCCAACAGCTGTATTTTATTTATGCTATTTTATTTGGTTTATTTGCACTTAAAAAAATAATAAAATAAAATAAAAAAACTCTGCATGCCTTAAATTGCCCCATGGGGAATAAGGCATATTTTTATTTTTATTTTTTTTTATAAATAATGAATAGAATAAATGAATAAATAACATTACAGAAGAATATTTGCATGCATCTAAAGAAAGCAACGTATTACATGATTAACCAGTTTTCAGATAAAAAAAAATCAACCCTGTTTTAGGCTCCTTGGTATGAAAATAGAAAGGAACAAGTGTGACAAGGTTACCAGAAGAACAGCTGTTTAATTACAAGTACTGTGCAATAGCCTTGGGCACGTACAAAAAAAAAAAAAAAAACGCCATAAGCAAAGATGTCTTTGAAAACATTCCCACATAAAAGAAAGTTCTATAAAAAGCATTAAAGAGTACTAAAATAAATACAGTCAATATTTGGTGTGAAACCTCTTTGAGTGAAAATAATCAGTAGAGTTCAATACAGATTTGTGGTTTTGTAAGTAAAACAGCTGTTTTACTGAGCATGCTGGAGTTTTTCTGGTAACTTTGTCACATGCACTCCTTTCTTTTTTCATGTAAAACCCACAATCCTATACTGTACAGTGGAACCTCGGATTGCGAGTAACGTGGTTTACGAGTGTTCTGGAAGACGAGCAAAGATTTTTAATACATTTTAAATTGGAAACCGAGCAAAAGTCTTAGTTTACGAGTGCTGAGTATCATGTATCATGTATGAGCCTCTTATTTTGACACCGAGCGTCAAGTGATCACAACTGAGCCAATGATTTTTCTCTCTCTTGCGCTGCGGAATTATGGGTAACCGTCTCCCCTGCTGGGTCTTAGTGCTCGTCTCTTACTGGTATAACCAACATCTTCCTCTCCCTCCTATGTGTGTGTGCGCGCATAATTTGACACTGTGCCTCACACACACACACTTTACTCACCGCCCTATGTGTGTGTGTGTGTGTGCGTAATTTGACACAGACACACGCACACACACTCTCCCAGGCTTCTCACACACGCTTTCTTTACACAGAAAACTTGAGATTCTTTTCAAAGGTAAAGTGCTGGTTCATTTGTTATTTTTTATTTTTTTACTTTACAGCAGTGATTCCGTTAGTGTGCGCTGACGCGAGTATCATTAGAGAGATCCCCCCCCCCCCATTAAAACAGTGTTTGCTTTGTATGTGTTAGTTGTGAAATTTAAAAGCGAGGTGTGGGGAGGGAGGAGGTGTTTTACTGTTGAAGACAAGGCGAGGGGCTAAATCCACACACACACACACACACAAACATACAAATACACGGCACCTGCACGCATATACAGAAACACGTAACTGTCAGGATTTTTACTTTTTTTTAATGTTAAGTGCAGGTTAATTTGTTTTATTTTTACCTTATATATTGTATTCATTATTTTTATGTATTTATTGTTTTGGGCTGTAGAATGAATAATTTGAGTTTTCATGATTTCTTATGGGAAAATTCTATTTGGTTTACGAGTGTTTTGGAATACGAACCCACTTCTGGAATGAATTATGCTCGTAATCCAAGGTTCCACTGTATTGGGTTTTTGGTTTTTATTTGAAAACTGGTTCCTATTACAGGAATGGAAAATATTTCTCTGCAATGTTTTTTTAGTAATATTTTAAAATATTGATTTTTTTTTTACAATAATTTAAACAAGATAAACACGTATGACAAAATTGTACTAAATATGAATATGGTTACTTTTGCCCAGTACTATACTGTACTGTACGCGATGCCAGATAAATAGCTTTCGTTCATTATAATTTCTATACACTTGTGTAAGATTGAGTGAGTGTTTCTGTTCTCTTTGCGGTACTAAAGGGATTTCAGTCACGATCATGCTGTGCTTCTTTGAAAGCGAACAGTGATGGATGGTGTCAGGAGAGAAACAGGTGTTTTACAATCCCACAAGGCCACATGGGTGATGGAAGACAACAACTTAATGTCCCTCTTGATCATTTTCATTGTGAGCGTGTGTAAGACTGTGTGTGTGTGTGTGTGTGTGTGTGTGTGTGTGTGTGTGTGTGTGTGTCTGGGTGACATAGTTATGAAGGTACAACATTATGTGTCAGTAATGTAACATGCTGATGTTTTGGAACTTGGTGGAAGAGTATTAAAAAACCTCGAAAACATCAGATAAGAATTAATATAAAATGTTTATATAACATTGCCATGGAAATTTTGTGTTTTTTTTTAATGTTATTAGAATGTTTTAGGTAATTATATTAGAAAAACATTAGTTAATATGTTTCAGCTGGCAACAGTTTTTTTTTCTAATTGAAATCATTTTCTCATCATCACTACCTGATGTTTTAATTATTTTTATTTATTTATTTATTATTTTATTTTGCTGTATAGTGTTAGGATTTAACACGATTGTTCCACATAAAGTGTCTCCTGGGTGTATAGTTTTGCTAGTGTATAAATTTATTTGTAAAATCTGAGGTTTAATGATCTATTTTTATGACCTTTCATGTCTCTCAGCCCCTTATCCATTACCGATTACATTGGAACAGTCTGGGTTATTAGTTCTGCATTGAAATGATACAAATGCAGCATAGTTTTTTTTTTTTGTTTTTTTGTGAGGTCTGAACTAATGATGTGCAAAGGGACATCAGGAGTCATTAAATTTAAAGTTAGCAGTAAAATTTATGTCTGAAGCTATTCTGTTTTTCACAAGTTGTACATCTGCTTTGGGTCGCCCACTGTTCCTCGATCCTCACACACACCGAGCGATATAACATCAAGTGATGATGAAAATATTTTATTGATTTAGCAGGGCAGTTTGTGCTACGTAAACCTTTTGACAAAGGAGCTATGAGTAAAAACAGGCCACACAATTCAACAATGCTCTTCATTAGTTACTTACAAAATTATTGTCGGAGAAATAAAAAAAGGGATTTTATACGAAACATTATGGTCGAGATTAGCTCTTGATACGGCCTCCTTGCATGTCCAGGCAACACTTTCCTGTACCACTTCCCAAACAAAGCCATCGAAGTAGTCTGTCATGTCTTGAAGTTGTCACTCTTGGAGTTGATCCACATCATTTGTGCGTTTCAAAGAGTTAAATTAATGGCCTGCATCAAGCAAAGACAAGAAAAAGTCATTTTCCCATTATCAATACCATACTTTTTCATTTTAATTTATTTTTTGCTGGGCAATGTAGAATTTAACATGATTGTCCCACATAAAGTGATAAAAATACATAAAGATGTCAAGACAGTATGTCAAATATGAAATATATGTCTTCGGCTTTAAATTCATAAAAACAACCTCATGGAACAGATTTTCGCATTTATTCAATATATAAATTTGGCACAAGTCAATAATTTGAAATCCTGCATCAGATGAGCCAACATGGTAATCTGAACCGTTATCCTGCTTATCTTAATGTCGGAATTTCATGAATAAAATTAGAAATGAAGATACAGTTGGTTGTTTTTTCAGCATATGAGTGCTTAGGCATGTCTGGACATTTTGTTTGTGCTCTACAGGCAGTGTAAAGACAGTTTTTTTTTGTGTGTGTGTGTGTGTGTGTATGCATTTCGCTCCCCGTACTTGTTTATGCTCTTCATGATAAGGAGCAATGGCAGGAAAAGAACATACCTTTTAATATGAAAAAAATAAAAAACAAAATGTAGAGTCACAGAGTCGTTGTTCTGTCTCCAGCTTTACGTTCTTGCCACATCTTTTTCTCTCTTGTTTGGCATTTACATTGTGAACTGTTATCAGGTTGTCAGCACGTCAGCTGCGTTACGCCTTTCTAGGCGAGGTGCATTTGATTAATACGCTGCCATCTCGAGCTACTACCTAGCTGTCACACCAACTACTCACGCCCAACCTCCCCTCAAACATGAAATAACACCTTACCTCATAATGCAACCGTGGCTGAGCATATGAGAGAACACTGGAAAGGTTGCTTGACTGCAGGTGTTTTAATTAACGTACAGGTTTCCATTATCGCTCCATACATATGCGGTGACCTTAGAATATTCTCCATGCACTTGACATATATAGTACAGTGATAAATTGTTGTTCAGTTCTTTAGTGATAATTCTACCTGGAAGTTTTAATTATTTTTCAACTGTAATATGACAAGTTATAAGGAAAATATATAGCACTTTATAATTACTAACATCAATTATAGCAGCATGTGTATTTAAATTGTGCATTAAAGGTGCAGCTGAATTCTCATTTGTGACTGGACTGGTTACATTTCTACAACAGTATGACTCGGGTGGAAGTTTCTGGCTGCCAGTCAAAACACACTGGTTTATAAATCAATACAGACAACATTTTTGTCTGTACAGTATGTATGTATGTATGTATGTACGTCTGTATATCTGTATGTCTGTCCAGTCTATTTTGTCATCACGCAGAACTGTTGAGACCAGAATTGTATGAAACTTTGCCATGTCTGCTCCATGAATGAAATCAAAATGTTGAATAGAAGGAATGTTATGAGCAGTTTGGGAATTTTTTTTTTCCTCGGGGCGGGCGTGGCTATACACATCACTCAACAGAGCCAATCAACACAATAGTTTACTGTAAACACACAGAAACTACCGCAAAAAAAAAAAAAAACGCAGAAATTTTCACAAAACATATACAAACATGCAACACAGCAAGACTTACTCCAAAAAAAAAAAGGCACGTAGACTATGAAAACTGAACTTTCAAAGATGTATGCACAATATGTTTATTCTGCTGGAATGATGTTTAAAACCAGTTTGTCTTATATGTTCTGAAACCTTGCAGCTAATAAAAAGCACCAATGTGAAGGAGATGTTAGAGCAAAGATATCCACAGTAGTCCAAGGAGAGGGCGTGTAAGATACCCGAACTGAGAACACATTGGTAAGCGTTAAAATCAAACAGTCGTGTGAAGGATTTAATCATCTACTTTAAACAAGGCCCACAATTTTATTTCTTTGTATTAATAGATTAGGGAGGGAGTTCTCTCTCTAATAACTCTTTACTCGTCAACGATGGTCTAATTTTATGAATGCATTGCTATTACTATTATTATTATTATTATTATTATTTTAAAATCTGTTGATATGGTGATGTTTTCAATGAGATGTTCTCATAGAGCTTTTTAGGAAGGAGAACTTTTTTTCCTCCATCACATACTGTAGTGCACATTGCAAGTTACAAGTACACAGTTAACATTAACACTGATTAATTCAATAGTAATGTATGATTATGTATAATAGGACTGGCTAACCTTGTTCAGGGTGTACCTGGCCTTGTGACCTGAGTCCCCAGGGAAAGACTCCCTGTGACCCAGTGCAGAATAAGCCATATAGAGAATGAAGGAATTAGTGAGTATAATTATAAAGCTAATAGCCATTGCCTTATTACACTAAGGAGAGTTTTTTTTTTTATTGATTCCTTTGTTTATTTAACTTTGTAGAATAACTCAGAAAAATAGTAGTTTTTACAAACGCAAAGCCCAAAGTGGAGTTTGCAGCAATTCCCCAGCTCACCGGTTTTTTTTTTTCTTTCTTTTTTCTTTTCATGTTTCCCCTCACCTTTGGCCAGCTCAATACTTTCTGACAACTGACCTTTGCGGAAGGAAATTAAAAAGTTTATATGTGTCTGCACACTCTAATGATGAGCTTTGCCCTTTTCGCTGTCAATAATCCACAGACTGTAACACCTGACACGAGTTGTATGACCGTAAAGTACAGATATGAAGACCAAGAAGGTCAGACGAAAAGGTGTAGCCATTTATTGCATACAGATATATTGCATTTAGGTGTTTTAGAAATATTTTTATTTTCATTGCAATGTGTTAGAGTGTCAAGTTCTTTTCAGATAATTAGCTCAGCATGTGTTACCTTTTCTTGGTAGACTTGGTAGGCTTTCAAAATGTGGGCCAAACAAAAGATACATGTTTATATCATTAAGCATGGGCTTACCAGTCACCACTCATGTACCTAAAGGCTGCTTTTATCTACACAAAGTTTCTTACCTTCTTACTGTCATTGTCCTAGTTTGTACAATCAGTTTTTCAGTTTGTTTTTTATTTTCTTTCTTTTTTCTTTTTTTTTTGTCCCATTGTCCAGGTTTTTCTTTATTATTGATTATTGAATTATTTCTCCAGGGAACAATAGATTCCCCAGACTATATACAGTATATACAGTCATTTGTACATCATTAATGAGACTTAACTACAATTATAGTTTTATACATACAAACATGACAAGCTGAAATAATTATTTGTATGAATAATTAAAAAAAAAAGTTCCTAGAAAACCCGGGAAAGGCAATGATTTTCTATTTCATGCCCTTTTCAGTTAATTCAATTAGCTTTAATTTTAGCACATGGTTGCATAATGAGTGTATTTACACTTTGATTAGAGAAGGCAAATAAAATATGATTTTACGTCAGATTGATGGCTAAACAAGTGTGAGTCCTTATTATCGTTTTCCTTCCCTGGGGCGCATCCTCCCAAGGACATTAACTCACCTGTCCTAAGTACAAATTCCTTCTTTTACGGCCAACGAAACCTCCTGATCACACACTACACTATCTGAAGTATAGTCAAACATAATTTATTTTTTTTAATCAATTGTTTCGATTTTTTTTTTTAATGACCAAACTTAATGATAGCTAATCCCCACCCATCACTAGGGCTCTCTATCATCAAGCCCACAACACGTCAAACGTGGAGTGCAGAGGCTATCATGTGTTTCCTCTGACACACGTGATGCCGGTCTACTGCATCTTTTCGAACTGCTTGCTCACGCACAGTAGGGAGCGGCATAACAAAGTGAAATCTGCTCTTTCCACTTGCCTGAGCTCACAGATGCCCAAGATTGGCTAGCATCGCCATGAGTGATGTGAGAGTGTTAGCAAGACAACCCACCCCTCCCCCCACAGAGAGGTCTGCCAATCAGCTCTCTCCAGACGCCCCAACTGTGCGAGGCTACAGCATCTCCCGGGATTCAAACTTGCAATATCCGGTGATAGTGGCGAGCTTATTAGCGCTGCACCACTCAAGGGGCCAAACATAAATCTCCAGAATGTCTAGTTCTTTGACTACTATTTGAATTTGTCTGTCTCGCTCTTTGACTCTGATTTTCACATTAGACTCTGCTACAAAGCACTAAAACTGGAGAATAAATACATTATTGAATAAAAAATCATAAACTGTTTGGTTCAAAAAAAATATAATAATAAAATAAAGTTACACTCTCTAATATTTACTCGAAGACAATTACTCTAAAGGCCTCCGAGTGGCGCAGTGTTTAAAGTGCTCGCAGTTCGAAAAGATGCGGTCGGCTGGCGTCACGTGGTTCGGAGGAAACACGTGATAGTCTTCGGCCCTCCCGGCTGAGTGGTAGTAGTAGCCTTAATGTGGAGCCCCCTAGTGACGGGGAGGAATTGGACACGACTAAATTAGGGAGAAAATCTGGGAAAAAATCCAAAAAAACAAAACCAAAAAAAAAAAAAAAGACAATTACTCTATATGTCTAATGTGGATGTGAAAACCCAATTGGTTAGGGGCTTATGGCCATGGGCTAATAAGTGCATGGCTGCGTAAACGTACTAAAGCTAAAGAGAAACATTAAGTCATACAAACACCTTGAATGTCAACCTTGACACTGAGAAATGAAGGCAAGATAAATGTGCTGCTCTTTAGGTGGAGGGGAAGTGGTGCATGGCAGTTCATAGAGCTGGCTCTGTGTGTGGCTGCAGAGTTGTAAGGCTCCTTACTGGACTCTGGACTCTGATAACATGCTGGTGTGTACCCCCAAACACCCAGACCCAACCACCGTTATACATCTTACTACAAAGCCCTGTAAAAGTGACTGCTCAATATGAAACGCGCCTATTTCAGTCCAGGCAGCTCTGTTGCACAGACAAAATGGATGTCGTCCAGAGGACAGGGAAGTGCTTGGCCAGATGGAGTGGAAAATAATGGAATTCACGGCCCTCTGGTGTGTAATCCCTGGTGGGAAGCTTCTGTTTGAGATGGATGTTGAACTTGCGGAAGTACTATCTTGTGAGAGGAGTAAAAAAAAATAAAGAATAAAAAATGGTCCGATTGAAAAAAAAATATATAAACATCATATGTTACTGTATGTTGACTTACTGTATGTTACCATGATGTTACGTTACCTCTCGTTTTGACAAGCTTTACCTCATTCCGATTTTCACATCCAGAATCTCTAGAGGTGTGGTGATACCTGTGTAAAACTGGCGAAGTTCAGAAACAGTCAAGTATTATTGAAAATTCATAAGAGTATTTAGAGACTGCCGAGTCAGTCAGACAATGCAATTACACAGAAAGGAACTAGAGTTTATATGACAAGATTTATTATCAGACAAACTAAGAAAGTGCTCCTACAGGCTGTTAGCAGAGACTTAAACTGGTGGTTAACAGAGAACGTTCCTGGGATGTTGTGACACTTGTATTCCTAGACTGCATTACGATTAATTGCACTTTAGTTACAAAGTAATACCCTTGAAGACAAACAAAGAACTAATACTTTGTTGGCTTTACCCACATACTGTACATACATTACAGGAGTGTATCCTGTACACACACACACACACACACACACACACACACACACACACACACACACACACACACACGCTCGTTTACACACTAGAACTAGCAATTTGGAAACGACAATTTGCATGTCTTTGGACTGTGGGAGGAAAAACCATCAAGCACAGAGAGAACGCACAGGCGCGAGGTGGGACTCGAACCCTCGACCCTAGAGGTGTGAGGCAAATACATTATTCCTTTCAGAAAGAACTATTGGTTTAAATTATAATTTTGCCAAATTACAATTGTCTCTCAACATCCACTTATCATGGAAAAATGGTTTCCATCTTAAACCTTTGTGACAATGAGGATGCAAGAGGAAAACATTTGAACACTTTTCCTTTTCCTTTATTATTTCTTCAAGCTCCAGATCACTAAAAAAAATAAATAAAAAAAATGCAAATAAAACTAGAGCAAACTGCTCAGCTGCTTATCTCTAGTTCACTTTTGTTCAGCTCTGCAGACCTCTGGCTCTCTGGCATTTGCAGCCTATGGAGGAAAAGACCTGCATCGTGAATTGACCAGAATTGCAGAAACTCCTGCTTCCTTCTTTCCTGCATCCACTGCAACAGGACTAACACGAACAAAGTTCATACCGAAATTAATACTTTAACCAGGTATTCACAGAAAATTAGCATATTGTTTGAATATAACTAGCAATCTTTGTGCCTGGCAGTTTCATACAAGGTACTGTAAGCTAGCTATTAATGTACAGTACTGGAACTAGCTGGCTGCCTGTGTAACATTTAGAAAATTTTAAAGAAACAATGCGAATCTTGGTTAAGGTCAAGGCACCATTAACTAATTCATGAAGCAAGATCTGTTCATATGAAACAACAGGAAGGTCCAAAATGTACTTGCGCAATCGTTAGCATTAGAGTATGAACTACTGTATACCCATATGGTGAAAGGGACTCTAATGATACTGTAACATTGGAGTATACCTGTCTAGAGGTTGTAAATGTGATTGATCATTGTGAGCGCTTAAATGGACTTCATGAAAATGGTTGTCTGAGTCTTAATCAGTATATACTGTACTGTATATTGTACAACATTCAGTTCCAACTGATTGGACAAAAGACTTGATACGTTGGAGCATATTGGAGGTAGCAGAGATGAAGATGTTTTGGTTCTCTTTGGGAGTGACAAAAATAGATAGGATCAAGAATGAGTCCTTCAGATGGACAGTCCATGTTAGATGTTTTGGAGATAAAGTCAGAGAGGCCATGTCGAGGTGGTTTGGACATGTTCAGAGGAGAGATTGTGAATATATCGGTAGAAGGATGCTGAGGTTGGAACTGCCAGCCAGGAGGTCTAGAGGAAGACCGAAGAGGAAATTTATGGATGCAGTGAGAGAGGACATGAAGTTAGTTGGGGTGAGAGAAGAGGATGCGGAGGACAGGGTTAGATGGAGGCAGATGATTCGCTGTGGCGACCCCTGAAAGGGAACAGCCGAAAGACAAAGAAAAAAGTTATATAGAGCATAACATCACGGTGACGTTTAACTATATGTATCACTCTACTGTACATCACTGCCGTTCTAACAGTTGTTAATTACGCTAACTATTGGTCACCAGCATGGACGAAAGTACAGTAGGTCAGGTTCAGTCCGCTGTACAAGAAAGAGGCGAAAGCAGCTGCCTCCAAAACTCAACATTCAAAACCAGTCACAGAAGCACTTACATCAGGAAAACATGTCTGATAACGTTATGTCATCTCAAACAGTACTTTGTCTCTTTTAGTAATTGCTAAGTTGTTTTAAATTGCCTCTAACCTCTGATCAAGGGCACTGAAAGAGATTCGAACTTACACCTGACAGTACATACAGCACTACACTAGCTTTCCATTTAACGCTTTAACGTTTTTATGTTCCAAAGCAGAATAAGTGGCGATATAAAGTAAATCTTGTTCGTTTCTCAGGACTGTCCACCACCTACACGGTTTATTCACCTCAACTTTTGGCTACATCGTCCCGGTAAGAATTGAACACCTTCCCTTATTAATTACACTAGCTGTTGGTTGCCAGATCAAAGCTAGTTCCACAAGTCATGGAAGGTGAACATGTAGTATGTTGGCGGCGCAAAAATAACTGGTTGAATAAAGAAACAAATCACAGTCAAATTCAAATTTTAGTTGTTACATACACAGTCATAGTATGATATGCAGTGAAATGCTTATACAGCCGTAATTTCTGATATGGTGAAACTCTCTTTAACGGGAGCCGTTTTTGGAAGGACTCTCCAGTTTCAGTGCTTTGAAACATGGGTCAGTGGTAAAGCTGTAACATCAAGGTTTCCAACATGGGAAAGTCAAATGGTTGGTTATTTAATAGATGACTATCCTGCAGTCGATTTTCCCTATAATCTCATGCCCAATCATACTTTCACTCCTAGCATGTGTGCATAAATAATTACAGAATTATGTTTTTTTTCTTATAACCTCCTTTATATAAAATCTTGCATTAGAGATCAGGTTTTCATTTTGACTATTAAACATATATTACTTACTTATACGGCATACTGTACAGTATGTACAACTTTTTTAGATAGGCTATTGGAATATAGGTATATTTCCTGGGTGAACTATGTATGTATGTATTTATGCTGTTTCTGGTTTAGTGCTACAGAATATTTAGAATTTATGTAAATCCCTTTGGTCAAAATAAACTCTTGTTGTAATGTGTGATAAATAAAATTTACCATAGCCTGAGGTAAAATTGCTGAACTGTAGCAGAAAAGACTGATATGCTCATTTTTTAAATAAAACAGATGAAGCACTGAAGGGATTAGGTTAATAATATTCATGACAAATTCAGTGTACCCATTTAGCCCAGAGCTTATCGTCGTTTATTTCTCTTGATATAATACTACTGTAGGTTGGAGGTTGGATGTTGGAGGGAGGGAAACCAGGTGAGGGTTAGCATGGTAGTAGACAGTCCATCTGTAACACATGGGTACACACAGGCAGCCACTAATACAGTATACAGGCAGAATGCAGAAGAGCCAACTCAGATGTCATTAATTCCACGAAGAAATAGTTCCTGAACTGCTGGAAGTCGTGAACTTGAGAAAGTACAGCGTGTTTAAATAGTGAACTGTGTTCTGGATGTGTTAATAAAAGTGTAATGAAATAAAGCAGGATAATATTGCAAGACCAGGAGACGGAGCAAGGGCTTCAGAGATTATAGCCCAAAATGTAATATCGCCCTCACAGAAAACTAAATAATTCATAAAAGAAGCATGGTGCCAGGTGGACAAAACCAGGGATTGGGTTTAAATGAATGGCAAATTTAATTCACTGATGAGTAACGCTGGCATCAAGTACTTTAAGAAATTTCAGAATTATGAAGTGAGTGCACTCGGCACAATGAAGTTCAAATATCTTTAGAAACAACACCAAGTTTCAGAAATGCTAATCTCATACAGTACCAGTCATCCAGAAATGACCTTTTATGCACCCCAAAATTCCATGAACAGGCAAAGCTTACAGAGAGTTTAAAAAGCAAACAGTAAACGAGTAATGCCTGAACATAGTGTGTGCTACATCCAGTAATGCAGCTCAGCCCCTGCAGCGTGTCAGTAACCACAGACACACACTAACTCTTCCTCTTTTTATTCAGCACCATTACGTTTTCCCTAATTGACCGGCTAGTTCAACATTTCCTAATTTATACCTTCTCTATAATTATTTTCTTTCGAGTCATTAAAACACATTTCTCTTCCATGTGATTAAATTCATGTGTCCGGCTGAAATGAATAAGAGCTTAAAATTTTTTATTTTTTTTACGTGTGAATATAATTCAAACTAATTTTGCAGTAAGTCATGTTGATCATCCCAAATGAAGTTTAGATTACCAAGACTCCTTCAAAACATCAAATTTAACATCAAAAACGTACTCAGAAGCTCATGTAGGATATGATTGCTATGAATTCTACAGTATAAACAAATTCTATTTTCATGAACCCACACACACTTTCTTGTATAGATGTTTAAATCAGTAATGTTCAAACTACACCCAGTTTACTAAAACTGGGCAGTATGGCGTCTAGTGGTTACCACTGAGCCCTTGCACTTCCAGGGACAAGGGTTCGAGTCCTACAGTACCTTAGGTCTGTGTGCATGGAGTTTGCATGTTGTCATGCTTAGTGGGTTTCCTCCAGGTACTCCGGTTTCCTCCAGCCGACATGCAGATTAGTGCAGGTTAATTGGTGTTTCCAAATTGCCTGTAGTGTGTGTTTGTGTGTGTGAGATCTTATGCCCTGACTGGCACCTCGTCCAGGGTGTACCTGAATAAGTTCCCTGATAAGTCCCAGGTCTCCTGCTGCCCTATACAGGATAAGCAGTCTAGAGAATAAGAGAGAGAGTGAGAGAGTACTAAACATACTCTGCATGACATTATCAGTGGCTGACCATCAAAAGATTGCTAAAAAAGAGAAAATGCATATTTAGCAATGAAGACGTACATATAATTATAGATGAAGTTGTTATTTCATGAAGTGTATAGATTATGGCACCTCCTGTTTGCTTGAGGTATTTTTCTATTACATTAGCATTGACAAGAAATCCCAGGAAAATGTATAATGCGTACTTGGTCAAATTGACCCCGCGTCGTCTGCATTTAGTAACGCCCCGCAGCAAGAAATTAAATTATTGACAAACATCAAGACTAAGTGGGAACCTATGACCGGCCATGCTGATGATTTTCCCAAGCTGCACCGGGACCAGGCAGGAATCACGTCTAGTATTTGATGCCAGCGCACATTAATAGAGTTGCTTTCACTTACACACTTTCACTAAAATTCAGCACAGCATACAGTAAATATTTTCTATTCTACTATATAATTGACAGGTAGACCATTTCCATCCTCTATAGCAGGAAAGCCAAAATATGTTGTATGTTATAGCTTTTAAATAAATATATAAATGATTTAAATATATGAATATTTGAACAAATTAAAGATATCCACAGTAGAGAAATTGTACAGTCTACATATTAGAGCAAAGCTGTTTATTCGTGAACTCTCCTGATGACATTATTTAACAAACACTTTATGTTTTTTGGGTTATTGATTTTATGGGTAAGCATATAAAATTCTAGAACCTTGTCTAAATAAATAAATGATTATTAATAATTATAATAATAATAAAAAATAATAATACAGTGGAACCTTGGTTCACGAACGCCCCAGAGTACGAACAAGTTGATTTGCAATAAAAAAAATTGGCTAGAATTTGTCCCTGTGTACGAACACCTCCTTGAGTGGTGTCTTTTTTGTGCAGAGCAGAAGACACTAATGTCTCTAGATAGTTTTTTAGTGAAATCGGCCGCCACACATGAACCAGAGGCCAAGAAACAAAATACGTAAAATGGAGAAAACCTCTGAAGTACTGTAGAATGACTCAGTGTAATTATGGAAGAGAAGTCTCCTTCCAAACACCAACTTCCTCCCCACCTACAGTACTGTATCTTTCTCTCCTCCATTCCGTCACCTCGGCAAGTCTCCCTATAAAGGCGCGCAAACAATACATGTAAAAATAAAATGTTTGCTCGCTCCTGTACAGTTTACTGTCTATTCAGTACTGTATAATTTTTTTGTATAATTAAGGCTTTTTCATGCTTTGTTACATATTTGGTGATATAAACAATATAAATCAAAAATTAAATACAGTTCATAGTGACGGAGAGAATTTACATGTATTCCTGTGGGGAAAAAAACTGAATCAGTATACGACCAAATTGGGTTTAAACCAGAATTTATTAAGAACAAATTAAGTTCATGAAGGTTCTACTGTAATAATAATAATAATAATAATAATAATAATAATAATAATGCTGGCACATGGTGCAGTGGTTAGCACTGTTGCCTTGCACCTCCAGGCTCCAGGTTTGATTCCCACCTCTGTGCTTGGTGGGTTTCCTCTGGGTACTCCAGTTTCCTACCACAGTCCAAAGACCCGCAGGATAACTGGTGTTCCCAAATTGCCCGTAGTGTGTGAATGAGCATGTGAGTGTGTGTATGTGTGTGCCCAATAATGGCTTGACCAGTACACAGGATTAAGCAGTATAGATGATGAGTGAGTGATGATGATGATGATGATGATGATGATTATTATTATTACGATAATATGTATCATTTTGATAATGATGGATTGTGATTTTCACCACCATAAATGAAACTATATATACAGTATATTTAAAACATTGACGGACCCAACGGCTATGCTCCACAGAGCCCTCAGCTTAAGATCTAATTGTATTATCCAATGGTTTCCGAGCAAATACTTGCAAGACTAAAATGATGCATTCTATTTTTTTTTTTTACATTTTTAATATTTTAGTAAATTTTTACAAATAACTCTAAATAGTTTTTATAAAGTACTTTTAACAGATTAATTTAAGAAAATAATACGATCTTAGGTATAGTGTTTGGTTTTTTGTTTTTGTGAGCTTTGCGCCTCATTAAAAACTTATTTATGTGTTTCATTTAACTGGATATTTTTTGTATATATAGAACACACTGAAAGTTCGGCAGTGCACTTTATGAAAAATGGATTTTGCGATCATAAAGCTCATGGAGGGTTTCATTATTAATTGGAGTTCTCATAAAAGTGGAATTAAAGCCTTTCATAGGCACAAACAACCTTTGAAATGATAAGCAGTTATTTTTTTTAATAGTTTTTTTTCTTTTTGTGCTCTCGCGTCAGCGATAGACAAACCGCTTTATGAAAAAGCGACTGGACGAACCTAAGAGATTTCAATTATCTATTATTTTTCAGTTATCAAAACTTTTTTTTTTTTAATTCTCCAAGAACAAACTGTTGGCCCTGCGTGTAGCCTATTGAAGTTCCAATATTGATATTAATATAACTTTTTTTTTCTGTAATTGAATTGTTTAGTCGCTCGCATATGAAGCAGTTTTCTGACTTGCAACAGAAAGAAAAGACAATGAGCTCTTTGAGATTTCGTATTTTTTTATTTCATGCCGGGGAGCCAAACAATTAACGGAAATCTTGGACATAGAACACATTTGATGATGCGTGGTTTCATTTCAACCTTGTGTTTGTGTGTGTGTGTCTGTGTATCTCTGTGTGTGTGTGTGTGTGTGTGTGTGTGTGTGTGTGTGGTGCTTTGATTAAACTAATTAGCAAAATTGACACTGCGATAATCATTACACTTTTGGATCCTGTCTTATGCCATGCAAACACATGCCAAAATGTGAAAAGACCCAATCAAACTACCCCCTGATGAAGCGGAGTGTAATAATCTCAGTGCTTTTCTGCATGGCAAACAGAAGACAGGCTGCACGCTGGGTATCTGTCCTGACAGCAAATCTCATTTAACAGGAAACATCCAAGTTTTATATTCAGCTTGTATAAAGCACAATCTATAGTAGTGTCAGATGTGCAGACTGAGGCAGACATAACTATAATCTGTAACACGTTTGGTAACAATTTCTTTAAATTCATTTTCTGACCCTTTACCACCGGGACTAGGTCATCTTTGAACCTGCCCAAGTTTCACTTTACATTTCATCTCTATCACATCTAATTATATTTTGAGCTAAAAATTTACCTTTGCATATATAACAGCGAAAATATTGAGTAGGTCGCACATTTCCACCAAAACATGGAAAAAAAAAAAAAACCCAGCATTAACTTTTTCATCAATTTGACCTTCAGCAGCTCTTCTATTAGATTGGACTAGGCTTTGTTCCCCATGTGCATCAGTAAGCCTTGGCCACCCATGACCCTGTCGCCTGTTCACTGATTTTCCTTCCTTGCACCACTTTTGGTATATCCTGACCACTGCAGCCTGGGAACATCCGACAAGACCTGTAGTTTTGGAGTTGCCCTGACCCAGTCCTCTAGCATCACAATTTGCGCCTTTTACAGTAGTATTGACACCATATCTAGTGCCACATGGAAGTGGGTGGGGATATTAGACAACAATTGAATGTTTTGTCCTTGAAGTTGATGTGTGAGAAACAGCAAAAAAAAAAAAAAAGGGCTACCCTAAGGATTAGAGTGACTTTGACAAGGGCCAAATTGCGATGGCAGGATGACCGGGTCAGAGCAACTCCAAAACTGCAGCTCTTGTGGAATGTTCCCATGCTGCCTTTGTGAGAACTGACCAAAAGTGGTGCAAGGAATTAAAAGCGGTGATCCGGCAAAAAGGGTCATGGGCAGCCAAGGCTCATTGACACGCACGGGGAGTGAAGGCTGATCCATGTACTGTACTCTGATCCAGTATAAGACATACTGTAGCTCCAATAGCTGAAAGGGTTAATGCTGGATTCTATACTGTACAAAGGTGTCAGAACACACAGGCCATCACTGTTTTGTTGGCACAAGAGGAAAACTACTCAATATTAAGTAATATAACTACTCAATGTAACTGTGTTTATCAGTCATTAATTAACGAATAAATATATAACATATAATTATTAATGAATTGATATGATTTAACTGTTGATTTGGGCCGTTTTTATTTTATTATAAGGCCAATTGTATCTCAGGCTTGTTTCTCCTCCCAAACCATGATGAAGTTCCTCTTTCAGAAACTGCTAACTAAATTAATAAGATGTGAAATTTTTACTAATGTTTTTATTGATGTTTACGTATAGAATCACCAGTCACTTCAATAAGAACGCCTGTTAACCCGCTCAGTGATCTAACTGAAGCAGCCTGTGGCATGTGACGGCATCATGGACAAAACCATGCAGATACAGGTTCCCCAGTTCATGCTCACAAAAAAAAAACATCAAAATTGGGGGAAATGTGATCTTGTTGTTTGTACAAGATGATTTAACTGGTTTCAGTATTTCCCCAACCTGCTGTTCTTAAGGATTTTCTCACACAACATTCTCTTGAGTTTACCCAACAGCCAATGAGGAGCAGTTCTGTGGAAAGAAACACCTTGTTGATAAGAGAGATCATAAGCTAATGGGCAAATTGATTCAAGGTGATAGGATGACTATGGTGGCTTAAATTCTCACTCTTTAGAACCATTTGGAGCATTAAAACATCTCATTAAGGTAACGACACTTAGCTTTAAAATAGACGGGCAAGTAAACAGCGAGAAAACATGTTGGGTTAGATTTCTGTCAAACCTCAGAGCAGGAGGTTGTGGTAACATCGGGTATAGATTCACTCGAAATAGACTTCTGAAACTGCAAAGGTGGAGATTCTTTGACTATCAGCGCATGATTCTACAAAGTTGTGGGAAATGGTATGAATTTAATATGAGCGTGTCTTGTTACGTTAAATCTGGCTTTCCATATTTCCATCACTCCTTACTCTCACACCAAAACTGGAAACTCACTCACTCATCGTCTATAACGCTTTATCCTGTATACAGGGACATGGGGGCATGGAGCCTATCCCAGGAGGCGGCGTACACCCAATCTATCACAGGGCACAATCTTAGGCACACTCACACGCTCATTCACAGACTACTACCAGTTGGCCTAACCTGCATGTCTTTGGACTGTAGGGAGAACAAACTCCTTGCACACAGACCCGAGGTGGGAATCGAACCTGGCCCCTGAAGGTGCAGCCAACCAGGCCGCCTAAAGCTGGAACGTTCTTTATGTCCTTTATGTTTCACATTCACGGTTGCAACTGTCAATTCATGAAATAAAAAAAAATAAAGGAACCTTATTAAGTGCTATATTAGACTTCAATTATAATAATTATCCACTGAGTATAATATTGTTAACGTGGAAATTTAAGATTTATTTACTGTCAATGTGTTTTAACGTGCATGCGCAGTTGGTTAATCTATGCAGCTGATATCATTTGGATTGTTCTCCAGTCACGTGATCAGGAGCCCAAAAGTATACGTTACAAGCATATTTTACATAATTTAATTAGAAGCATTCACTGCTGTAAAAATCCAATTAATGCAGGATAAATCTGTTATTAATAAAAAAAAAAAATGGGGAGAAGGCAGAAAAAAAAGAAAAGATAATGCAATATGAGACGTCTGAATGGCATCAAAGGCGCCATTGTGTGTCTGAAATATGCGACCTTCTCTTTTGTAACTGAAAAGTTTTAAGGATTGAACAAAACAAAAAAAATAATAATGTTTTGTATATTTCGAGGCCTGTCTTTAATGACCTGTTTCATACTGTATACTTTAACAATTAATTAATTTTTTGTTTTTAAATTAAACCATGGAGTCTTTATGTTTGATGTCATGCTTTGTTTAGATTTTTCCCCAACGCAGTGTGTAAAAAAAAACAACATATTTTTGTTTTTCAGCCTTCCAACAATCAAAGCTCTATTGAGCCACAGAGTCAGACACATAGCACCTGGAGTGTAGCCGCAAACCATTTCCCTGCTGCATTAGGCCTAATGGCTCATTTCCTAATAACCTCATCTACAGTAATGAGATAGCGATGTGTAATGTGAGTAATGGCACGGTTGTGAGATGTCCCATCAGTGACGACGGTGGATTATCTAAAGAAAAGAAGAAGAACAAGAAATCGGCAAAGAAAATATAGCATAATATGGTTTGACATCCCAGATTAAAATATTTGGTCTCTCGTTTTTTTTTTTTTTTTTGCTATACGCAAAGCAAACAGTGGTATTCATTACAGTATACATCTGCGAGTGGTGATCTGTGGGTCTTCAATTCAATACCGACCAAATAACAGCAGACGCTGCATTGCTCAGCCGATGACAGGTCGCCCCATTATAAAGACAACTTCACGTTCCTTATAAGTCTTTGAAATTCTGCAAACTTGCTTTTCTTGTGTACGACGTGACACCAAAGCCATTGAGTATGAATTGCTTGCTGTTAACGCCACCCTAGTCATCAGCAGGCTCATATTTCCTTTTGCGTACAGGAATATGCTGACAGAACGGTAATGACAAAAACAGAGTGCGTCGAGTAAGGTTGAGCTCTTTCCAGAAGCCCAGGGTTCGGAAACGTGCCGGTGAACGACGCGGAGCCGCTACATACTGTACTGTATGGAGGAAAGAGGAGGCCCGCTGAGTCATGGGCTCTGATGTGCATCGGCAGCACGTTCCACTAATTCTGCGCATATTACATTTCTGAGTGATTTGCAAGTCTTACGCGCAAAATATATTTGATTCAAATAATAAACCTTTGCTCCTTCGTGATGTTTTTGATTTGGTAAGTTAATGTGTTTTTCTGTTATGCACTGATGAAAAGGAATTAGGGCGCATGAAAAACTATGGCTCATGGTGGGTAATTTATTTAAATATGTAGACTTGAGTTGAATTCAATTGAATGGGGAAACATTTTAATATAAAAAAAAACTAATCAGTGAGTGATTTGCATTTAACTGTATGTATGCAAGTCCAAAAAAAAGTCTACAAATGTCAATCCAGTAAAAAAAAATAAAAAAATAAAAATGCTTTAGTTTGGTTTACACAACTTTCCTTAACCTCCTGAGATCTCGGCCCGTATTGACAAAGCTTCTTAGAATTCTCTCAGAGAGCTCTTAGCTTAGCTTAAAAAGTCCTAGCTGGGAGTCCTAGAATAAAAGTGATTTGGGAAACTTCTCAGAACAACTCTGAGTAAGGAAAGTACAAAAACCTTCATCTTAATGAGGAGGTGTGGTCGACCCCGTTGCTAAGGATGATGCAGCAATTCAAGGACTGTGATTGTCTGATGATTTTTTTTTTTTTTAACTGTAAAGGTCTTAAAATGCGTTCTTTGTGAAAATAGAATATATGACAATAGAACAGACAGTGAAATCACATAAAGAAATTGTATAATCATGACTACAAGCTACTTTATGCAAAGTTTCTGTTATAGGCTAAATAGCTTAAAGGTAATTAAAACTGCCAAAAGTTGAAATGTGTCCTCTTTTGAGGCAACAAATTTCCACACAATAGTTATTATAATTAAATTCTTACATTTATTTATTATACTGATTTTATTACTTGTAATCCATTTCAGATTGATTGGAGCAAAATGTCTCAGCTTTTACCAAGTTTACATGATTGCAGGACAACCTGTTTAAGTTGCACTTTTGGATTGTATGTAGCCAACAATCCATGAGAGATGGAAGTAAAACAATAAGCAACCCAAATTGGACAGAAGAGCAGTGTTTAGCTTTACATTCAGTGTTTGGAGAATATTTCGTCTTTCTGCCAATTTGTCCTCTGCTGTAGAAACTCTTAATCTTATTAAAAGTCCTCCTCTCTACTCTTAACAGTTTTTACCTTAGCAGCTGTTTTTAGGGCTAAGATGTTTTGTAAATCATTTTTATCTTTTTACTAAGATTTAGTCCTAAATTTAACAGAAATTCTAAGAAAATGTCACATTATATGTCCCTAGTAGCAACGTTTGGGCTTAAGAAGCTTTGTGAATATGGGCCCTGGAATCTACTGTTGTGTACAATGCATGTTCTTCTAAGAGTTAACTTAACCAATGTCTCCAAGGAAAAAATAAGTTTGTCAAAGGAATTACAACCTAACGATGGATCTACAAACAATGTACAGTAGTTGGAAAAAAATGCCATGTCCTCATATGAGGACATTCAGGTCTCAAGACGATAAGGATTCATAAATGTGATCTAAATAAGTAACCTGTAGACATCAATCAATCCCTTTTTTTATTCATCAGTTTAAAAAAAATCTTACTTTAATGACTTATTTCTGTTTTTGTCTCATATCTTTAAATAAAATTAAACATAAATATTTTGTTGTGGCTTGAAATGTTAACCTGAGTCCTAGACCAGGTTTGAAAAGCCTATAGGACCTACACACGCTTGGAAATGGTCTTATAGCCTTTACCTTTAACATGCTTGTCTATAATTTTCTTTCGAATCTCCTGAGACAACTCTTTCCTTCGCTTCCTCTGGTCCATGTTGAGTGTGGTACATACCATGTCACCAAACAACACAGTGACTACCTGGAGCCCTATATATAGGCCCACTGACTGATTACAAGATTGTAGACACCTGTGATGCTAATTAGTGGACACACCTTGAATTAACATGTCCCTTTGTCACATTATTTTCAGTATTTTCTAGGGGTACCATCATTTTTGTCCAGGCCTGTTCCATGAGTTAATTTTTTTTTAATAATTCTGTTGAAGCATGGTTGAAAAGCAATGTCTGACTTTCACTGGTTAATATTCATAGAATTTTTTTAAATTATTACTTTTGTCAGATTAAAGTTCTTTACGTGACCATTGTGAGTTTTCCTTTCATTGACCGAAGGGTACCAACAATTCTGTCCACGTGTGTATATGACTAATTGAGTTTGGGGTTCACATATTCAAATGTCCATGGATTGGTGCTGAAATTACAGTATATTTTGGAAAAATTTGTTGAAACATCCATCACAGACATGCTCTACGCCTTAATTAGAGTCTTGGCTCAAGAAGAATTTTCTTTCGAAATCTGTGTTTATAGAACAAGAATAGCAAGAGTTCAGTGACATGTGCGGAATAAATTGCAGATTTAAGTGGCGCCAATGCACACTCGCTCGGCCAATCAGCTCTCTTCTTGGATCTCAGCTGCGAGAGGCTACAGCATCACCCGAGAATTAAACCAGCACCCTGGTGATAAGGCGAACACTTGGCCCGACTTGGCATAGCTTTTGTTCCTACTCTGGTATTCTGTTGCACATCTTAAGAGTGAGCAAGCGAGTGAGCGAGAGAGGGTGGCACTTATTATCAGACACATCCACATGGGTGGGTGAGCAAGGTTTTCATATCTTACCCTATATCTTTAATAGCATTTAAGGATTAAAAACAGTAGCAGTTTTGAAAGGGCTCACTGAAGCAGGTATCCGCCACGATCATATAGCTGTCGCGACCCAAGTGTCGATGCGTTGAGTTAATTAAGTGCCTCGTTCTCGTATGGATATCTGCGATTCATTCCACACACGTCACTGAACTCCATGCTATTCTTAAACACAGACTTTTAAAGAAGATCTTAGCTCAGACTTCTTGAGCCAAGACTCTAATTAAAAGAGCCTTTTTTGGGAATTTTCAACAATTTTTTCCAATATATACTGTAATTTCAGAAATAATCTATGGACATTTGAATATATGAACCCCAAACTCAAACCCAAATTAGTCATATAAAGTCTATAGGCTTTTCAAATGTGGTCTAGGGTTAACATTTCAAGCCACAACAAAATATTTATCTTCATATGAGGACATGCCAGTTTTTTGTAGATCAATAGGTCCATAGGTTGTAATTCTTTTGACAAACTTCTTTCTCCTTGGAGACATTGGTTAAGTTAACTCTTGAACATGCATTGTAAAGATCAGGGCCCACATTCACAAAACTTCTTAAGCCTAAAAGTTGCTCCTAGCAACTTGAAATTCTAAGAAAATTCTTAGAATTATGACATTTTCTTAGAATTTCCCCTCAAATTTAGGACTAAATCTTAGTAAAGATAAAAACGATTCACAAAACATCTTAGCCCTAATAACAGCTCCTACTGTAAGGTAAAAATTGTTAAGAGTAGAGAGGAAGAATTGTAAGAGGCTTAAGAGTTTCTATAGCAGAGGACAAAACGGCAGAAAGAAGAAATATTTTCCAAACACTAAACATCAAGCTCACTGCTCTTCTGTCCAATTAGATTTTTTTTTTCTTTTAGTTCCTTCCATCTCTCTTAGATTGTTGGCTACATATCATCCAAAAGTGCAACTTGAATAGCCTGTCCTGCAAACATATAAACTGGTAAAAGCCGAGCCATTTTGCTCCCATCAATCGGAAATGGATTACAAGTAATAAAATCAGTCTAATAAATAAATATAAGAACTTAAATATATTAACTACTGTGTGGAAATTGGTTGCTTCAAAAGTAGACACATTTTCAACATTTGGCTGTTGTAATTAACTTTAAGATATTTCGCCTATAACGTGGGATGGCTCTTAGTGCTCCCACGTTAATCACGGCTCTACAGCCAATCAGGGGCGTCTGTGAGCTCATGCAAGTGGAAGGAGTGGATAGCGCTGTCGTCCGAGTGTGTCACGCCGCCCTCAATGGTGCGGGGTGCGATTGGCTGGTGTCTTTGCCCTCTTCTGCTTTCCATGACTGACTGGTAATAGTAGCCTTAATGTGGGAGCCTCCTAGTGACGGGAAGGAATTGGACATCATGCTATGCCAAGTCAAATTCAGGAAAACTAAAGACATGGCCTTTAAAGAAATATTTCATTTTTGCATTTCAAATGACTTTGAATCCCTTTTCCTATATAGTTGGACAGATAGATAGATATACACCAATTAGCCATGACATTAACACGACCACGAGGTGAACTGAATGGTTGATTGATTATGAACTACATACCGTAGCGGTTGTTGTTAGTTTTTCAGCTGCTCCCGTTGAGGGTTTCGCCACAGCGGACCAACTGATCTGCACAACAACTTGGCACAGGTTTGCCCTTGCTGACACAACCCTCCCATTTTATACGGGCTCGGGACCAGCATTGCATCTACTGGCTGGGGTTTGGGAACTGGCTGGGAATCGAAATGGCAGGCAACAAACCTACCACTGAGCCACCAATGCCCCTTGAATAACATAGCAGTAAACTGGTGAATGGATCATAGAAACCGAGGTCTCGTCTATTCCTGTGAACCAAAGGTGCAATACCAAGAAAGGCTAATGCAGCAAAAAACTGCTGGAAGAAATGAATACAGACTATGATATAAAGGCATTAGAAAACATAATGCAACACAGCTTGCTGCATATAGAGCTTAGCAGGCCAAAAGTTGAAGGTTGTTGATCCAACCTCTAAATGGCCAAGACCTCATAAGATCTGACCATGGAGGCACCGCCGTGCAACTTACGGCACTTGAAGGATCGGCTGTTACTGGGTTTAATGTTATTGCCAAAGACTGCTCAATTAATGTCACATTTGAAAACAATAAATCTAAAAATGAATAAAGCATAACGTTAATTTATTGGTGCATACACACATGATTCTAAGCACACATAAACGAGCACACATTCGAGATGGGGGATTCAGAGTACCCTGCCTCCCATTTTCACATAAAACAATAAAGAATATTGTAGTCTGGTTCATGTTTCCCTTTCATATATTAAAGCAAGCATCAGACACTGCCATCACTGCGCAAGAAAATTGAGAACTGTCTGTTTTACACAAGACATGCAATTTCAAGAGAAAAAAAACAATGACAAAAGGAAAGTTTATGAAGAGAAAATGATCATATTCAGGTTCACTTGTTATTTGGTACTGTCGTGTAAAAATCAGTTCATCAGTCCTTATGCGTGTAATACGTTTAGAGTAACTACATTCGGAACGCAAGACCATATTCTTGTACACCTTATGCGTGACACATCAATATTATTTGCTGTCTCTATGGGAAAGGCTTGTTTTCTCTTTTTATTAGATGCTGAGACGTAACTGGAACAATCTAACATGATGACAAGCTGTAAAACTTTTTTAAAAAAGAAGCTTTTAAAGGAAATACATAGTATTGATTAGACATTTAGGACAGTATCTTATGATACCACGAAATACATTGAAATTGAAATAAAATATTGCCGTTGCTGTAAGAAACGAGGTGTAAAGCGAAAAATGTATAGTACATGCTATAGAATTTTAGTTATCTTCCTTCCAAACAGTTCTAGAGCCCTAAAATGAAATCTCTGATACACGGAATCAGTATTGATCCAATACCAGCTGAATTGGTGGATAGGATATTGAACAGAAAAAAAAAAAAAAAAACTTGATCTGAACATAAAAAAAAGAAATGATTGGACTTAGTTTTGGAAAGTTATTTATTTATTTATTTATTTATTTATTTATTTAAGAAATGAAAGTATCCCAGCTCCTTTTTTAAAATATGGAATAAAATAAGAGCCTTATAGGAAAATATTGAATGAATGAATAGGTGGAGTGATGTACCCTGACATGAAGCATGACTAATATTATTAACCTGAAGGTCAATAACAGTGCGTGGTGAGCGCAGCGCTGTGGCGTAGAGGTTAACACGGTCTCCTCACACCTTCGGGGTTCGGGTTCGAGTCCCGCCTCAGGTCTGTGGGCATGTTCTTCCTGCGCTTGGTCGGTGTTCTTCAGGTGCTCCGGTTTCCTCCCACAGTCCAAAGACAAATTGCCTGTAGCATCTGTGTGTGTGTGTGCGATCCAGCATGTACCTAACCCTAACCCCTAACCCTTTCACCGCTGCTTCTGTTGCAGTCAGGCTCTGGAACTGTCAATCTGTGGTCACTTAACAACTCTTTCAGGTTTTTTTTTCTTCTTTTTTTTTCTTGCAATTACTTATGAATAGCACAACAGGTCGTTTTAAGTTTGATTTGAATCATTGTCATCTACAGTGCGACCACTGTGGTTGAGGAAGGGGACGTGCTGGTCTCATGCGAAAGCACTCGTAAACCTGGAGGACAGGAACATTCACACACACACACACACACACACACACACACACACACACACACACACACACACACACACACACACACACACACAACCTGCTGAATGTTTCGGAATTCTGCCATCTGTTATTTAACTCAAAGAAACTCCAGCAAGTCGCAAATCAAGAAACTAACCAGAGCTCATCTCGTCATGCAACTTTCCCATGTCTAACCTACAGTAGGGATTCAATTCGTTATTTCTGAATGAAGAGATTTTCTAAAGTAGAAAGCAAGCACACTTACCGTTAAGTTTTACAGTGCGTGGCATCTGGTGAAGAATAAACATGTGCATCAGGACTGGGATCCCAGTGAACACACACACACACACACACACAAAAGGCATACAGTACAAACAGAAGGCTTCTCACTACTGTCATGCTGTTGTAATTAATCTGTCAGATATGAAGGAAGGAACAAAACAAAAAGAACATTGTACAGAACGTAATGCAAACTTGGGGATAGATTTGTATTAGCTGACATACTGTACAGTAGGCTATTCAAATTGCACAGGTTGGCTAAGTAACAGGTTGGTAGAGTGATTGCACAGTGGGTGTCGGGCAAACGGGTACGGCTGTGGGTTGCTGATGGGAAGGTCGAGGGTTCGAGCCCCAGCACTGACAAGTTGAGAAACTCACCTTAGTACTAGCAAAGTGCACCTGACTGCATTCACAACAGAGTATACGAGGGCGCAGAATCTGACCTGCGTCACAAAATAGAGCAATTTGCATTTTGTGACTCCAGCTACAAACTCTTTGGATACGATTTATGCCTCATGTTGTTTGCAAATCGATGCGCCTCAGCCAGTTTATTGACCTCTGTTTTCGATTACCTGAGTTTGACAATACAGTAAATTACCGTCTTTGACCTGCGATTGCATCCAGCAATCCTCATTACGGATATGGACATTTAAACAGAAACCTCTAGTTTAAAAAAAAAAAAAAAATCATTATTATTTATTTTTTTGCAATTCCAAAATATTTCTATTCAAATAAGAGATCCAAAGCCTCAAGGGCAAAAGTCCCCACCCTTCATTCCCCCCCAAAAAAATGGGAAAAAGAAAACTAGTTTGGACCTGAAAACAGTTGCGAAGACGTGGTGTCTGTTTTGCAGTGAGAATTCATGTGGAATTGTGGGGGGGAAAAAAAAAAGACAGACCGCGGCCCTGCTTACGCTGCAAGACGGTCTGCTGAAACTCATGACACGCCAGAAATCCCTTCTGATTGTCCAGGAGCTAGACGGCTCCCGTTCAGATGATTAATCCGGCTCACACTGCATATCAGATGCCAATTGATCTAGCTGAAATGTGCGCCGATTATCCAGTATGTAAAAATTCCCCGTGGCCTATAATCAGGCCAGATCTGTACGATGTTTGTCTAGCCTTCAGACTTGCATGCTGATGATCTTCGCTTCATTTTCAAATGGAACATTTTTCCTATCTGGCGTGTTTGTCATCATCGTATCAAACCTGATCGCTAAAACTAAGGAGCCGATCCTTGCGCACTCTTCCGCCCGAGCCGAAACTCGATTATTGTTCTATTAAATCAACTTAACATGCAGAGCATGACTTTTGGCTCAGTGCCACAGATAAGCGAAATTAAAAGCCATCAGCTCCCAGCTGCTAATTAGTGTGATAAATATGCTTTCACTCCAGAGCGTATTCATCTGGGTGAAAAAGAATAGTGGGGTAATCTGTTAAGCATGGAGCATGGCATTTGACAGTCACACGAGCGTCTTAAATAGGCTGGCCGAGATATACGAGCTGCTCGCGTAGAGTCGCCTCGGTCGCGGTTCACTGTAGATGGGAGGAAACACAGACACGGAGCATCCATTCCACTTGATTCAGGGTTTGATTCCAAATCTAAAACATATCAGAGAGTGGAAAAATAAATTAAAGTTTAAATGTACTTGAGTTTTATATTTAAAAAAAAAAAAAAGAAAAACAGTACCGGGTGCTCCTTCTCCTTTTTTTTTTTTTGCAAAGAGGTTAAAGAGGCAGGAGAGGTGTGAAAAGGCCTGAGCTGGTCATAATAGATTTCCATTCCGCAGAAAAGGAAAAGGAAAAAAAAAAAAAGATAGATTTTATTATAGCGGAAATTGAGTCTGTAATGGCTTTTTGTATGTTGTTTAGCCCTTTTTCCCCTTCCTGTTACCACAAACTTAAAATAAAATAGTGTGTTCGCATACTTTCAGTTTGTAATCCATTGTAATTTTATTATCTTCTGATTCTTTGCATTTGTTTTAAAAAAAAATAATGGTATTGATCAAATCTTAAACAAGTTATATTATGTTGTTGGCACTAAAGGACTGAAACGTTTGCACTTTTCACTGCCGCTATACAGTACAGTATTCATTTAGTTCGCAGCTATTATATTTGCTTTCTGTTTTGAAACATAAGCCTGCTACACTTTTCTTGTGGACATGATTTATTTACAGTACAGGGTAGCACAATGGATCCAGGATCCCTGCTTCATTCCACTGTCGTGGTGGAATTTCTTACATTTCTTACATTTCTTAATGTGTGGGTGTTGATGATGGCCTGTGATGGACGTCACATTAAGAATATACTCCTGTACATCCTCATGTCCGGTGCTCACACAAGCAAGTCGCAAGCTGGTTTCAGTTAAATCTTTTATGATTGCTACTAAAAATGCACACTGCTTTTCCAATGGCGTTTATTTGATTCTTTTTGGTACGTCCATATATCTGTCATTTCTGTGGCAGTAACTTAAAGGGTCGAGCTCGACGCACAATTGTCATTCACACACTACGAGCTACGTATTCGGGAACGCCAGGTAACCTAACCTAGCCTAAACCAGGATACCCGGAGGAAACACCCCAAGCACTTGGGAGCACATGCAGACCACGAGGCAGGAATCGAACCCGGGTCCTGTAAGGTCAAGGCAACAGTGCTAACCACTAAGCCAGCGTGCCACCCCTTTGAGATGGTGTTAGGTTTTCAGAAATCTGGCAACCCTTGTTAATGATATTAATTCTTCATCAAAACAGACCTGCTGCATCAATCATAGCTGAACTAATGTGCATCTAAAATGCTCAAAATGAACTTCTTCTAAATGTAAACTCTACAGTATGTTGTTGACTCAATTACAGTGCTGCGCTATACTGTACTTCATTATATACAGTAGCAGCCCAAAGCGAAGTTAAGCGTGATAGCATCTCGCCTTAATTCAGTCTGAGGCTGTGCTCATATTTATTTTCTCCTGTGACACCAAAATCTATGGCCACAAGCGGCTGCTGCTATTACATATTAATAATAGTGAAGGTGTATTAAAATGAATACAAGAACATGAGCTGGGAGATCGACCGGCTTACCAATGCAGATATGGTGTCATTTTGACCATCTTGACCATCTGTTTCCTCTTGAGAGCTATTCGGGTGTAGATCTAAAGATCTTTCACTCTTAATGTAATATTATCCTGATGAAGATAAGAGCGAGCAAAAACATTGATGCACAAAGATTTCAATCCCTGTTATGGAGCGAGATTTGATCATCTGAATTTTTGCAGGACTACAAAAAAAAAAAAAAAAAAGAAGAAGTCATCTCACGTTGCTGAATAGCAATCAGTTTCCAGCCATGCACAAAAATGGAAGGCAGGGTGGTGGTGTTGGCGGTTGGGTGAGTGTGGGGGGGGGGTTGAATGCTCTGGGCCTAATCATGTGAGAAAGTGCAACATTCCCATTTCAATTTTTTATTGCTTCCTTCCTCCTAACTGAAATGGCTGTCTACAATTTCCTCTAATTCAGTCAAGATTGATATTTCCAGATGTTTGCTCCGTATGTTGCAGCTCCAGCATTAACCCTTAGCATGTGATTCAATATGAAATATGTTCACACCATAAGTGGAATACAGAAATATGACTCAATTTCTCTCTGTTTGTGTTACGCCGAAGGTGGGTTTTACCGCATGCGAAGATACTGCTGGAATCATTTGCTTAATTAACGTGATGAATTACACTGTATTAATAAAGATCATTTACAGCAGCAAAAGTCAGTTTGTACAAAGAAAATAGTTTCATTTAAAATATAGGCTGTAATGTTAGTTTGAGTCTTTTTTTTTTTTAAACCTTTAAATATTAATAAATATACAGTACATAATGCTTAAACATTTACAACAAATCAAGCTAATTATTATCTCTATCCTTACACCTCCAGGGTTGGGGTTTGATTCCCGCCTCGGGTCTGCATGCGTGGAGTTTTCATGTTCTCCAGTTTTCTCCCACAGTCCAAAGACTAGGCTAATTGGCAGTAGTGTGTGAATGCATGTGTGAATGCTGGCTGTGGGTATAAATGGGAATAAGTATAATATTCTTCATCCTTAGCCTCCACAGCCCCTAGTTGGACAACAGAGGTTCCTAGATGGATGGATGGAATTATTATTATCTATACTGTTTATCCTGTTTAACCTTTTGTTGACGATGCCAATCCCTTTTTTTTTCTTTTTGCAAGTGTTTTTGTAAATGAAACTATATTGTAGCAACCCAGAAAAGAAATATGCATACAAACAGTAGACGTATTCTTTCAAAAAATGTTGTTACTAAAATAATCGTAAAAATACAAAAACGGACACATGTCAGATTCTCGTCTCTACGTGTGTTGGAGACCCGACCCCTGCGCTTAGCGCTTCACTCACTCACTCACCATCTATACCGCTTAATCCTGTATTCAGGGTCACGGGGTCCTAGAGCCTATCCCAGGAGACTTAGGGCACATGGCAGAGTACACCCTGGACAGGGTACCAATCCATCGCAGGGCACAGACACACACACTCACTCACTCATTCACACACTACGGGCAATTTGGGAACGCCAATTAGCCTAACCTACATGTCTTTGGACTGTGGGAGGAAACCCACCAAGCACGGAGAGAACATGCAAACTCCATGCACACAGAGACGGGAATCGAGCCTGGACCCTGGCGGTGCAAGGCGACAGTACTAACCACTACACCACCGTGCCGCCCACTCCATTCTCATACAAGATTTATGTCAACGACTCCATTCAGATGTAACACTAATTGCTGAGTTGTTGGTGGGGTATGGGTGGGGCTGGATGATGTGCTGATGCATATCCGTGTCCAACAGAACAGGAAGGGCTTGAATGAACAAAGAACTATTCACCTAAATATCCTTATATGCACGAAACAATCTTTCCCTGAGAAAATAAAAGCGCTTTAGGTTCATGCTTTTTTGCTGATTGTGTACAGTTCAGTACAGCGAAATGAAAAATTGTTCCATTACAAATTAACAGAAACTATCTAAGTCCCATACAGAAAAAACAACAACATAAAGTGCACGTGCAAATGTGCAAACAAGAGTGACAACATGACATGACCCGTGTCAATACTCTATAATGAGTTGTAATGGGGTAATGAGTTGAGGTAGTGGATTTAAAAACAGCGATAGAGTTACTGTTACGGATATCGAAAGGTAGTAGGTTCCACAGGTAGGGGGCAGCGTAGCTAAAAGCTGGAGATCCCATGGTTGCCAAAAGCATGCGAAGAAGAACCAGGTTTAATGATGATAATGATCTCGGATATCTCGGAGTATAGGTTAAGAGAAGATCTGTTAAATATGACAGAGCCAGGTTATGTAATGCCTTATAAACGAGAAGAAGAATTTTATAATGTATGCGCTGTTGGACAGGAAGCCAGTGTAGCTGTTGAAGAACAGGAGTTATGTGGTCTATTGTAGGAGTTCTAGTTAGTATTCTAGCGGCCGAGTTCTGTACTAACTGTAGCTTGTGTAGGAGTTTGAGGGGAAGACCAAAAAAAAGAGCATTGCAATAATCTATGCGTGTCGTGACGAGAGCGTGTACCAAAATAGCAGCGCTCCTCATTGAGAGGGCTGGGCGGAGACGGTTAATGTTTCAGATGTGGTAGTACGCTGTCCTGGTGATAGTGTTAATGTGTGCTTCAAAGGCTGGAGTGCTGTCAAGTTTATCAGTCCAGTCCCTTTCTGAGGCCTTTCGAAAGAAGCTGTTACGCAGTCTGGATGTGAGGGACCGAATGCTTCGATAACTTTTTCCAGATAGCAGGAGGGTGAACAGTGTGTGTGAGGGATGTGTCCAATCAGCCACAATAGCGTGTGGTGTAGATGTCTTCGAGAGGGAGTAGAGAGACCCCAATGAACTTCTCGGCTGTCCTTACCATCCGCTGTCGGTTCTTGTGTCCCGAGATGGCACAATTCCCAAACTAGACATTGATGCAGCTGCTGAAGACGCTCTCAATAGTCCCTCTACAGGTGGTAAGGATCGGTGGTGGAAGCTGTTCCTTTCACCATTGTTGGGCTTTCTAGTGCAGAGAGCTGGTTTTGAGGGACCAGGTTGATGTTCAGCGGAGAGTGGTCGCTCTGTGTCCTCTTGAAGTCAACAACTATCTCTTTAGTTTTAGAAACATTCAGAGACAGGTTGTTGTATTCACGCCATCTGTTAGCCTCTGCACTTCCTCTCTGTATGCTGACTCGTCGTTCTTGCTGATGAGACCCATCATGCTCGTGTCATCGGCAAACTTGATGACGTTGTTCGATCTGTGTGTCGACAGTCATGAGTCAGCAGTGTAAACAGCAGGGGAAGGAGCACACAGCCCTGGGGAACCCCAGTACTAAGTGTGGTGATGCTGGAGGTGTCGTCACCGATCGCCACTGACTGAGGTCTTCCAGGCAGAAAGTCCAGGAACCAGCTACAGGGGGAGGTGTTCAGGCACATCAGGCTCAGCTTCCCGATCAGTTTTGCAGAAGTTGCCCCTCTTTGTGATTTGTGTATATTATGACTAAAATAAAACTGTTCATATCGGCAGCGTTTTGATCAAAAAGGATGAAAAGTGCAAAACTCATTTCTGGGTACACAAACGCACAGCCACTCACACACCCCAGTCATACTGTACGCTATGAGCAGTTTGGAAACACCAATCAGCTGACAGTGCATTTCTTTTCACCAGCGTCCTGAGAGTTTGCCACAATATCCATGTTTTATAACATCAAACAAAGTAGTTACATTATATTTAAAACTTAATACTTTAACACTTACATAACTTAAAGTTTCGATTAACCTCGATAAATCTTTGTATGCAGAAGTCAGTGTTAATGTTCTTTATTTATACTGCCTAAGTAATTACATTAATGTAGATGTAAATATATGTATATAATATCGCATTCAAAAGCTTATAGTTTTGTTTACCCAACTTTGCAAACAGAAGTCAGTGTAAATATTCTTTATTTTACACTGCTTAAGTAATGATCATAATCAATGAAATTATTTAACAAAAACAAAAAAAAAATCATTCTCTCACTTTTTTTCTTTTGGACAGATTATTCCCCTAGACAGTTGGGGAACTTTACCTTGATTTGCACCGTATAAATGACAAAAATGAAAAGTAAAAAAAAAAAAGAAATCAATGTTTGATCAAAAAAAAAAAAAACTCTTGGAGAAAGTAATAAAATTTTTATTTTTTCATTTATTTCAATGAATGCCCTGTTAAATGCTAAATAAATAATAAGGTTAAATAAATACTAGTCTAATAGAAGTTGAACAAACACTGATAGATTTAATTTCACATTGATGATCTCAAAGCATGCTTCATTTACCTTGACAGAAATCGAGGCCACTCCGTGAGTGCAGTGAAATGCACGTGAGAAGGAGGAAAAGGAGGAGGGGCCTTCAGGCAGCGTTGGGTAATAATATCACACAAAAGCGAGATAAAAACATTATACATCAATCAATACATCATTTACATGCCAACTGGCCCATCTGCTGTTTTGCTGAAGAGAAAAATGTAATTCTTTAGGTCCGATTTTGAGCAGTGTTGGGTATAAGTACTTAGAGTACTTGGATTACTATTGTGATGTAACGAGTAATGTACCGTGTTAGGTGTGCTATTTAAGTACTCAGTTGTTTAGCTATATTTTCAAAAATGTAATCTGTTATTCAGACAATTTATGTAATTTTTGCCAAACAACAGTCATTCCGTTAGTGTGTGTGTGTGAAAGTCGTCCTACAAGCCCCGTCCCCAATAACCTGACCCCCTCTGTTATTCCTCCCCTTTTATACCCCTATATCTCACCTATGTGGTTTGACTCGCGGTGAGGAGCGGTGTTAGGCTCTGCGAGTGACCGCCCGACGTTCCGCAAGGTCAGCGACACGCAAAAAGATGCACGCGTAATCACAGCGCCTAAACTCGCGGTGAATCAAGATGAACCATACTTACGGCCACTGCGTGAAAGTGCATAGGTGAAATAGGGGCATTAATAGTTAACAGATTATGGGCCAGACTTATGGGCTGAGTGATGATGGTAGAATATTTATAAAGGTCTTGACTAAAACAACATACATGAGGAATCACAAAGGAGTTTTTATATTCTGCAACGGAAAAGTACTCTAACTAGTTACTTTTATCAGAAGGTAACTGATTCCTTTTTAATGACAGTAATTTTGTAATGTAATTAGTTACTTTAAAAAAGTAACACCCCCCCTCCCCCCAACACTGATTTTGAGTATTGACTAGTATTACTATATAATGTTATACTGATGTTCTAATGCTTTAATGTTATGGTCTGGTAACATAACATAATCAGGGTAAGGTTAATGTGATATATTAATATGATGGATGGCATAGTGGTTAGCACTGTGGTCTCTCATCTTCTGCGGTGAGGGTTTGAGTCCTCCCTCAGGTCTGTGTGCATGGAGTTTGCATGTTCTCCTCGTGCTTGGTGGGTTTCCTCCCAGGGTCCAAAGACATGCCCCTTAGGTTAATTGGCGTTCCCAGATTGCCTGTACTGTGTGAGTGAGTGTGTGTACCTGTACAAGGATATGCGGCATAGAAGATGAATGAATGCCTACTTAACTATTAGTATGTACTGTATAGTTGCCATTTATACAGTATGTGTCTCATCTGGCTGTTAATGTATACACTCTATTACTTCCTGAACCTAATAATAAGTACATTACTACTTAAATTAATTATTTTAAAAGCATTAATTATTAAGTATTACATGCTTTCATGTATGGACCTCATAGAAGAGTGTTACCACATGAACAATACAAGGTTCAAGTAAGGTCAGAACTGTGCCCCTTAACCTGTTTAATAAATCATGAAATATACCGAAACATGAGCTCAAATCCCAGTGGTCTATGAAAAAGATGTCACTGTCAATCCTCATACATCTTACCTCATTAATTTCAACTCCATCTTTTTTCTTGGATCTTAATTAAACCGGGCATGTTTTCTAATTACATAATAAAACGAGATTGGTTCATTCAGTATTGCAGAATTTATTCCTGATCGACAGACAGAAAATGGCCTCTGACACTAGCATGCTAAAGACACAAAGAAATTACAAGCCCTCCTTTTTTTTTCGCTTCAGATGATGTATATTCATAGTGACACTGTGGCCATTAGCTACAGAAACCAAACACCGTTTTGAGGAAAGTACTGCTGCAAGGTGATGACTCACATGAAAACGAGCCAGTGAGAGAAAGTGAGAAAGAGAGGCTGCCACGTTAGTACGTCCTTGCCAGGTCTGCGCATCGCAGCCTCGTCAAGGTTTATTCCAACTGGAATAATTTATGCCAAAATGCCCCACAGGGCTTCAGACGTTTTTTTTTTAACAGACGTAGGTCAGCGTCAGGTGTGCAAGCTCTGTGGGAGGACTGTGCTCAGGAAAAACAAGAACAGCTAGATCACCCAAGACCATCACTGCAACAATCCACTGTCGCATAAGGTCACATGGGCTGCAATGTCACGACCCGTTACATCTCATCTGAGAGGTGTATAAAAACGAGTCTTGACCCCATGGGTGATCTTTGACTCCTGTACACCCACTCATCCTCTTAGTATAGAAACACAAAGAACAGCGGTGCCTTTGCTTCTGCACCGCTCCTTGCACATTGCATCGAAAAAGTCAATAAGAAACTTAAAAAACATTCAAATATTGTTCTTAAAAAAAAAAGAAGAAGATGTTTAGCTTTGTAGTCTGCTGAATATGAAACGTATCTTATTTCCTGCATTTTCTTTTTCAGTTTCCCTACTGCATATCATTACATTTCATGGTCTCCTTGTTGATTCATCCCTTTGAAATTTTTTTTTAATACTTCTCAACTACTAGAATGAGTAAAAGCACTGCCTTTCTCACCTCCTGCCATGGCCTTCGACAAAACTGTAATCTTGGCGATTGTGTATTCCAAAGGAGTCTAATTTACTACACTGTCCTCATCGTGTCTATCTTGAGTGTCCATGCAGTGACGAATAAAAGCTCTATTCAGAAATCAAGCAAAATTAAACTCTCTGCATAAACTACCGAGACGTGAAGCCTATCAGAATTATGCGAATCGTTGTCACAGGGGGGCCTTTCATGGGTTTAGACCTAGACATGTGTGATGTGGCTTTTATACTAGGGGGCACTTTGGTGAACCTCAGGGATGCTCCCAATGCTTTCACACTTGATGAACAGATCGGAGAGACATCATATAAACAGCGTATACACAAGAGCAGAATTTGGGGGGGATCGTCCAAGATGAAATTTATGAAATATGATTGAGAAGTATTTGACTTTTTATTTCTAAAAAGTATATGCAGTACTGTATTAGTTTATATTATTAATAAAATATGTGTGTGTGTGTGTGTGTGTGTGTGTGTGTGTGTGTGTGTGTGTGTGTGTATAAAAAATGACATGATTTATGCTTCCAAAGAACCTTCACAGATATAAAGTTTATTTTATGAAGACTCAATGGTTAAGGCTCAGAGCAACTTCTAACAAGGTTTTGAGCCAAGCTGATCTTGTTGGCTCTTTGTGCACATTCCTAACCGTCTGTTCCACTGCTCCAGGTCTGCTGTATCAAATCTGTCCCTGTGCGATGGCTCCAGCCGTCTTTCAATCTGGGATGTGTTAAATAACAAAGAAAAGAATTTTACTGTGCTGTACGTGTAGATGTGAGAGACGTTAAGGCAGATCATTCTTTTAATGGTGAATATGTTGGTAAATCATGTTGGTTAACATCTGGAGCAAGGGTTGGTGGGGATTGATGTGCTCTCGGAGCCAGCTCCTAGTGGTTCTTTGAGGAACTGCATGTTCTGGCACTTCACGTTGGCACAGACAGGAAGGACTAGAACTGCTACAAAGGCCCATGAAGAATGACAAACCAGCACAACAAGTTTTGACTCATGCAGCACAGTGAGAAAGAGTTGATCTCATTCTTATTCCTACTGTATGACTCAATCGCAGCATCCACAGCGAGCATTATAGGATTGCTGTTCGCTCCAAACGCATCCAGCCATATAATCAGATTTCGCCAATGCAGCTATTCATTGCTATGCCATATGCTTTATTTTAACTTATGATAGCTGTGCTTGTAACAAAGTTTAGTTGAGGACAGTGATAAACTCACTAACAAAACGGATTTCGAAATCGATTCCTTCTCTGTCAATTAGGCGTAAAATCTGCCTCACTGTCTCCCTGCTGCTTTAGCTTCCATGAAGTAAGCGTCTCTACTCCATAGAGTGCATCTGCACTGTATATCTGTGCTGAGTCATTCTATGATTAAACAATATCGCACGAGAGCGGGTGCTGTTGTGATGAATATCAGCATGCCTGTGATGTGGTCGTAGGCACAAGCTGAAGGCTTCACAGCCAGCACAACCTCGAGTGTGATATTGCTTTTATATAACAGATCTCTTTTTTTATTTAACCTGTTATTTTTTCACATATCCTTATCCATATCCAACACATATCCTCCTGTGACTGGCAGAACTAATCAAGCGCCACTGCCAGAGCTTAGTGTAGATAACAGGGGGCGGAGGAAGTAGTTTTAAATTCTTACCAGTATTGTGTGGCTAAAATGTGAGGAGAACAAACCATGAACGTGGTGGACAGTCCTGTAAATCTCATGTTTCTCTACATATTTCCACTAATGATGGGTCGTTCATGAACGATTCGTTCTTTTTGAACGAGTCTTTAACGTGACTCAGAAGAACGAGTAGTCTCGGGGAGTGATTCGTTGATTAGCTACTGGGCGCGCACGTGCAAATCAACACAAAACCTCCGTACGTTACGTACAGGAAACAGAAGAACGAACGACTCGGAAGATTCGTTGAGAACCGTTCGATTCTGTCACGTGACTCACATAGACGCTATGAAGTGCAATAGATTCAAAAGAACCAACGACTCTGATGGTGAGCTGCTCATTCTGTTTCGTATATGTCTTTAGCTACATTGTAATACAGTATTTTAATTACTGGAACTATAGCCAAAATTTGTGTTTGTAGACGTGTTGGGGGTCTGTTTATTGAAAATGTCACATTTTATAATTTTTTTCTGGTTAAAAGAACGAAATGAACTAAATGACTCAAAAAAAAAAGATTCGTTCATTTTGTTGAACGAGATTCAAAGAACTGAGTCACTAAAATGATTCAAACTTCCCATCACTCATTTCCACTTATTTCTTCCACTTTAGCACAAAACCTTTCCACAAAATCAGCCTCATTAACTTCTGTCTTCCGGGGTTAAGTCCTACATAGTGTTAAATGTGAAACTAGTGCACTATGTAGGGTGTACAATTACTTGTTCAACACACCAAGTAGGGCCCTTGATCAAGGGTTAGCGAGGGATTTGGAATTTAGCCTTGTGTTCAAAGCGAGTTAGCATTGTAGCTCAACTTTGGCGTAAATAAAACAACACGGGAGGGCAATTCAGAATAGCTTAGTGGACCCTGTGTCTCCTTATTTTTTATAATTAATAATGAAAAAAAATTTAAAAATTAGATTTTTTAAATGTGTTCTGAGTGAGGGAGAATGTTAAATTGTACCCATGGGTGACATGTGTCAGTACTGTATGCTGTGACATACACTGATCAGCCATTACATTAAGACCACCTGTCTAATATTGACCAAAACAGCGATGACCTGCGTGTTCTGACACCTTTCTACCAGAATCATCATTAACCTTTTCCTCAATTCAATCTACAGTAGCTCTTCTATTGGATCAGACTACACGAGCAAGCCTTCACTCCCCATGCGCATCAGTGAGCTTTGGCCGCCCATGACCCTGGCGACGGTTCACCGGTTTTCTTTCCTTGGCCCTGACCACTACAGATTGGGAACATCCCACCATAGCTGCAGTTTTGGAGTCGCTCTGACCCATTCATCTAGACATCACAATCTGGTCTTTGTCAAAATCACTCAAATCCTTACATTTCCATCATGCGATGCTCTTCACTTGGCATTGGGATAAATCTGTTAGTAATTTAGTTGACAGAACTTTGGCAGACAGAAATAAATTAGTATATTTAGAATATTTAAATGAACATTTTTTAAAGTAAAAAATTTCCTTGAAATTAAAAATAGTTGTTACCTGTAATGGTCAATATTCTAAAACCAAAAAAGCCTCAACTACAAAAGTTAAGAGAAGCATAACATGCACAATATTTGTCATATTATAACATACTTTACCTTAATGATTTTTTTTAAGTACAATTTTTTCATAATTTTTATGTAAAACTTTATATTTTATATAAGAAATGTTAAATATATATCATCTGTAAGGAGAATCTGCATAAAGTCTCTTAAACTTGAGCCTTTTTCTATAAAATAATTCATTATTTTAAAAACAAAATCAGCATTTCAACAATTTTTGAATTAGGGTTTTTGTTTATTGGTTATTGTTTTTCCCGTGAACATACAGCGAGCGAAACGCCTGATTATTGAAAATTTGGGAACTGTTCATGCAGCCATTCGCCAGCACCACTTTCACATTACAGGAACTCATCTGGGAGTTATTGCCACATCCCTGTAACAGTCCTGACCTGTTTTTTTTTTTTTTCTTGTCCATTGAAAAAAAAAAATCCAGTCTGACATGAACACCCTCCATGTGTCTGTGTGTATATGTACTGTACAGTATGTACTGTCAGATCTCATTCTTGCTCTTAAAGCTGTATTCTTCAGGAACATACAGTACTGTATATCCTTCATAAAGCTGATGCTAAAACATTACAAGTACATGATTACAGACAAACATAGTAATATTTCAGTATTTACAGTGCTGCATGAGGTCATTTGCATTCTGAGTGGCTGGGTTCGAGGATTTAATATCCCACATCCTCCATTGTGTCCTTCCGGGCAGTGATACAGGTCAGCCGTAGCTTCTTGACATGAAGGTTCGGTGTGAAAAGCTATTAAAACTCCGGCTAGTCTCTCTACATCAGCCCCATGAGCTTCCTATAACACAGTGAAGATGGACAGCACACAATGTTGTATACTGTCAGGATTTAATAGCTCTGGGAGGTACAGTACAGCTCAGCGCTCACAGCTCTGCGGGTTTGTGTGTGTGTGTGTGTGCGAGCAATATAGTCGCTGTCTAGCAAATAGTTGAGATGTGAGTGATGACAAAGCCTTATCAGTGTGTTTTTGAAAGGAGTGATAACCATGACTCGAGCTGGGATGAAAGCAGGATCCCATCTCAAGGTGAAGTGTAGGACATTTATTATTAAAAATGTCTCTCACAAGGGAGACACACATGTGAATAAAGCACCTAGTCAGTCTTCCATTATCTTTAAGCTTTTTGCACACATGCTGTACATCTCAGACATGTATGCGTCACTCTCTCTCTCTCTCTCTCTCTCTCTCTCTCTCTCTCTCTCTTCTCTGGCTGTCCCATGCCTGATTCAGCCTGCAGGTCTTATCTGCATTATCAACTTATTCTCTGATCATCAAAAATTTAATGATTATATCACAGAACATGATTGGTAAAAAAAGAATTATTCTCGCCTTAGGCACTTTAGTTGGTTCAGGTCTCTTGCAAGCCGCACCTAATTAGAATAATCAAGATTTAACACTCCTTTTTTAAAGTGTTTTACATGGTGAATTGTTCTAGCAAGAAACATTTAATTAATATTTTAGGAAGAAGACTGCAGTGTCAGCGCTTTGGAACAGTTAAATGTAGGATACTTTGTGTATGATGTTTATTTGTTTTTTATTTTTTTGCTTTTTTTTGCCAAAAACCCACATGGCAAGCTCGCCTATGGAACAATTAGCTCATCTATTATTTATTTATTTAATTTTTTGTTGTTGTTGTTTTTTCCCCCCCAGATTTTCTCCCTAATTTAGTCGCGTCCAATTCCTCCCCATCACTAGGGGGCGCCACATTAAGATTACTACTACCACTCAGCCGGGAGGGTCGAAGACTATCACCATGTGATGCCAGCCAACCGCATCTTTTCAAACTGCTCGTTCACGCACCGTTGGGGGTGGCACACACGGGGGACAGCGCTATCCGCCCCTTCCACTTGCGTGAGCTCACAGACGCCCCTGATTGGCTGTAGAGCCGCGATTAATATGGGAGCACTAAGTACCTCTCATCCCTCCCTCTCTGAGAGAGCTCGGCCAATCAGCTCTCTCTAGACATCCGGCTGCATTTTTTTTTTTTTTAATTAGTTATTTTTGTTTAGGCATTTCTCACAATTCTTCATATAATTGCCTTGCTTTTCTATTATGTGATTTATGGCTAATCGCAGCTTGTTATTTTCATGTCTAGCATCTTTACTCATAGTTGTGCAGTTGGCACCTGGCTGAGGTCTGAGGTCTGTTTCCCGAAGCTTAAATGAAATTCCTGTAACCTGATATTAAAATACTGTCACATCCACCGATCTGCTCTGGAATGGAAGTTGTTGTCCGCAGGGCTTTGTGTTTGTTTCCAATTTTGAAATTAAATTTCCTTTTAGGGCTGGTTTGTGAAGCTGACTAAGTCCATAGTACTCTCTGTAAAATAATGCGCTAGATTTTCTAGTAATACTCTCTGCATTGATTCCATTTAAAGAATCAGTAAAATTTAACAAACTGATTAGGCATTTTTTAAATGGCACAAGTGTCATGTACTGTATATAAAATGCTAATAATTACTCTTAATGTTTTTTATTCAGCAACATGTATGGTATGTACTTATTGATAGGCATACAAATTATCTATCTATCTATCTATCTATCTATCTATCTATCTATCTATCTATAAGCCACTTTACTAGAAATATCTAAACCTGGGCCCGTATTCACAAAGCTTCTTAGAATTCTCTCAGAGAGCTCCTATCTTAGCTTAAAAAGTCTTAGCTGGGAGTCCTAGACTAAAAGTAATTTGGGAAACTTCTCAAAGCAACTCTGAGTAAGGAAAGTACAAAATCCTTTATATTAGTGTGGCGATGTGGTCGACCCCATGGCTAGGAATGACTCAGCAATTCAAGGATTGTGATTGTTTGATTTTACAAAAAATCTGTAAAGGTCTTAAAATGACAAACAGACAGTGAAATCACATAAAGAAATTGTATAATCATCACTACAGGCTACTTTATGCAAAGGTTCTGTTATAGGCTAAATATATTTATAAGTTAATTAAAACTGCCAAATGTTGAAATGTGTCTACTTTTGATGCAACCAATTTCCACACAGTAGTTACTATACTTAAGTTCTTACATTTATTTATCATACTGATTTTATTACTTGTAATCCATTTCAGATTGATTGGAGCAAAATGGCTCAGCTTTTACCAATTTACATGATTGCAGGACAGTCTGTTTAAATTGCGCTTTTGGATGATATGTAGCCAACAATCCAAGAGAGATGGAAGGAAAAGAAGAAGAAAATCAAAAGAGCAGTGTTTAGTTTTATGTTCAGTGTTTGGAGAATATTTCTTCTTTCTGTCATTTTGTCCTCTGCTATAGAAACTCTTAAGCCTTTTAAAAGTCCTCCTCTCTACTCTTAACAATTTTTATCGTAGAAGCTGTTTTTAGGGCTAAGGTGTTTCATGAATAGTTTTTATCTTTACTAAGATTTAATCCTAAATTTAAGGTGTAATTTCATAATTCTAAGAATTTTCTAATAATTTAATCACTAGGTACAACCTTTAGGTTGTACCTAGTGATTAAAGCTTAAGCTTTGTGAATACGAGTCCTTGTCTTTAATGCAAAAAAACACCAGACTGTCATGTAGCAAGGGATTTTCATGCCTAACAATCTGTAGAGTTTACAGAAAATGGTAAAAAAAAAAAAAAAACAGTAGCAGCTGAGGGCTCCACTCAAGGCCCAAGCTTTTTTTTAATTTTTTATTTCTGAATAATTAATCCAACACAAAAGTGGTAAAAACATGCAGTTCCTTGAATGACCACTACTAAAAACCTTTATGGGGGGAAAAATGGTTTTGGTCTCCATAACTTCATTTCCCCTTCATGAAAACTGTATGAGGGGGTGAAAACTGTATGAGGGGGTGAAACATATTAAGACTGAGGCGTAACAACTGCACGTGTCAAACGTGTCTGCTATGCATTGCTTTATTTAAAATCAGCTGGGTATACAACTGCAATCGTTGTAGTCTAACTGATGACCAGAAATGTAGGAATTAACACGGGATGATATGTAACGTATGGATGACTGTTCTTATAATTATGGATGAGTTCAATCTAATGTAAGGTAACATTAGCCAGATAAATTAGCACTAGCCAGCTTAGTATTTTTGCTAAGCTAAAGCTAAACCTGCTAGCTTGTGGTAACTGAGTTAGGGAGGCGGGTTCCAAGTAAAAGCCAGGTGCTGATCACTCCACCCATTTGACCATTTAGGGATTAACTAGGGTTTTGCCAAACCCAGTTTTTGCCAGATTGCTCTTGCAAAATGAACTTCAAAACCACTCTAGAAAACCAATGGATGACAACACTACTTATGTCTGTTACTTCTGAACAGTTTGCAACCTTTTCTGTTCTGGCTTGTTCTTCCTTGGTTTCTTGAATCAACAGTACTTATAAAAAAAATTGTGGCAAGGCATGGCTACAGTACCACATTTCAATGAAATCTAACAGTTTGAAAGAGTGTTGCATTATACGTTCACCCCAATATATCATAGATACTTGCAGAGAAGGAGAGAGGGATGAGAGGACGATGTCAGAATGGAAGGACAGTAGACATCCAGGGCATTAACAAAACATGGCCTCGAGCGTGACCATGTTAATATTCAGCAGTCTTCAGTCAGATCACAGCCAAAATGATACATAATTTGTGCTTCTCTGACAGCTTCCACTGTCCCAGTGATTGAATTTACCAAATGGAGGCAACAGGCCTGAGTGCATGAACACACACACACACACACACACACACACACACACACACACACACACACACACACACAACCATGCAGAAGAAATCAGCAAAGCTTACTGGCACACATTGTACAACACACACACACACAAAATCACTTGCACACATATTCACAAACAGATCCACACGAGCTAACACAGCTCATTTCAAATTCTATCTCCATTCTCTGAATGGCCTTTGCCACTGCATGGTCCCAGAACTAATGTTCAATTTTTCATCTTTTTCCACAACTCAGCCTCGCACATCACCGCCTCTACTAGCAATAATCAAAACCCGTCTAAGGCTCTGAGAAATATCAATATATTTTTACTCCCTCCTACGCTACAAGACCAATGTTACTTGCTGCAGCACTCCGATTTGTTTTAAGGGCACTGCTTTTAAAGGGCTCCCATCCCATTTTATTGCAGTTAAAATCAGCCATGTGGTTAGTAATATCTGGAGTCAAGTGCATCAAGGCGGTGTGTTTGTCCATTACAGCATTTCCCATCATGTATTCTGCAGTGCGTGCACGTTACAGCTGCTTGATAGATTGCGGAGCATTTGGGACAATTGCCAGTTTTTCTATAACAGATTACAGAACCATTACAGAACACTCGCATATATCATGGTCAACTCTGGAATTATTGGCACTCTGCAATGAACATTAACATACTGAAATATATATACAGTAATTGGAGAAAAGTGTCTGTAAGTATAATATACAGTGCTCTCCGAAAGTCTTGAGCCACCCTCATTTCTTCATGTTTTGCTTCCAAAGAACCGGACTTTCTTGTATTTTAATGTAATGTAGTCTTGAGGAATACTGTAGTTCTCCAGGCTTCCTTAAGGACTTTATCAGCTCCCTGTTCCTGAGCAGTTTCAGAGGAATTTGTGTTGTTTGTTAAGCTGCACAGTGACCTATAAATCATTCAAGCATAAAAAAATACATCTTAACTTAAGGCAGGAACCAGTGAGAAAAGATCATCCGCATACTGGTGGTGCTGAATGCTGAGTGGTTGGAAATGGATGATGGGGGAAATTTGGTTGCTGCTGAAGTTGTTACATAAACAACTACAGTGGAACCTTGGATTACAAGCATAATTCGTTCCGGAAGTGGGCTTGTATTCCAAAACACTCGTAAACCAAATCATCATTTCCCATAAGAAAAAATGAAAACTCAAATTATTCGTTCCACAGCCCCAAAAAATAAATACATAAAAATAATTAATACAATCTATAAAATGAAAATAAAACTAATTAATCTGCACTTTACTTTTTAAAAAAGTACAAATAAATCCTGACAGATAAGTGTTTTTGTTGGTGCGCGCAGACGCAGTGTGTGTGTGTGTGTGTGTGTGTGTGTGTGGAATTAGTCCTTTCCCTCGTCTCGTTTTACACAGTAACACTCCTCCTCTCTCTCCCCACCTCGCTTTTTAAGATTCACAACAAACACACACACACACACACACACACACACACACACACACACACAACGGAAACACAGTTTTAACAGGAAAAAAAGAAATCTCTCTGACATGAGCGTACATTAACGGACTCACTTTTTAAGTTTCACCACAAAGCGCATACTAACAGAATCACTTAAGTTTCACAACAAACGGACACACATACAAACACGGAAACACCGTTTTAACAGGGAAAAAAGAAATCTCTCTGACCTGGCATGAGTGCATACTAAGGGAATCACTGCTGTAAAGTAAAAACAAACAAACAAATGAACCAGCACTTACCTTTGAAAAGAATTGCGACAGAGCAGAGTTTCTGTGTTTGTGAAGCCAGGGAGGGGGTGAAAAGGCAAAAGAGCGTCTTTGCGTGTGTATGTGTCTGTGTCAAATTATGCGCGCATACGCATAAGAGACGAGCAGAGTTTCTGTGTGTCTGCGAAGCCGTTCAGGTGAGAGAATGACACTCGGTGTCAAAATAAGGGTCGTATGCCTGATACATGATACATGCTAACCATAAACATGATTAGTTTACGGCACTCGTAAACTAATACTTGCTTGGTTTCTGATTAAAAGTATTAAAAATCTTTGCTCGGTTTGCGGAACACTCGTAAACCACGTTACTCGCAATCCGAGGTTCCACTGTAGTTTCAAAATTGGATCTTCAGGCACTTTGAAGCCTGTTACAGTAAAACTGAAAATTTTCTACATCATTTAATTTATTATGAAAATTGATTGGGTGGCTCAAGACTTTAGCATAGTACTATAGAGATATAGGTATTTAAATCAAAATACAGTAAAAAAAAAAAAAAAGAGGCAGTGACCAAAACAAAAATTATTTAATTTTTAATTCCATGTGTTGATGTTGTAAATTAAATACACAATCTAATGTGATAGACACCTTTTAATGTTTCTTACTCACTCATTTACTCATTCGTTATACCTCCAGATCCTATCCCAAGGACCTTGAGCACTAGGGGGGGTACACACTGGATGGGGTGCCAGTTCATCGCAGAGCACTACAGCCAATTTTAAATATCAGTTAACTTACTGTAATCATACTGTAATGCATGTCTTTGGATTGTGGGATGAATCCAGAGTACCGGAGAAAACGCACCAACCCTCAAACCCTCGACCCTGTAGGTGCTAAATCAATTAAGTGCTAACCACTATGCCACTGTGCCACCTTTCATGGTTTCTTCATGATTTTTTTGTTAAATCATAAATCCGTCTGAGATCTGAATACAGTGGAACCTCGGATTCCGAGTAACGTGGTTTACGAGTGTTCCGCAAACTGAGAAAAGATTTAGAATAATTTTTTATTCGGAAACCGAGCAAGTATTAGTTTACGAGCGCAGAGTATCATGCTTCACACATGCGACTCTTATTTTGACACCGAGCGTCACTCTCTCACCTTTTCACCTCCTCTTTGGCTTCACAAACACACAGAAACTCTGCTCTGTCGTGATTCTTTTCAAAGGTAAGATGCTGGTTCATTTGTTTTTTTTTTTTTTTTTACTTTACAGCAGTGATTCCCTTAGTATGCGCTCATGCCAGGTCAGAGAGATTTCTTTTTTTCCCTGTTAAAACGGTGTTTCCGTGTTTGTGTGTGTGTCCGTTTGTTGTGAAACGTAAGTGATTCCTTTAGTATGCGCTCATGCAAGTCTCACTTTTTTCCGTTAAAACTTTGTTCCCGCTGTGTTTATGCGCTTGTTGTGAAACTTAAAAAGTGAGTCTGTTAATATATGCTCATGCCAATCTCAGAAAGATTTATTTTTTTCCTGTTAAAACGGTGTTTCCGTTATGTGTGTGTGTTTGTTGTGAATCTTAAAAAGCGAGGTGGGGAGAGAGAGGAGGAGTGTTACTGTGTAAAACGAGGTGAGGGAAGGGGCTAATTCCACACACACGGTGCCTGCACGCACCAACGGAAACACTTATCTGTCAGGATTTATTTGTACTTTTTTTAAAGGTAAAGTGCAGATTAATTTGTTTTATTTTCATTTTATAGATTGTATTAATTATTTTTATGTATTTATTTTTTGGGGCTGTGGAACAAATAATTTGAGTTTTCATTATTTCTTATGGGAAATGATGATTTGGTTTACGAGTGTTTTGGAATACGAGTTCACTTCCGGAACGAAATATTCTCGTAATCCAAGGTTCCACTGTACTGATTTGTACTTGTTAAGTACAAACTTTTTCTCACCTCCAAATAACAGTGAAACAGTATCAAAGGCATATATTTTAAAATGTCTGACAGGATTCAAGGATTGAAAGATGCATACAGTAGTTCCGAAATTCCGATGATGGTGAGAAAACAAATAAGCCTCTGAAGATCACAGTTACAGGATTGCGCAGCTCGGTTTATTTATTTTGTCATCTTTTAAAAGTAAGAATTAAATTCAGCCTCGTTAACAACAAGCTGTTAAACTGCTTCTGGGAAAAAAAATTATATATATATACTAGACAACCTGTAAGACAAAATGAAGGGTCTGGGATCATCCAGTGCATTTATAACTATAATTATAATCATATGAGAGTGTTTTTGGAACATCAACAGCATATGGGAAAATATGGACTACATACAAAGAAAAGCCTTTCTAAGATAAGGATCTAATATAATGGAATTGATAGTCTTGGTGTCCCAATTTAGGGTGTATTCCTGCCACAGTGGTCCCAGGATTCACAAAGCTTCTTAGAATTCTCTCAGAGAGCTCCTATCTTAGCTTAAAAAAATCCTAGCTGGGGGTCCTAGACTAAGAGTGATTTAGGAAACTTATCAGAGCAACTCTAAGTAAGGAAAGTACAAAAACCTTTATCTTAGTGAGGGTGTGTGGTCGACCCCGTTGCTAGGGATGATGCAGCAATTCAAGGCCTGTGATTGGTTGATAAAAAATAACCTCTGACCTCTGCAAAAGTGTTAAAATGCGCACTTTTTTGTGAAAATAGAATATCTGATAATAGAACAGACAGTGAAATCATAATGTTTGTATATAATGAAATTGTGTAATCATGACTACAAGCTACTTTATGCAAAGTTTCTGTTATAGGCTAAATATCTTGAAGTTAATTAAAACAGCCAAATGTTGAAAATGTCTACTTTTGAAGCAACCAATTTCCACACATTAGTTACTATATTTAAGTTCTTATATTTATTTACCACACTGATTTTATTACTTGTATTCCATTATAGATTGATTGGAGCAAAATGGCTCAGCTTTTACCAATTTACATGATTGCAGGACAACCTGTTTAAGTTGCACTTTTGGACGGTCTGTACTGTAGCCAACAATCCACGAGAGATGGAAGTAAAACAACTAGAAAACCAAATTGGACAGAAGAGCAGTGTTTACTTTTAGCTTTACTTTGGAGAATATTTCTTCTTTCCGCCATTTTGTCCTTTGCTATAGAAACTCTTACGCCTCTTAGAAGTCCTCCTCTCTACTCTTAACAATTTTTACCTTAGGAGCTGTTTTTAGGGCTAAGGTGTTTCGTGAACCATTTTTACCTTTACTAAGATTTAGTCCTAAATTTAGGAGAAATTCTAAGAAAATGTCATAATTCTAATAATTTTGTCACTAGTAGCAACTTTTAGGCTTAAGAAGCTTCATGAATACGAGCCCTGGGATCCACTAACTGGGATAAAGCAGTTGCTGAAGATAAATACATAATTGCTACTTTTGTGTTATGGAACTTTGAATTGATTCATTGATAAACTTTAGGCGATTTTAGCACAAAACCTGGTTGTGTCCACCACTTGTTTATACAGTAGGTGGAGGTTTGGTTTCTTCAGCTTTTTTTTTTTTTTTTTGGAATAATCTCATATTTGTGTTGCATGACTGTCTCTAGATTTAAACTCTTTTAAAAACAGAGAGGATTTAGATTCAGATAATATTTTTTTCCAAAATGTTCAAATTTCCAAATAAAGGTCCACGCCAGTCCTACACTCCAATTACTACTGTACATTTCCATTTTCTCGACAATGGTGGCAATACTCTGGGCACTGACTGTATGCACACAGAGCTACAAAACTCTAGATCAGATCCTCCCATGAGATGGATATGATAATTTATTGTAAAAACAGACGGCGCACAGCTTAGTGATTTATTGCCTGTGTTGCCACCCATAATTAAGCCCCCTGCTGATTAATTTTGTTTTCTGAGAGTATGTCTCAGTGTGACTTTGGGGGATCAGATGTGCTGCATGATGGAAGTGTGTGCACCACTCACAGTGCTAATATGCTCTCGCTATTTCTCTCTCTCTCTCTGTCTCTCTCTTCTTGACTTGTGATGTTTGAGACAGTTCGAAATGGTGATTCATAGATGGTGTACGGATGCAGACAGTCTGTAGTTCACACACTGCGTTTTCGGCACCTTTCTATTCCTGGGGTGAAAATTGGCATACCTGTGCTAGTTGAGGTTACCAGTGTTAACCTTCATTATCAGGTTGGATGTGTTTCATATCAGACGGTCTGATTCTGAAACATGCATACTCTGCCTTACTGTATGTGTTATGAGATATGATAGCATTATACATTTCGTAATGTTCATTTATTCAGTGTTATTCATTATGTAAGGAAGCTGTAAGGCTATGTTGCGTACATTTTATAGCACAGCACTGTTGATTGTTCACCGAGGTGTTACTGGAGTTAATTATCATCAGCCATGGCTCTAACATTAGTTCTGGCCGTAAGTCAAATCACAGGTATATATTATTGCATCGTTTTGTATTATTGCAACAGGCAGTCTGTCTATACCGCTTTATTCTGTATACAGGGTTGGGGGGGGGGGCGAGGGCCTGGAGACTATCCCAGGAGGACTTAGGGGGACTATTTTGTACCCAGACCCTGAAGCCGCAAGGCAACAGTGCTAGCCATTAAGCCACCGTGGTGTCCATTGCACTTAATTTCAGTTTAACAATAAACATGTCATTTAATAATTTTCATGATGATACAAGGAGGTGTTTCTATAACATTTATCGAAGGAGTCTCCATTGTCATCTTTAAGTCTATGTGTTGATGTAAATTAAAAGTACAAACTAAAGTGACAATGAAATGCATGAGGCAAGATCAGGAAATTATTATCTGTGCAAACATTTCTACTTTCTACTCCCTTTCTACTCCCAAGGGACTTGGGGCGGGTACAAAGGCCGGGTACACCCTGGACAGGGTGCCAGTCATCCACTGCATGGCGCACAAGCACACATGCTCACACAATACACAGTACTAAACGTTACCAATTAACCCGATCTGCATGTCTTTGGACTGTGTGAGGAAACCCACCGAGAACATGCAAACTTCACGCACACAGATCCAAGGCAGGAATCAAACCCTCAACCATGGAGGTGCAAGGCCACAGTGTTGACCACTATACCACCTTTCATCATAATATTTTGTGTTAAATCCTAATTTGATTATGAAATCTGAATACTGGTGTGATACAGATTATGTCTACTTATTAATTGCTTTTAAGTCATTACACATAATTCAGTACTGCTTCTTAATAATGTGAGCGTGAGCTGTCAGTATAAGAAGACATAACACTATTGCGTAAGAATACATAACGTTGTTAGATGTGTTTTCTTGCTGGTTTGTGTTTTTTAAAAAAAATTTTTAATGTGGGTTTTGGCAGGCAGCTGCTCTCCCTTCTATCCAGTACTCTGGACCACCACTGAATCTTTTATTGGTACCAGACTGGAGTTGCCTTCTTTCACCCCTGGTTGTGTGTTATGCTTTACATAACAGTACACCATATTGTCTTTTATTTCGTACTTATTGCACAACATACTTTATTTGACTACCTGTTAAACCACTGCTTTTCTACGTACATTCCTTTGTCTTCTTGGTGAAATGTTCTCAAGGCATTCACGTGTAATCCAACCAAACGAGAGCAGAATGAAGCGGGAACGCTGGTTACAGATGATTCCCCCAGGAGCTCTGAGCTAGTTCAAACAGGAGATTTAAAATGACCTTGGATCTACTTAAAGAACACATATTTTCACCCAATGGAGCTCCCAATGGTGCAATTACTGTATGAAGGAAGTTTTCTCAAAGTTCTATCATTAAGGCTGAATTATCCCAATTATCCCGAAGGTGCTGTTGGTGCAAACGGGAGAGATTTATATGCTACTTTAGGTCTCAGACATGTGTTGTCCCATTAAGAATTACGAGCAGCTGGGATACGATAGTAAACAGCCTCATTATCATCTAGGTTTATACCATAGTCTGCACTTAAATAACTCTGTCCAAGTTATTCAAACAGGATGTATGGACGATGTGCCGCACTAGAGCAAACAGGGCAACTCAAACATGATTCCCACTGGACTACTTCTCTCCTGGTGTCCATATTACCGGCATCAATAAACGACTGTACATCAACAACAGCTAATGCTCATTATATAGTGCAGATGCAGACGCAGTTAAAGGATCATTTCCAGAAAAGAGCTGAAAGTTCATCTGTAGGAAGCTCATGCAGGATTTATTTCAACATATGCCACCTTATGGGCTCCAAAACAAAATGAGGGGAAGATGTCATTTAAAAAGAGAATTAATCAGAAGAGGGAGGAGGGTTGCCCTTGATTGTTGCCCTTGCCCATGATTTATGTCCCACCTTGCTGCTTTATTAAATGCATTACACATGTGTTTGCTCAACCTGAAACGTACAAGTATAAACAGTGTTGTGGGGTTATTCTATATTATTTAATGTATTAGGGCCCAAGCACTATGTCACCGCAGTATGAAGCCGTTTCTTTTGCCAGGGAAACGTTCTTTGTATATGATGCATCATACTTTTTGGGATGCATAAAAATGTACAACACACATGTTGGCGATTAATTCTGTACTGAAATATACTTATATATTCATAGACTGTTCAAATTATATGTACAATTAAAGTTAACATATAATTACACAAACATGAAAAAAGCATTCTATTCACCGCAAGATGCCACTATTAGCAGCATGGATTTATATACATATAGTATGGTGCAGTAAACCTACTCGTAGAAGTAAATTTTTCAAGTAAATGTAACTTGGTACTACTGACCTCTGAACAAAGCCTCTGAAGTGCGAAACTCGGAAACAGAGAAGCATAAGGGTTAATCATGAATGAAATATTCTGGTTTAATAATATCCTCTCACATTTAAAGTTAATGATGCTGCCCAGCTTCACAGATGAATGGACTATTTTCGGATGTCTCAATATATCTCAGACAACTCCTCAGAATGATCAATCAGGAGACTAACACCACCACCGGGTTAACTGAATAACATTGATTATTAACGGTCACAGGATCATGAGCAGCCATGGCTAATATTTGGCCGTGGGGGTCAAAGGTCAAACCTTCCAGTCAGACAAACCAATGTAGCACAAATCGCTGTACGGAGCTAATCCTGGCTATGGGATTCTGCGCATCCCAATACAACAGAGCATCCATGTAATGCACTGGACAAACCCCTATAACACAACCCCAAAGGATCCTCTGTTAACAAGGGGAACTTATACAAGGGGAACTTTACAAATATCGGGCCAAATGCTTGGGCCAGCTGATCGATATACTGTACATTCTCACATCCATATCAGCCAAAAACAAGCCTGGGACAAAGTTCTGAGTTTGGGTAGAAATGTTTCCTTTTCTTTTCTCATTAATTATTTGTCATTTTACTCATCGCACATCTTCCTTCTCTAGCTCGTTGTCTCGTTATGGATCCGAGTTCCTTTTTTCTCGTCCTCTGCATCCATCTTCATTTGTCTTCCTTTGTCTCTGCCTTTCTTTTCGTCTCTCTACCGCTCTAGTATTTAGTATTATCCATCTCTACTATACCTGTCTACAATACAATACAATTCAGTTCAATCATTCAACTCGGTTCTATTGAAGTAGCGCGACTACGGCATGACTCGGGGTTTCCTACTTGAGGGGTCGTGAAACCTGTAGAACTTTCTTCCATCAGTCAAAATAAATGTAATTTAAACATATAATTACAATAAAATCTTAAAAAAGAGCAAATAAGTTAATAAGAACTGAGGTTTCATTCGTTTCATAAGCAATCAACGAAAACATTTAAATTACTTCAGCTGGGTTAAGGATTATCAAAAACATTATTAACATTTGCAAGGATACTTTCTGAACTGACAACCTTTTGGAAAACATTTGGTCAGCAAATCATGAATGACCAGGATCACAGAAATGACTTGTTAATGAGCCTAATCAGACAAAAGGTTTGCTAGGGAGCACAAAGGCTGGACTTTGGAACAACAGAGAAAAGGTCAATAAGATGATTTAGATTGATCCAGTTCCAGCAAGGTTAGAAGGGAAGCACATGGGGTGGCTTCAGTTGGTCAGGTCTACAGTATGTTCATCAACGTTATTTGGAAATAAAATGAAGTCAGCTGACATCCTGAATGTCCCGATTGACCAGGGGATCTTAACCATGGAGTTTCTTTTTCCCTGATGGGATGGGCTATATTCCAGACTCAAATTATGAAAGAGCCGTCCTGAGGAGTATTTTCACCTCGCGGAGTTGGCCATCATATCATGCACTATAGTGACAACTACAGTGAAAGGGGGTCAAATGAAATATTCTTGTTAAAGGCATCTAACTGATGGAAAAATTCTGGAAATGCCAGGCATTACTAAAATATAATGTGATGATCCAAAGTTTTTTTTTTTTTTTAACAGCAAATATGAATTTGTATGAATAAATAGTATCAGTCATAAAATGAATCATCATGAAGAATTAATACATAGCTATTCACAGACGTATTCCCACCTATAGTATGGTCAATTTACAGTACGTTCTCACCATGATGTTTTATACCGTATGACTATAACATGTCAATTCTCTTTCTATCTATACAGTAAGTCTTTCACTGCTGCCTCATTTTCTCTCTCTCTCTCTCTCATATTCTAGTTATATTGACTATGACTATAATTCTCCATCAGGCCAGTGATGGCTGCCAGTTTACACCTCACACGCCATGTATCTCACCTACTGTAAACAAGCCGGCGCCATTAAACTGACAAGATGAGAGGAAAATTACAGCATGAGAACACTCCTCAAAGCAGTTATTTATAAATTTGGTTACACATTATCATCACACCTCTGGAGCAGACTTCGCAGTGTGTTTGACGTATTTGCTCAAGCATTGATTTCTAAAGCTATAGCGACTCTTTGCTTGTTTTTTTTTGTTCCCCCCCCCCCACCATCCCATGATGACACAGCATCAAAGAAGTTTGCAAAGCGGCCGCGTCCCTTAGCGCGTATAAATCACGAAATATGCGGCATGCATCTAGTCAGGCTCCAGGCACACAGCACTATGCGTTTTATTTAATCTGGCTGCAATGGAATTGGAAAATAATGCGAGATTTATTTTTGCACTGTATGCTGTTTTCGGCATCTAATTACACGAGGAACGTTTTCTCAGTACTCCCAGACTGCGCATTTTACTGTATGCAGATGTCGCCTGCAATTGGATTTTAGGCATGTGAATTGAAGGGGGACTGCACTGTAAGTGTATTAGGAAGATCTTATTGGTGCTGTCACTTATATATGTTGTCAGGTTCACTACTGTAATTCTCTCTGATTGTTTGTTTAAAAAAAAAAAAGGTTTTGGTTGGTAAATGACGTGGTAACGTGACTAAATAAAGGAGGCACATCAATAGGTTGATAACCTAGAAACCAAGCACATATTTAAAATATATATAATGGGAAATATTTACATTTTCATGTGTCCTTCTCCATGTTAAACCAATCTCACTGCCAGTGAAATCTTACTTCTGATTGTTTTTTCTCTCAGCCAGCTCATACAGTGGTTTCCAGCTGCAAGATTTCTATGCTAATGTGCTTTCTTTAGAAATGTTCCTAGAGAAAATATCTAATCAAAAAGCATCATTAAGACTTTCAAGCTGTCGAAACAGTGAAAAGAAGCATCCAAGAGGCCATCAGATCAACAGTGCAGAAGGGTGCAGCTGTAGGTATAACAGTCATAACCTGGGTTATGCTGTCTGCAGTAGTGGAGAGAAGAACGATATTGTTTGAACACTGTGGAAAATGTTCTTCGGATTGATGAGACTGATCAAGACTAAAACTGACCTTTTTAATCCTTGACACAACTTGCTGTTTGGGGGACACCCAGCTTGGGTCTTCAACTCCTCAAAATGGAAGTAAGGAACAAAGGATGGAGGGAAGGAGGGTGAGGGCTGCGATTTGTTTGGTGCAGGTAAAAAAGCAGTCATGCTGCCAGTGGGAAGTCTTGGATGTCCAGTTAACAACCTCCCTATCCTGACTTGTACTTCTGATTGAGAGCCCTTCCCGAGTCATTACCCTGCCATCCAGAATCAGGGTGTCTGGGAGTTGAGCTGTGCGAACTGTGATGTGCAAAAGAACGATCAACTGCACAGATTTTATGATCATTTTGAACTTTTCTTTTTCTTACACTCTTTTGCACACTCTCTCCACTGACTATATGCTTCAATCTCATACAAATCACCCTGTCTTAACAATATATATAATATAATCTGTAATATTTCTCTTCCATAGATTTTAATGAATTGTTTTTCAAAAACATGGAACATAGTCTTTTAGTTTCCAGGTTGGGCAACCACACACCTGACCACAACTGAGGTCTGGTTTCTGCTTAACCATCCTCACAGGGAAGCATGGTGATGGTAGCATCATGTCATTCGGTCGCTGTTCATCATCAAGGATTGAGAAACTGTTTAGGTTTGAGGGCAGGATTGATGGTAAGTGAAATAAAGAAAGAAATGCTGTTTATTATGAGAATGGGACAATGGTTCTTCATCCCACAGGACTAATAACCCTGAGCATATGACCGAAGCTATGCTAAACGAGTGATTTAAAACTAAGAACCTGAACGTGATAGAATAACCCTGTCAATGCTTTAAAAAAAACACAGAGCAAGATTTTTTGGTTTGTTTGTTTAATTTGAACTAGAAATTCATAGTAATGGTAACAAAGAGCAAACACAGACGGGCATGATATTTTAAAACCAGAGTAAAACCAAGTAGGTAGTAGTAGTAGCCAAGTAGGTCAACATGCAGGTACGTCCAGGACCAGTACCTATACGCTTGATAAAAATAGATATAGAGAAATGTTGGAAGTGTTTCAATATTGTAGTCTTGTAATAATATATATAGTATTGTACATATCATTGATTTACACCCACTGAAGTTGATGTAGGAGTCCGATTCTGTGCTCAGATGACCTTTGTAAGCTGCAGTGAATTTGTAAACACTGATCACGCTTCCGTTTTGAGCGTTATCTATCAGCGCGGCCGTTACATCTTCCACAAATAAACTAGTCAGCAGCTTAAACAAACTGGTGTCATGAGAGGAGACACAGAAAGTCAGTCCAGTTTCAGCCTGAGAGCTGCTGTGAGCCCATAAATGATTCACAACTCTCCCCGCTGAGCTAAAATATTGATGGGCCTTTCTGATCAGTCACGCTGACCCTTATTAGTCTACCCCGTACATGCAACACCAAATCCCTTGATACAAACACTGGCCTCGCGTATTATCTCTCTATTTTCCGCTCGATCTGTTTATTTCTCTTTTTTTCCTATTCCTTCTCTCTCTAGTCTTAAGATGCTCTAAATGCTCTATAAGGCTCTATAAAGGTCACTTCCTACATGACTGTTTGCTTATTGGGAAGCGATGAGAACTTAGAATGCTGACAAGGATGTCCTAAGTTTAGAAAGGCAAACAGTACCGAGCGTCATCTGGTGAAAACAGAGAGTGCAGATGTAATGACAGGTGAAAGGATGTAACAGTAGAAGGAAATGTATTTATAAAAATGGAGGGAAAAAAAGTAGAGCATTATTTCTTTCTTCCTTTCTGTTTTTTTTTTTTTTTTATAGCATGGATGTGCTCGGTGTAAATCCATGAATTGATGAATGTATCATTGTAATGTGTTACGGGATATTAATTTAATTCAAATATTAAGGTTATAACCTTAATACAGTACTTTTTATAAATAAAAATATATATATACAGTATATAAATATAAAAGTAGGCTATTGTACTATATGACATATTGTAAAATGACAATATTTTCGGCAATTGCAGCTTAATCCAGGATTAAAACATATCAGACTTTGCAATCGACTGATCCTATTGATGACTGGGAGTGTCTGAAATAACATTAGGCTGGTTTTTGGGCCACATTTAAATAACCATTAAGTTGGTTTCAGGGGAAATTTTAAGTGTCTCTTGAGCTTGTTTATCAGCCTCACATAAATGGCATTTATGCTGTTTTTAGGTCAGTTTTAAATGGCATCAGTCTGGTTTGGGGCGCATTTCAAATGAATATTATGTTGCTTTTTAGGCCACTTTAGAATGACCCTTATCTTTTGACCCAAAAGGGCATTTTGCCTTTTTGACCAGTTTTTCAATAGCCATTAAAATACAGATAAACCTATTTTGATCTGTCATGCATTTATTACTCTACCCCACACGGATTACTGTGCATGCATCACCGTGAACCTAGACGAAAACATTGGCCTTGACCAATTCCCTCTATTCTTCTCTATTCATATGTTCCCCAGTCATTCTCTCTCCTCTCCCTCTTGGGATCCCTGAAATACTCTATAATCTTCCATAAAAGTCACTCCTTCACAAATTAATAAGTTCGACTGATTGGTTAATGGGACATTCTTACAAAAACAAACAAAAAAAAGTTTAGAAAAGTAAACCAGCACAATACAGCTGAATTAGTTCTTCGTTCTTCTAATGATAGTAAATGAAACACTTTACATTCTGACATCTTGACAGCTCATGTTCTCGCTCATGTCTCAATAGTGTCGGTCTATCCCTCAGATCGATCTTTTTCTATCAATACTTATTATTGGACAAGAATAGGATAATTCATTTCAGTAGTTGTACATGTTGCACTGCGGCACTTAAATGCGACCCTTGTAAAACCTCAAGTGTCGGAAAATGGATGGCGAATAAATCATTCAGGGAGGGGACAGAAATACTCGCAGCCCTTTGAACCATCACCCGAAATTAAATTGGTTTTCGACGGCAGTTGATACATTATCATTACGGTCAGGTTTCCTAGTCTCTCTGCAGACAGCTTGACAAGTTGACCAATTGCAGTTATTGACCCGCAGAGCTTGTCTTTAGTTGCACTTAAATGCCGAACCCACCAACGCATCCATCAAGAGTGCATTAGCAGTGTGTGTATTGGAACAAGAAAGTGGAGAATAAGCATAAAAGTCTATTTTGCACATGTATAATTCAACGTTTAGAGGCTATCCGCTGAGATTTCGAGTTCTTTTTCTCCTCGCACGGAATTAATAACGTGTCACCCGCTTTAGCCTTCCATTCATTTCTGATGAGATGACTACAACACACGATATCTTTGTCAGGATGCTATGATTATGTTATTCTAATTAAAGGAAATAAAGCACCAGGTCATTACAGTAACTCCAGTAATATCACTAAAATATGAGAAGATCAATACCTCTGTTGTGTCTGGAAATCCTGTTAGCATCTCTTTTATTACAGATACAATAAGCCATTGCTATTCAGGAGCAAGATTTCAAATGATTCAGATCAACAAACATGCAAAATCTTACAAAAATGCAGTTTTACAAAACATATGCAGCTTTTAAATGATGATTTAACTTATTAAGGGTAATAAGATGTCCAAACCTGCAGTACCTGTTCCTATGTGGGAAAAAAAGTAATTGCCCAACAATAAGAAATGGACTGCGCCAAAATGGCATCGATGGGAGAGTTCCAAGGTGGAAGCTACTGCTGACCCAAAAAAAGAACACAAAGGCTCGTCTCACATTTGCCAATTAATATAATTAAGAATTTGATAATTAAGAATTTGTCTTAATTATCCCTAAGATATCATCAAGATGCCAACATGGTGGTGGTAGCGTAATAGTCTTGGACCGCCACTCCAGGACCTGGATGACTTACCGTAACTGTTGAAATCACAAATTCTACTCTATATATAATATAGATATAGATATATTGATTTGTTGTCAGGTACAGATGTTAAAACTATTTTTATTCTATATTAATCTATTGTTTGTTTGTTTTTTCCACATTGGAGTCCAGAAAAGCGGAAATCAATTAGTTCAAACAATCAGATAGTTATTACTCAATAAAATTACATAAAACATAACATTTTAGTGTTTATGTGCGATGTGTACAACAAAGTAATTTTTTTATGAGTACACATAATGCTCTTGACACTAAATTATGTACATTTTAATCAGGAGCTGCTCATGCATAAATGACGGTGTCATGTTTACCAGGCTCTCAAAGTGCTTCTGCTGCTAAACTTTTCATGGCCAGGATGACAAGTGCATCAAAACAACATGTGTTTAGCCTTGATTACTGTCCACATCCTTCTTGTTTCATGAGCTTATCTGCTAATGTGGTGTATTTAAAAGGGAGAAAAGCACTGTTCACATTTTGTCTCATTTTATTTCTTTTCCCTTCTCTGAATGGTGCCAAGCAGTAAATTAATATCCCCCTGCATATAACCTAATTTTGGCACTGCCCCTTTTCAGAACGAGAAACTCAGAGTCAGAGCTTTTTTGTCGCATTGGGATACTTTTTACTATTTAGAACTAGATCGGCCCTTTTTCTTCTTCGTCTAGTTTTTTTTTCCTTTTTTTGCCCGTGGGTCGAAGGTTGAAACGTTTTACATACATTACCTTATGATTGTTTTGCAAGCGAAATAAGTAAGCTGAAGGCCTTTCAGTGCCAAAGACTAAATGCATAATGTATTACCTACAGTATGTACTGTACATACCGAGTTGTTTTTATAAATTTTTCAGTGGGTTAATGTATGAAATTGTGTCATGGTAGAAATACAGTAAGTATTTAAGTACTGTATATACAGTAAGTATGTACTACACCTACTGTACAGTATGTAACCTTTTAATACCTTGACAAGCAAACTGTTTAGGAAATACAGTGCTCATAAGTGGGAATATTCCTTCATTAAAACGAATGTTATTGTACTGTATGATGTAATTTTGTAAATACTACATTCCTTTTGGAGTTTAGAAATATCAGGTTTTGGAAATGGACTAAACCTATTGATCTTGGGACCATTATGCTGCTTCGGGACCATTTTAATTGGTTGCTGGTTGGTTTCTTTGGCAAGATTACAATGGTCATTAAGGCGGCTATTGAACCACTTTTAAATTTCCATTTTGGTGGTTTTGCACCAATTTTATATAGAAATTGGGCTGGGTTTTTTTGGGGGACATATTTTAAATGGTCATTAGGATGGTCTGTGGTCAGATTTAAGTGGAAGTTAAGGTGGTTTTTTTAACCAATTTAAATGCCCATTAGGGTGAATTTGGCCAGTTGTGTGGAGAATTCTTGCTGTTTTTGTTGGAAAGTTTTAAATGACAATTGGGCTTGTTTTTGGGTGAAAATTAAATGATCATTAAGCATAATTTTTGGAGGCAGTTGTACAGTAAATAGCTACCGTGCTGGATTATAGACCAGGATTTGTTATTCTGACTTGCTGTATAGTCATCAGTAACATTAAAACCATTAAACATTACATTAAACATAAATCATAAACACCTAGAGTTTGGGTTCCACTTGCGCCACCTGGGCAGATTTGGCCCCTCAGATTGTGGTTCTGCTGGGACTCTAGAGGCGTGCTGTGGTGTCTGGCACCAGGATGTTGGCAGCCAATCCTTCTGGCGCTTTGGTCTGTGGCGTGCGGTATATGTAGATCGGACTTGTTAGCCCAGTGGATGAAATGGGTGCTCAATTGGATTGGAATTTGGTGGAATGGGATCTGACAGGCTGGTCTTTGGCCCCGAGTGCATGGTTGAGCCTTGGGACTGTCTTGGCCATGATCCTGTCACCAGTTTACTAGCGTACAATTGATAATCAATGTTAATGTGTTAATGTTATGTATTGTTAATGTTGTCACTACACATCAGTGTTGTGGCTGGAGAAGATCAATATTGAAACCCTGAAATCTGGCATGGGAAATAAACACTGGTGTCTTCTTAAATATGAATTATTAAAAATTCTAATTCCTATTAGTAATCACGGTTCATAGGGATACATATTCAAATTTTGTCATCTACAAACATTTGTTTTGGTTAATTGATAGCCAGATGGCTAGTGTGATAATAAAATGTATACAAGCTGGACTTGCAAATAATGTTGATAAAGAATATCGTAAGGGTTTATTTTCAGATTTTAAATCATGATCATCATAAATGATCATCTCTTATTGATTCCATGTAAAATATTTGGTTTTGGATTCTCCATGTGTCTTCCCTGGAGAGAGAGAGAGTAAAAAAAAAAACATGGCTTAGAGAGGTTAGTGAAAAGATGATTTATATTCATTTACATTAATTTGTTAAAAACTCCCATAGGCTAAAAAGCTGATTTGGCCTTTCAGCGTGAACTGAGAACTACCGCTGAGTACTATACTGTAATAGGAAGCATCCTATATAGCCGGAAGACAAAAGCAAACGTGTTTTCTCAGCTTCCTGGCACCCTATAATCACATTCAGTGTGTGAGAGAAATGAAATTTGCCTCAGCACCGAGAGACACTGGAACATCTGTTCAATTATGCTCAGCAGCTTCTCGCTCTCCTGGATCATCATCCTCGCTGTTGCACACTAGCGGGGTGAAAAATAAATGACTGGGGTTACCACAAACACAAACTCAACAGCCTAAATTAATTTGAGAATTTGCATGTATATACGGTATGTGCAATTGTGTTTATGCATGTATAAAAAGGATAAAGGAAAATGGATTGTGTGTGTGATTCCTACTGGCATGTTTTGAGATGGTTGGAAGAAAGCAAAGACTCTGGACTCCACACTCCACACACAGACACTAACCTGAGCTCAGGGTCGATCCCGGGAGCTGTGAGTGTGCAAAGCTTCCCAACTGCACTACCTGGTTGCCTCCTTCTACATTGTAGTTGTTAGTCTTTCGGCTGTTTCGATTGAGGGGTCACTATAGTGAACCATCCAATCCACACACAACTTGGCACAGGTTTTATGCCCGATGCCCTTCCTGACACAACCCTCCAATTTTATCCAGGCTTGGGGCCGGTCTTGCTTCCAGTGGCTGGGGTTTGGACATTGGGTGGAAATTGTACCTAAAAATGCCTTTAAATTGTAGTATGAAGTATAAAGTTCTGAAATATAATATTAAATCAAGTATTAAGTTGACTTTTGGGTTCAAATTTCTGGTCCAATAGATTTTGTTTAGATACCAAGTTTATTACTGTATCATGTAAAGAATTAAAACAATGTTCAGGATTAAAAATCTCTCAATTCTGTCAAAGGATCAGGAACATGAGGCATTTATCCACCAAATTTACCAACATTTTAAATCTGATACACTTTACCTACTGTGCTCTGTTCATCATAGTGCAAAATTAACCTGTTTTACTTGAATATATAATCAAATAATTTTCAAAAATTAATGTCTTACTTTTTAGCACACACCAGGGTATTGTCATGGTATAGAGCCGAATCATGCAGACCTACGCCCATATATGTCACGTGACCAAGCCACACGCCTCACTCACCAGTCTCTACCAGTTACTGCCAAGCATACATTTTAAAATCTTAAATAAAGTGTGCACAAGTGTGCATGCACAAGTATGATTATAATGTGGTCCTAATGGGATTTGTATGACCAAATCAAAATCTGGATCAAATTTCAACAACAGTGCACCTCCAGGGTTGAGGGTTCAAGTCTCTCCTTTGGTCTGTTTGCATGTTCTCCCTGTGCTTTATGAGTTCCCTTATAAGACATAGCGTATGATTGAGTCTGCGTATGACTGAACGCGGTGACCCCTCCTCATTCAGAATGTATTCTGTCTTGTGCTTTAATTATCATTTTTTTGGGATGCGCTTTGGCTCACTGCAACCCTAGACCTAAGAACTGACATATAGACAATGGATGGATAGAATGTGAATGTTCACAGGAGGAAAATTAAATTTAAAGGGGTCAAAACTTTCTAACACAAATGCTGGTGTAATAAAATGTAACCTTTTATCTCAGGGATGGTGCGGTGTCTCAGAAAGGTCCTCCGTGTATTTGTTTATTTTTACAGGAAGTTACAATGTACTCCTTGTGCAAGAGCAAATAATATTTCCTGTGAGGCAAAATCCATGGTTGTTTTCGAACGACAAGCATTAAAAAAATAAAAAAAAAGTAAGAAAGCAAAAAGAAATCATTGCAGTCCTTTATGCATAAACATAAAAGTAGGATATTATTTGTTTTTTTTTACAACAGTCCTGGATATTATGTTGTATTTTTTATATATATATATATATATATATATATATATATATATATATATATATAATTCAACAATATTCATCCAGCTATTTTCAGTTGATTGCATGTGTCTCAGTTTCCACTCACGCTGCTAATTGCATGTGCTGGTATTCAGTTCAAATTTCAAGCTTCACTTCTTCTTCTTTTTCTCCCCTCAAGTTCATTTCCAAAGCATCCTACTAAGTTTGTCATGAAAGGCTTCCCAAAAGAATAGGGTGACACTGAAAGAAAAAAAAAAGAAAAAAAAAACAGTACAGAAAAGTAACAAAACTTAAGAAAAAGAGATTCCTCTCCTCGGAGACGATTTGGGCTTCAGCGTGTGCAGGAGAAAGGTTTTGGAGTTCAAGGAAACCTCAGATACGGATAGTGAAATTCTGCTTTCATTTAGCAGGCAATTTGCCAGCAAGGCAGCAAGAGAATGAAACTCCGGCTGTCTTTTTTATCACAAGTTGAAAAGGCACTCGGTTTTCTCCTCATGTAGTTGGTGCTAATTAGCTCACCCTGGAGATTACCCAGAAGGCTGCTAAACACCACCCCCTCACACACACTTCCCAAAAATAAAGGCTGGCTTTCGGTGATGAACGTTAAAAAAAGATGGCTATTGCTGCAGACTAAAGACGGAAAAGCACTCATCCGGATCTTTTACTGAAGTGTCAATGGCAAATAAATAAACACACATGAAACACACCCGTGAAGATTTTGGGGGATGATCTATGGAATAAAAAACCTGAGAGTCATGATTTAGTTCTGTATGTTGGTGTATTTACTTTCGAAGCAGGAAGTCATGTGAAGACTGACAGCATGTTGAAGTGCTTGACTGATTTAAACATTTATATAACAATGAATAATGTTAGGGATACAGAATGCCGAGGCAGTGCTGAGGTGTTATTGAAGACCAGGTTGCTTTGATAGCAGCCTTCAGCTCGTCTGTATCATTGGGTGAAGTGTTCACAATAGCTTATAGATTCTCTATGAGGTCAAGAACAGGCAAGTTGTCATGACAAACAAGCACAGTAGTTAACCAGTTGGTGTAAGTTATAGTTAGTGCCAGTTACAACTAGTTTGTGGTAATTTTTAAGTCCTGCTGAAAAAGGAAAGCATATACAATATACATTTATATTTAGGTATTTGGCAGACACCTTTATCCAGAGCAACATTTGTACAGTATAATGTCATTATACATCTGAGCAGTTGCCGGTTAAGAGCCTTGCTCAAGGGCCCAACAGCGACAACTTGGTGGTTATACGATACTGGCAAAAGTATTCCCTCACTGCCTTCATGTGCATATGAACTTGAGCAACATCCAATTTTTAATCCATAGGGTTTAATATGACGTTGGCCCCACTCCCTTTGCAGCTATAACTCTTCTGGGAAGACTTTCCACAAGGTTTAAGAATGAGTTTATGGGACTTTTTGACCATTCTTGACCATCCAGATGCGCATTTGTGAGGTCTGATGAGAAGGCCTGGCTCCCAGTCTCTGCTCTAATTTATCCCAAAGGTGTTCTATCGGGTTGAGGTCAGGACTCAACTTCTTCCACACCAAACTTGCTCATCCATGTTTTTATGCACCTTGCTTTGTGCACTGGCGCGCATCATCCCGAACAGTTCCCACCAAGTTTGGAGCATAAAATTGTCCAAAATGTTCCTTTCACTGGAAGTAAGGGGCCGGGCATAACTCCTGAAAAACAACCCCACATCAATTCCATCGTGACTTTCTCAGCGAGCGACTACTTATAACGTAGCTTGTAAGGTAATGGAAGCATACTGTAAAGTGCTCGAAAATCTCCTAGTGGACAATTGAGTTGACTTGATGAACCACAGTGGACCAACACCACCATCTTCACCCACACCTGGCACGACAGGATGCTGTTCATGTTCTGGAGTTAGGTCTGAACTGAGGTCGACCCTCAGTGCCGATGATGATGATGATGATGATGATGAAGAGTTTGAGTCAACACCTGGAGGTACTTCTGGATGGTTGATAAATTGTGTTTACTTATTCTTAATAATGGAGGAGAAGCCCTGGTGGTATATGAAGAAGGAATTGTGTCTGGAGGAGCAAGGCTTTGCAGCACCTGTGAGCCCCAAGTTGGTAAAAACGCTTCTCGAAAAAGTGCCTGTCACATAACTGGCAAATTGCACAAAATCCACCCTTTTCAAAACTTGAGAAAGGAAAGTTGAAAAAAAGAAAAATGTGTGGGAAGACGTGAAGCCAAAAACACACTGAGGAAACATGTTTTCTGCTAGCTGTCTGTAGGTGGGACACGTACAGTATGTTCCAGAGAAACAGGACTTGTATAGGATCCCCCCAAAAAAAAGAAATGACAGAGAGAGAGAGAGAGAGAGACTGAAAATCAAAATGAGAAAAGCAATATTTACAACTCGTTTCATTTTCCATTTGATTGATGTTCACATTTCCTAACCCTAAGACACAGGTATGAAAATATTAATTTCTGGAACGCTAATGATTAACACGGCAGATTCACAGAGGTTTGCTAATTTGACATCTGTGCTGTTTATGCTCTTAATTGCCCTTAATTGTCTGAGCAAAACTCAAACGGCGTTCAACAAAAGCCCCACTATCTGCATTTCAAATCCAAGAACCTCATTTTGTGCGACCGCACCGTGGAAACAGCGCCTCACATACTGTCTCATTGAAATGTTAAAATAATGAGCATCACTTCTGCTCACAGTGCTGAAGCAGCGCCATCAGGTTTGATTGTCTGCCCGTCTTCACCTGCCAAATTCTTTAAGCGCTCACACTCTCATTAGTTTTCGACACTGGCTGTCTTTAAATTGTGTATAAATTCCATCTGACCTGCCAGAAGCGATCTCAGTCAATCCAGAGCTAATTTGTTAACCATCATCTTAACTTTAAGGACGATTTTAGAGGAGTGAAGACAAAAGGAGCTGAATAGAAGCATGGATGATTAACTGCTCAGCGTCATGTGTGAGGCTAAAACGGTTCATTAGGAATAGAGGCAGGCTCATGTAAATCCCGTTTTTATAATTCCCATCAGTATTCATGAGTTCACGGTAGGTATTTATGCAATTTCTCAGGTGGATTCGTGTGATGAATGTGCTGGAAACTTGCATGTCATTTGTTTAATATCATACATCAGTGTCGACTCAGCATGACAAGGAGCATGAGCATCAATAAATAAAAGTGCCTGCTGTGTTCGCAAGGTGTCAAACTGGACAAACTGGCTCTATCTTAATGGCTACATGATTTGATGCAAGTTATGCAGCTTCAAAGCTTTGAGCTAAGGTCTTTATGGAGTTTCTTCTGCATTTTCCTGTTTCCTGTTCCCCCTCTGTAAAGCACTGCCCAACTGGCTATGCTAAACCTGCTATGATTAATTGATTCTTGGTGTGAATATGGGTGTATGGTGCCATGCATTAGGGTGGCGTTCTATCCATGGTGTAATCCCAATTCATGTTCCCGGGGTACACCGCATCTAGAATAAGGTTGAGTGAGGGAATTGTTGAATTGTTCAATCCAGACCCAAGTCTCTCTTAGGATATTTATCCATCAAGGTGACAACTATCAACAAGGGAGGACAAAGGCTACAACATGCCTACTCTGAGGCATGTGATTCCAGCCGATGGCATCTTTTCAAACTGCAACATTTAAGGGAAGGTGTACCAAGCTCGGAGGAATGCGCTATCCACCCCTTCCGCTTGATTGAGCTCACAGATGTCCATAATTGGCTAAGGGAAGTGGTGGCTCTGGCAGCTAATTCGCTTGGGATCTAAGGATCCGGGTTTAAGCCCCGCTGTCGGTGGTTGCCACACCCCCATATTACCAGCCGGTCCCAAGCCCGGGTAAAATGCGAGGGTTGCATCAGGAAGGGCATCCGGTGTAAAACATGTGTGTGAGGATTGGATGGTCAACTTTGGCGATGCCCTGATGGAGCAGCCAAAAGTAAGTATGTTCATAATTGACTAAGGTCAATATGATTGATACCTGCCCCTCCCTTACCAACAAGAGATTTCTCTAGATTCTCAGCTACACTCAGGAGACAAACTCGTGATCCCTCTGGACTATAGGGTGAACACGTTCTTGTCATGCCACTTAGAAGGCTTAACCATGTATGTCATTGTGAAATGTGTTTTATCAACTGTGACCTTTGTGTTTAAGATGAGACATTACAGGTGAAGTAACAGTTTTGGTCACATCAATGTATTTTGTTGATGATTGTATAAATTTAATCATATTCTCTCTTGAACTATAGTAAGCAAAATAAGGAAATATTAAGTCAAAATAGTCAAAATAAAAAAAATTAAAAAGCTTGTTGAAATACTGTACTGTGCAAAAGTCTTGGTCAACCCCTTATTTAACTTCATATTTTGTTCCCAAAGAGCCTTTTTTTTTTTTGTATTTTTTGTTGTCATATTAAGAAATAGGTTTTGAAGGACTTTCATAGGTCTCACTTTTGGCAAGTTTTGTCTCTCATTTTCAGTCCAGTCCCTGTACCTGTGCAGTTTCAGAGAAATGTTCTTCACTTGTTAAGCCATACAGTGACCTATGAATCATTCAAGCATAAAAAGCATCTTACTTAAGATGCTTAAGGCATGAACCAGTGAGAAACAGGTGGAGATTATCAGTCTGGTGATTAGTATACTGGTGATGCTGAATGCTGAGTGGTTGGAACAGATGAGAGGGGAAATGAGGCTGCTGTTGAGGTTGTTACAGAACCAATCAATTGTACCTTTAGGCACTTTGCAGCCTATATATATATATATATATATATATATATATATATATATATATATATATATATATGTTATTATTATAACAATTTTATATTATTATTATTATTAATATAAATATAAATATAGATTATATTATTAAATACATTTAATTGTGTAAGAATTTAATAATAATTATTTAAAAAATTTAATAATATTCTTTACTCTGCCCATTTGGCCATAATTTTATGTGAAATAATGTGTGTTATTATAATATACATGCTAATTTTCTTGGTAAACCACATAAGTTATTGTTTTTCAAAACAATGCCTTGGTTTTCTCAATACATGACTTCAAGAAAAAAAGTTTCTTTTTCTTGATTAAAAAAGTAAAAAGAGTTCATTTTTATGTGTTAATTTTTGCAAATATATGCATGCTTAATTAAGTCCTCATTTATGTGTGTTTTTTTTTTCTTTAGTTGTAATACACAAAATACTTAGCATTGACTTGAAGAAGACGGATTGTTATTTCTATTGGGCTTTTTATGTTTGTAATGACCCTATGGGTGTCATTACAGATTTTGAAGGATTTTATCCCAAAGCCCAATGATCTTGCACTTCCTTGAGGGGAAGCCATGGCCCGATTGTGAACAAGAGTGCCTTAAATTGCCTCTTCACGTCCATTATTCTTCTAATTTATTGCCTGATTTGGGACATGGATCATTTATGCTCTGCCTGATCTGTCTGCTAAACAGCTCCACTCCACTTAAATTGGAAATTTTCATGTGGCGATGGCTCCTTTGCCATTTCTGTAATTAGGATTATGGTAGTGAACATTGTTTTAAACCAAAGCAGTTGTTTTTCCCTTCCTTTGAAACCACTGCCTCATGGAGCAATTAACAGAAATGGGAAATAGATTGGCTTTGTCAGGCTGCCAGTTCCTTCTTGCAGACTCTTTCTTCAGCCATATTGTTTGTTTGTTTGTTTGTTTTCTTTTTTAACTTCGGAGGCATGGGATTGTAAAGCAAAAAAAAAAATTTTTTTTTTTTTTTAGATTCTCTATCAAGACTTAGTCGTGGGAGGGAAAGAAGGAGAGAAGCATGGGAGCATGTTCTTGTTTCTCGCATGAGAGCATCTATGCCCTCAAATCTTTTCCATCACTTGGACAAATAGTGATTGGGAAAGTTTTGCGAGTAGAGGATGTGTGAGGACTCGGAGAATTGACAGAGAAAGGAGCCACAATATAATCGTACCCACCACCTCGGATTACTGTAATACATCTTACATAAAATGTGCTGAAATCCAATTTAATGGATGGGGGTTATTACAAATAAAGCATTGTAGCAGTGCAGTGGGACTCGCAGAGAAATAATAAAAGGCCATGTTGATGGGAAAAAGGGGGGCCCTATTGGAGTCATTTCTTTTCATCACAGAGGTATCGCCTTGAAAGGAAAGGTACTGGATTTCATTTGGGTGTTTTGTTCTGTGCTTGTCATTGAACACAGAGGATTGCCGCTCAGCCTTTTTGAGTTTGAGGCGCGCTGAAACCGAAATGGAAGAACCCACAGATTTATTGCGGGAATAAGATGAACGAAAGAGCGAAAAGACTTTATTACGTTTATTAATTAATACTTTTATCACATTTGCTTCGGCTGCCGGTCGATGCCGCGGTGCCTCTGAGACACGGATTGCTCGCCGATGAATCACAGAAATGCTCGCTTTTTAAATTGATGTGTTCAGAGAGTGGGTTCAATTACCATTCAGTGCATCAGCTATGCATTCCTATAGCAGAATGCAGCTCTATGTTCTCCAGGCTTTAAATCATATTGAAGGAATAAGGGCCAATGTAAACTACATGAATGCAAATGAAAACTCGCATCCAGATAGACATTTTTTTGGTCTCTGTTCTCAGCACACGCTGTTTCTCTTCTGATATAAAGCTCTGTACTCAATAGACAGTGTCTTTAAAACTTTGCAATGTCTCCATTAACATTGGCAAATCACAAATGTTGGACTTGTTACTATGGAGCTTTTTTCTGGAATCTGGAATGTTTTTTTTTTATTTTTTTTTAGAAAAGTTGGACATCCATAACTGCCCTCAGTATTCCCACTATGTACTCATGACTGATTAAATCCCCAGACTTTCCTGTTAAATAAATAAAGATTATTGCATCATACCGGTCTTTACAGAAGTGAGAACTGTCTATCACGAAACCTGTATGAAACATTCCTGCGGTTTCATGGATGTTGGTTTGACATGGAAGCTCGCGGATTTTCTTGCTAATCCGGTTTCTCGCCCTGCAATGCCTGCACATAAAATTTTTTTTTTTTAAAACGAGCAATTTTACATAAGCGTGATTAATACAGCATCTTATATTCATAATATGACGATGTGAGAATTTAGGGTTCATAACGTTGTCTCTGGTAACAAGCTGCATTGTCTTCTCCATCCTTGGGCGCAGAATTAATGGGCGGTCATTAGTAATGCGTTAGGTTCGGGCAGGTCATGCAGTTTGCCAGCACTAACGATGCCTCGGTGGTTGTTTGGCTTCAGATGCTGTTAACTTTTAATGTTTTTTCTCACTCTTTTCAATTGCCTACCTTCTACTTTCGGTTACCATGGTGAGCTCGGCGGGGGAACTTTGGGGTCTTGTGTGTGCTCCGAGCTCAAGGAATGCAGAGAAGAACTTACAAGAGGTAGAATGACCTTTTCAAGAGTTTGCTCTGATGTTTAAGCCAATATTCTTCATCTACTCTAGTACTTAAAGTGATACCTTGTGTTTATCTTGATTTGAAATCAGCATACTATCATCTCAAAAACGTTAGATGAAATAGCAAGAATTAGATGTTTTGTTTCCAGTCATGACTTGGAGAAACTTGTCCATGCCTTTATCACCAGCAGGGTGGATTATTGTGACGGTCTCCTCACCGGCCTTCCCTTGAAGACCATTAACCAAGCTGCAGCTCATCCAGAACGCTGCCGCCAGAATTCTGACTAGAACCAGAAAATCTGAGCACATCACACCCGTCCTCAGGTCCTTACACTGGCTGCCTGTAACATTCAGGATAGATTTTAAAGTACTTTTACTTGTTTATAAATCACTCAATGGCCTAGGACCTAAATACATTGCAGATATACTCACTGAATCACTCAGATCATTAGGATCGGGTCAGTTAGAAATACCAAGGGTTCACACAAAACAAGGGGAGTCCGCTTTTATTTATTATGCTGCCGTGACCAGTTGGAACCAGCTTCCAGATGATATCAGATGTGCAAAAACACTAGTCACATTTAAATCTAAACTCATCTTTTTAGCTGTGCATTTATTGCATGAGCGCTGTGCTACTATACGTCCGAACTGACTGCATTATTTTATGTTTATTTAATATTTTTAACTGTTTTATTGTTTTTTTTTTATCATTATTTCCTTCTCTTTTATGTAAAGCACTTTGAATTACCATTGTGTATGAAATGTGCTATAAAAATAAACTTGCCTTGCCTTGCCTTGATTAATTTGAAAATTGAAAACATGAGCAGAAAAACGTGTTTTTACCTTATGATGCTGTGCTGGGGCGCTCTTAAATCAGGTCCAAAGCTGTTGCCTAATTTACTATACAGTACCACCAGCTCTAACAGTCATTCCAGCTGCAAAGTTTATCTCAATGTGCAGATGTTCTAATATGTTATTTTTCCGTAGAAGCAGCTAATTCTCAAGGATGTCGAACAGCTGTGTTGCCTTGATTAAATCTAAAAATAAGCAGATTTGAAAAAGGTTGTTATTTAATAAAAAAAAAAAATAAGCAAATGTTTTTCATTCACTAAATAATTCATTAAAAAACATTTTAATTGATACAAATGTAATCGCAGATATGGAGAGGTTTCCTGAATAGGGGATTTGCACTGAAATGCAATTATTTAGCCCTAGCGTAAATACCTGCCATTGACAGGTGAAAAATTTGTAGGAAAAGTTAAAAAGGTTAAAGCTAAAATAAACAGATCAGCTTGACTGTAATCAGTGATCTTATCTTTTCAAGTTGAAGCCCATGTCTGTCTGTATTTCTGTACGGCAGAACTTTCTGTCTATATCTTATTAATACAAAGAGATAACATTTTGTAAGGTTGTTTATACTTTAGGTTGGACTTCGTTCATCGGTAATCAAAATACACTCCATGATCGGTCACCGAAGAGCGAATCAAAATAAATTTTTTTTTTTTAAAAACGGAGAGTTTTGTCTTCAAACGCTTCCGAATTGTTTGTTTTTGTATAATTTACTTCAAAGCAGAAAAACAAAGTGATATGAAAAGATTCGATTCGATGCATTTGGTAATAGAGTTATGGTATTTATAGTGATATAGTAATGTACAGTATATCTGTGCAGCATTGTGCAGTGACTGTGCTATAGTAAACAGTGTGTGTGTTGCTTTTATTTGTTTATAAAATTGTTCATTAAATGTTTATTTTTATAACAATTTTATTTGAATGTTTGTTTGTTTATTTATTTATTTATTTATTTATTTCTCAGAAGATTTAGAGTTAAGGAATTTATTAAAAGAATATGAACACTCCAGGTTATCCAAACAGACAAGCGGTAATCCGATGTTAAAATCCCAGAAAGAGACGAGGGCTGGGAGACGTGCGACAGGTATAAACTGAGCAGGAGACAAACAAACAGGCTGGGTCGAGATCCAAAAGAAATCTTTCCAAGTTCAAAGGCTTGGTAACAACACTGAAACTAATCAGAGAGAGTGTTTGTTTTGCAATGATGATGCGTTTGTGAGACTATTTTACACGGGTGTGTAATTAGCCTCAGGCGTGTTAGAATTGCCATGATTCGGGATTCAGGAGACGGGAGTCTCTAGTAATTCCTAGTTGGTTTTGGTCTTGTTCATAGATGCTAAAGTGTTGCACGGACTACAACGGTACCTCGGCATGTTAATTCAATCTGTTCCAGGAGCGAGTTCGTAAGGCGAAATTTCGTATTTTGAAACGCATTGTCACATAGCAAACTATATAAATGTTCACGCCACGCAAAAATATTACCAATATTACCAATTTCCAATACTATAATCATATTTTTGCCTATGAAACCAATCAAAACATTTAGGAAAAACATATAAATAAAGATAATATGAAATAAATAAGCATTTACTGTATGATTGCTCTTGGCACTGGCTGCTTTAAAAACCAAACTGAAAGTGGTTCCCATTTCTTTTTGCTACCGTCCTTGCTAAGATCCTTGGGGTGCATTGTGCTATGTCTTGACTAAATCTTGCACAAAATGCAAAAAAGAAAAAGAAAAAAAAGGCATAAACTTACTTTTCTTTCCACTGATGCAAACAAGTTTTGAACGGCTCCCAGATGTATGCGCAACTTAGCCAGTGTTCAATTTGGCTCGGTTGTTCGCTCGTATACCAAAAATGCTTTCGTATGGCAAATCTTTTCAGTTTTCAATTCTTGAGCTGAAAGGTTATTAGATGTTATTAGAAATATCTGTAGTCATTATAATTGTCATTGCTTTCATATACATAATAGGAATAATACACTTATTTATTCCCTGTTGCAAGAAAATAATCAGGCGATAACAACTTATACAGGTACTGTAGGTGTTCTATTAAGGTGACTTCATTGTCACTATTGTATATGCTATTGCTCCTGCTCTGGTTCACATTCGTTCTCATTAGAGCTGACTAATCCCGAGGACTGTAAGAGCTTGTAAAATATGTGAAATATGACTATCTGTCTTCATTATCTTGGCTGGCGAGAGAAAACATTGACATGTCACATTACCTCCCAAGGTATGCTCCAAATTTCTTAACCTAACAGGACACCTGAGAGCTGAGCCTCAGCATCTTTGGCAGACATAAAACGTCCTTGTTGAAAATCTGGCCAAATGAGCCGCAGTCCAGAATAGTGAGACCTGAATAAAAAAAAAAAATTATAAAAAAACAAACCCTAAGTGTTATTAAGTGCTGCGGGATTTAGCCGCGTTGCGTGATGCTATGACCTTTTGTAGACAGAAGCTGATAGTTTCGGAGTTAATAAGCTGGTTCATTTAATACCAAGGCTTTTACACTGCTTTAGAATAAATGGCAAAATAACCCCTAAAGATAAATCCCTAATAGTTATTCCATATGCAGCGCTCTCTTCTAACAAACACTGCGCAGAGAGACCGGGACAGATACTTAGCCTTCGCCAACATCATAAAACTCTCGAAGTCAAATTTTTCCCAGCGATTTTGTTTCGCTCTTTGAAGTAATCTACGGCGAAATTCATCCTGCCAACATGAGGTGAGCCTAAAGGCTCTCTGCTGTAAGAACATCACAGCCGCACTCCACAGAAAATAGATCCCAAAGCTGCTATTCACCGTGACTCTAGGATTAAGTTGTTAATTCGTGTCATACTGTCTGATCTCAGCTAATTTCCCCATGGAAAGAAAGGGAACAGTTTGTTGTTGTTGTTGTTGTTGTTGCTGTTGTTGTTGTTGTTTCATCCTCCACACTTCTACATTCTAGCTTTCTCTGCCATGTACCTAGATTGATCTAATAATTTTACACCGTCGTACTGTATGATACGCTATTATTCTAGGTGGAATTTACAGTATGCAATGCACTTGAAAGGGATTCAACCTTTTTTTTTTTTTTCAAGCCTCAGGAATATTACGCACAAAATCATGCATGCTTTTTTTTTTTTTTTCTTCAGTTTTCATGTTGTATTTTTTTTTTTTTTAAACCTTGATATGTATTCATACTTTATATACTACTCTCTATAGCGTGCATTACCTATTTAGCAATTATAACCCTGGCGAGATCTCAGTCTCTAGTTTAATTATCTTTACCCTGTGGAAATTAAGTGAGAACTGTGACCTTTCAAGTAAATGTCTCCATCTGCATGTTAATGGTATGCAGATGAAGAAAATATTCACTCCGATATTCATAAGTAGTCTCCGGGCATGATGCAGACGAGGTCACGTTTGCGTTTAATATTTAACGGATGGAGGGGGAAAAAAAAAGAAAAAAAAAAAGAAAAACTTTTAAGAGGTGACACAGAAAGTTGCTTTTTTTTTTTTTTTTTTGGCGTGCAAAGTAATTAAGTTAACTTTTAGTATTTGAACTTACAGCACTTTAAAAAAAAAAAAATGCTAATACACGGAATCATTAGCTGTGGGCATCCGTTATGACCACGGACGTCTCACTGCTTCAGACAATATTAATTTAATTGGACATGCTCATAAGGACAATAACGCCTCGATTTGAGCGCATGAGAAACTCGGCGTCCTCGTTAACAGCCCAGAAGCATGTACTTTTTATTCAGTTTAATTATTTATCATGCAGCTGTTAAGTTAAAACTTGTAAAAACATTAGTATGATATGACAGATTTCACCTGCCACTAAGATTTCAACTGTGGCTTGCTTAAGTTTTGTATAAGGAAGGAGTCTCCAGTGTCAGACTAACATTGTTTCAGATTTTCAGCATGGAAACGTCCTCAGGACTGAGAGCTTGTCAGTTTCATTGGGAATATACTGTAGGTCAAACTCTGTCTGAATATCTCCAAAAGAGAGAAAACAGACAGTCTGGTCTGATCAAGAAATCACTGTTTAACCAGCTAGTTTTCACACGTTTCACAACGTTCAATTTAACTATAAATAGCTGATTATTTCTTTTCATTGGAATTAATGATAAAAAAAAAAAATTCATTGTTGGCAAATCACCCTTATGTACGGTAAGAGTAATAGAACGTGTTGTGTATTGGAAGATAATCATCGTATCATCATGTCCAGCATGTCATGTTTAATACTATGCTTCATTTGCATTTGTGTCTATTCTGCAAGAACACCATGCAACACAAAAAAGAGGTAGTAAAATAAGTCTATACCCTATTTTTCCTGTAAACAGGGACACCATTATCCAGCTTCCCTCAGCCATCTCCCCTGATTCTGTCAGCATTTTCTCAGCTCATGGCCTTCAGCTGCACAACTTCCCCATAAAGGAGGACGCTCACATAGGAGGAGCCTTGTAATAAAGAACTCATAAACAAGAGCATCCTTTCTCTCGGACCAGGTGAACTTGATTTCAACCTATTAAAGTTCTGCTGAGAGCTTGTAGTAAAAGGATCTGTCTATATAATAAATGTATACTATTGTATGTTAATGTTTTTCACCTGTTTTTATGATTTGCCTGTTTGATACTCCTTTGTACACTTTGTGTATTGATTTATCTACTGTACAGTAAATTGAACAGGTTGGCAGCGGCACTGCAGCCGTCTAGTGCCAAAGATTGTGGCGACTCTACCACTTTGGGATTAAATCCAAGTACAGCGGAACCTCGGCATATGAATGCTTCAACTTAAGAACTGAAATTTTACATACAAAGCATTTTCCGTATACAAGCGAACAAACCGATTTGCTTGTTTTTTTTGTTTTGTTTTTTTTTTTTTTGCATTTTGTGCAACAAAATTTTGCATTGTCCATGGGTCACAAAAAAAAAGGTAGCAAGGACACTTGAAAAATATGTACAGTTACATATGCATATGTAACTGTACTGTACAGTTACATACTGTATGCATACAGTATACATATGCAAACTGTTTATTACAGTATACAATATCTTTCTCACTGCATACACCAAAATCATTGCACTCTTTGTACATAACTCTTCCTCTGTTTACATGTAAATACTTTGCAATTGCATCCATTTATGATTTATTTGCTCATTTGCACTCATTGTAATTTATCTACCTCACTATATATTATTAATATATATATTAATATTATTAATATATATATATATAAATTATTATGCACTGTAAGAAATGCACTTCTGGTTGAATGCTAACTGTATTTCATTGCCTTGGACCTACTGTACGTGTGCAGTGACAATAAAGTTGAATCTAATCTAATCTGATCTAAATTCAAGTTAAGTGACATTTAATGTCTATTTGTTTATATTTTACTTCATTTACATGTCTTTCTAATTGTTTGTATATGCAAGAATATAATTAGAGTGTTGGAAATTGGAAATATTGGTTATATTTTTGGGTGGCTGGAACGGATTATCTTCATTTACATCGTTTTCTATGGGAAAATGTGTTTCACAATATGAAATTTCGACTTAAGTTTGATTAAATTTGTATGCCGAGGTACCACTGTACATATAAATGTGAATATTTGGAGCACTAAATACATACCGATATAGATTAAGACCTACCATGGTCCACTTTAGGTGTGCATCTGTATATACCGATCAGCCATAGCATTAACCCATTAACACTGATTATCAATTATGTACCAGTATATTGGTGACAAGATCATGGGACCCAAGGCTCACCCACGCCTGCGAGGAGCAAAGACCAAGTCAGTCTGGTTCGATCACACAGAAAAGCCAATGTAGCACAAATGACCAAAAAGAATTCATGCTGGCCATGATAGAAAGGCTCCAGAACAGCTATCAGGCAAAGAGCTAAAGGCTGTCGATCGTGCCCTAAATTCCCCAAATCTCAATCCAATCGAGTATCCGTGGAATGCACCAGACAAACCATAATGTTTTAAAGTGTTGTGTTATACTATAGCTGGTTGGCCTATTTGCTAAGTGGAATTTGTTTAAAGACAAATGTTTTTGAAGGTAATTAAAGATGAACCCCATCACAATGAATCCCAAAACAGTGAACACATAGTTTTAAAAATGCAAGCAGTTTTGCACGGTGTATGAATTTTTGCTCTGATGGTTCTTAAACCTCAGCTACATTACTCGAGGGCATAACCGGTCTCAACTAGACTGTTTTTTGAATCCTGCAATAATTATTATCATTTATACCTGGCGATGACATTTTCAAATAAATTTACCCCTCACCGATAGTTACTAAGGCTGCACGGTTGGCTTAATTGTCGCCTTGCACCTCCAGGGTTCGATTCCTGCCTCGGGTCTGTGTGCATGGAATCTGTGTTCGGTGGGTTTCCTTCGGGTACTCCGGTTTCCTCCCACAGTCCAAAGACGTGCAGATTAGGCTATTGACGTTCCCGAATTGCCCGTAGTGTGTGAATGAGCATGTGAGTACGTGAGCCCTGCGATAGATTGGCTCTCCATCCAGGGTGTCCCCAGCCTCATGCCCTAAGTCTCCTGGGAAAAGATCCAAACCCCTTACAACCCTGTAAAGGGATCATTGTAGTGAACATGGGGTCTTTGTTTGTCCTGTGTGAGCTTTATATCTGATCATCTCTTGGTTAGGGATTTAACCTAAAAAAAAAAAACTTTTTTCTTACGTCCCACGGGAGCCCAGTGTCAACTTGGTGTAGTTTTAAACTGCATAAATTGTGCTCTTGGACTTGTGCATCTTTTTCCCCCATATAGCATTAATACTACAACATTTATAACCGCTTCCTTATTTCTTTATTTATTTGATAAATCATTACGCAAATAGTTTCTTCCCAGACCTCACGAAACCTTTAGGCAATTTTCTGATATGACTATACTTCTTTTTTTTTTTTAACTCGCCTCAAAGCCGCAGAAATTGCCTACATTACTGAACAAGGTACAATTTTATCCTAATGAACACGCTGTCTAAATTTCCTGAAAGACTACAGCAGAAAAGTTTCAAAGTGTAGCGCAGAGGGGGAATGGAAAAAAAAAAAAAAAAATTCTCTCTGCTATCATCCAAGCCTGTCAGAGTAGTTTGTGCTTAAATGGCCACAGTGTATGGCAGCGGGGCTGCAGGAAGCCAGTACGCCCTATAATTCTTCACTGATTGTGCTCTGAGAGTGCAGTAATGAAGGCCTCGGCTACTCCGACTGGCCTGTCGCTGGAAACAAAAGAAGGAGGGTTAGATTAAATCCCTTGAGGGTTTTTTTTTTTTTTTTTGTCCGTGAGATTGGTTCTTATCATCCAGCTCCTACTGCTATAGATGAGGAAGAGGACGAATAAGGGAAAGGAAGGCTTAAGGAGAAAGACTGAATGGATGGGCAATACTTAATGGGCTGATCATTAATTGAAGCAACAATGCTACTGTATATCTGGAGTAAATTAGAGGATGAATTATGGACATAGCATATCTTAATGAATTCAGTCTTACAGTATTTTTGCCAATGCAAAATCTAATATACAGGAATATAGTGCTAATTGTGTCATAGTGAAGTCTTGTTAATTAAAAAAAAAAAAAAGTTCAGGTCTATAGTGTTCTTCAGGCTCGTCTTATTAGGCAATTGCTGAATCTTAATAAATAAATAATCACATAACAAATGTATGTGTCATGGAGGCTTAGTGGTTAACACCACCAGAGATGGAGGATCGAATCTCTGCTTCTGCATCTTTGTCTGTGTTCTCCCCATGCTTGGTTGGGTTTTTTTTTTTTTTCCAGGTTTTAAGATGTGGTGTAGACTAATAAACGAATATTTCCAAACTGCCCATTGGGTGTGTGAATGCGTGTATGAATCCGTGACCTGCAATGTGTCTAATTCCATGTATCTGTACTTACTTAGTATGAAGTAGTTTTATTAGTGCATACTTTTTACTTTCACTCCAATACTGTACATCCTACAACAAATACTTGTACTTCCTACTCCACTACATTCCTGCAGTGTAGTGTAGTATTTGAAGTGATAATATTGCCACCTGGTTATTATGCATAATGGCATGATTTGCATTCCCTAATCATGTAGCAGGTGTTTAAATGAAGAAATGGAGGTGGTTGCAGATAGCGAAGGAACAGCCTGTTCATATTCAGGAAGTGCACAGAGATAGAGAGAGAGACAGACTTTGAAGGTAAGTACTTTTGTACTTTTGCTCAAGTACAATTAGAAAATCAAGGGCTTCTACTTTTACTTGATTATAAGGTGCGGTCCTAAAATTTGTATGAAACAATATATAACATTTGCCCAAATTATTTGTCTGGAAGTGAGTACGTATGTGAACATTTTTTCTTGTTTAAAAACCAACAAGAATTCAGTATAGAATTGAATATTATAGAATTGGTATAGTTCAGCGAGATGCCGCTAGAGGGTTAAAACCAAAATGGCGCACGCGTTTGAAAAAATTGAAGGGTGACTTCTCCATAACAATGTTTCATCCCATTCGGGTTCACGAAACTTCGGCCTCGACCACTGCCCCGACCTCACACCCACAGACATCGTCCTCTTACTGAGGTAGAACTTTACCTCAAGAGCCAAAACCAGGCTTCTTCAAAGACGGCCTCCACCGGCTCATCCATGGTTTAGATAAGTGTGTCATCTTAGGTGGAGGATATGTAGAGAAGGACTACGCTTACGACCAGCGTTCGTTTTCATTACATTATTTTTTCTTAGCAATTGTTATGCTCCAGAACATTATTGGGTGGTTGTTTTTAGTCTGTTGCCCTTTTTCTCTTATTTCAGGTTTTCTTAGTGGTTCCGTCCATTGCTTGCTGCTTCTGATTGGTCGACTTATGTTCCATTATGTCAACCAACCCCGTCATTCCACTCTTCTGATTGGCTGCAGCACATCTTAGTGCTTCAACCAATCTTTATCCACCAGTTGGCTTTTAAGAAGCTGTTTCAGGAATTAGAGGCAGTCTTGAGACTCACTTTGTTCTGGCCACACTTTGTTTTTTTGTGGTTGAGAGACGGAAGTAATCCACGTGGTATACATGTCAATATGTAGGTAACCTGCTGTCTAGAGATACACTAGGAAAGAGGGTGCGTGCCAACCTATGTATCCCTTTTGATTCAGATAGTGTAGCCAGTTAGGGTGTTTTGCTTATCAGATTGATTGTTTGATTAATTTATATTTAGATGAGATTAGATGGGGGGGGGGATTGTGATTAGTTAGACTTTTGGTTTATTTTCAACCGCATTCATTGCCATAACAAATTTTATAACCGTCCCTCATAATATTCTACCTAGGGTATTTCTACTTTTACTTTATTTCGCCCATCTCTACATATCCTTCATCCAAAGCTGTTGGTAAACAAGGTACTCACTTTGAAATGTAATGTTCCTATAAAGTCCTATTGAGGTACATTAGAACATGCAGTAGATTTTTCAGTATATGCAATATTCTCATAAATTATCTAAAATCTGTAATTATTAAGAAGTATTACATTAGCAATGTGATGTTAACTCTTCAAGTCAATACCTTAAAATACTTAGGGTTACTACAGGACATGCTGCTTTGTCTCCATTGTGTGAGTGTAAGATATAATTACTGTCGGTTTGTAGTGTTTCTGTCCACCTGTGAGTGTGTCTGTAAACGGTCAGACAAAGAAAAATATAAGAAATCAAACTACAGGAGAAATCATCTGAAAGGGGTATGTATTTAATAGGATGAGATCAATACTATGAGGTCTGATAAATGATGTATTTATTGAAATGAGATCAAGCTGCAATCCTGGAAAAAAGAAACATCCTGGTTATTGTTTGAGGTAAAACACATCTGAATGGAAACTAGCGGCAAGTCATGATCAGCGGGATTGAAATGGGGTTTACAGACCATAGCTTGTCTTTAATGTCGCTTCGTTATAAAAGTATGCTGATTTATTTATTTTTTAATCGATGTGCAAAATTGCATACTATGGAAAAGTTCTTGATTATTGAGCTTTTACTCATATTTGTTTTACGCTGGGGAAATATCACAATGCCTTTATTTGTGCGGGTTAAGCTGAAATTCCTTTGACGGTTCGAGAAAGCTAATAACTTCACTCTGTTTCGTCTTTCATTATTAATGCAGTCCGGAGTCTCTGAGATGCACAGGAGGCAAATGTTCCCTAAACTCTATATCAGATGATGCCAAGAATCAATCCATAATCTCTTTTAATGCACAGTGGTGATAAAAGTATACCTTGCTCAGGGGACATACTGTATAGTGTTTAAAAAAATGCCTGAGGACTTGAATCTTCCAAACACACTTAAATATTGATGCAGAAACAACATCGGCTCCCTGAGTGTATAAGGCTGTGTGATTTTCTGGATTATACGAACTGCTTCGTTGTATATGGTTGTCATTTAGGGTGAATGGATACTTCTTTATTGTTGTTGTTCTTGATGTTGTTTTTCATTATTCTTATTATTATTATGTTTTTTTTTTCCCTTTAGTATTACATAATATATTATGCATTGTATTTGTATGCTGTACTTTGCCGTCTACAAAACTATATCTAAAAACATAAATATGACATGAATAATGAATTAAAGTGCACATCAGAGGAAGCCGGATCATGATCTGAGACACTGCTCATGAATTTGGTGCACAATATAAAAAGGAAATTGTATAATAATGTAGAATAATGTTGTTTTATAAGCTGGCAAGTAATGAGGGTGGAAGCTATTTTGTTAAATTTACATCTATGACAACTGCAGCCATAAACCAAACTTCTGTTATATATTTGTTGTTTTTTTCAGTGCTATTTCTCTCTCTCTCTTTTTTTTTTTTTTTTGGTTTTTAATGAAGGGCTTATTTGTAAAAACAGATATCTCCGATTTTATAAATTGTCACGTATCATATTTTTTAATTATGCACTGCAGGAAAATATCAATCAAATCGATGTGGGGTTGTTTTGATTAAGTAAAAAAAAAAAGTACTCATCTGATTTAAGATTCCGAATGTGGCACGTACGTATAAAAATATACACGTCAGTCACCTTACTTTTTTGAAGAATGGCATTTATCTGTTTTTGGAAATGAAAATCATCATACTGTATGTGGCCCCATCTGTCAACTAGTATGTAAGGGTTTGCTTGTTTGTTTGTTTGTTTTTTGGTTTTGTGGTCTCGTGATTACATAAGATTATGCATATAATCACAAATATAAATGTTTTAGTTGAATTTTAATATTTTTTATATCACTGTATCTCATGCTTTGGTTTCCATTTTCCATCTCAAATTTGGAGGAATTTACAAAACATTTTGGCTTCATGTCACTTTACATACTGATATTATATCAATTCTACTTAGTGCTTGCTGGGTTTCCTCCCACAGACCAAAGACATGCAGACTAGTCTAACTGCAATTTCCAAACTCCCCAGAGTGTGTGACTGAGTATGTACATGCTCAGAGAGTTTAGCATAAACATACTGTACAAATTGATACCTTTTATTTCTCAGGCTTAGTCCCTTTATCCTGGGGATCACAGCATTGGATCATATTAGCTATGACTCAGTACAGTATCCAGGTGACATCATCCACTAAAGCAACACTGAGAAGAGCATGGTCTTTAGCTCATCCATGTGGGACCAACAGCCACCCCTAACCGTAGGTGAGTCACAAGTGCAAATATTAAGAATCATTTAATTCCAATATGGGATTTGTTTTTGTGCAAAAAAAATTAAAATAAAAACCCAACAACAACAAGTAAATAGCTGTGATATTTATTCATACCTCTCGCCAGAATTCCCACCTGAAGTGCTGTCTGAGCGTGCATGTTCACTGACATACAGCCCTGATAGAGATGGCAGCTATTTTGTTCTTGTCACCTCCCCGTGAATTTGCATGTCATGTATTTGTGTATCACCATACGACAAGAGGTAGGTCTGTGTCCTTATACAATATGCTTAGTTCATAGTCAGACCCAGTGTACAAAAATAAATAAATAAATAAACTGGTGGACAATGAACCCACATGCAAAAATACAGTAATATATGTAAGTATATAATAGAATGTAATATAATATAATATAATATAAATGTAACTTTTTTCCCCTCCCACTATTTTTAATAGATGTCATTTCCATAATTATTCTTTTATAAATCACTCACTCAAGTACACTAAATTTGCAAAGTCAATTTGCACATTGGTGCTCTAATTAGATCTTGGTCTAAATGCACCATGGAGCACTTTTTTCATTTCATCGATACTCGAAAAAAAAAAAGTGACAGTTGTATTGTTGGCACTCGCATTAAATCGTATTGTAAATAACGCTGGCTATTGACTCATTTGGGAAAATTCTCTAATACAATTATGCATGTGTCACGTTTCTGGGTGCGAGGCATAAACGCAAGAGGATCCAGGTGGTTCAGGGAAACGATGATTTATTGATTATAAACATAAAAACATGGAAATAAACAGAAACAGATATACTTTAAATAAAACGAAACCAAAACACGAATTACGACGAGACATACTCCTTAAACTTATTGTAACAAATGCAAGACAAAAACTAGACCTTAAACACACCTTTTATAATGAAATTAATGATCAACTCGGATCAGGTGCGCGCCCACGTGACCTGACCGAGTTGAGAACTGGGAAATGAAGTAAATAAATGAACATTAAAAGAATTACACAAAAATGTCTTAGGGCGCTTTGGCGCCCTCTAGGGGTTATCCCTGACATAACCCCCACTCAAAGGGCGCAACTCCGGGGCGCCACAGGAGGTCCAGGGCATCCCCCCCAGGGTCCAATGTCCGCCCCTCTCACCCAGAGGCTGGCACCTAAGTCCTGTGGGCCAGGTGTCTTCATGCCCCCGTTGAAGCAGGGCGGGGGAGACGGAGGAAGCCCGCCATCCTCGTTGACGTAGGGCGGCGAGGGCAGTGGATGCTCGCCGTCCTCATTGACACAGGGCGGCGGAAAGAGAGGAAGCTCGACGTCCTCGGCGGTGCATGACGGCGGCAGAGGAGGAAGAGGCCGCTCGCTGACCTCAGCGGCGCATGAAGGCGGCGGCGGAGGAAGAGGATGGAGCTCGTGATCCTCAGCGGCGCATGAAGGCGGCGGCGGAGGAAGAGGATGGAGCTTGTGATCCTCAGCAGTGCATGACGGCGGCGGCGGAGGAAGAGGAAGCTCGCTGTCCTCGGCGGCGCATGAAGGCGGCGGCGGAGGAAGAGGAAGCTCGCTGTCCTCGGCGGCGCATGAAGGCGGCGGCGGAGGAAGAGGAAGCTCGCTGTCCTCGGCGGCGCATGAAGGCGGCGGCGGAGGAAGTGGAAGCTCGCTAACCTCGGCAGCGCATGAAGGCGGCGGCGGAGGAAGAGGAAGCTCGTGATCCTCAGCGGCGCATGAAGGCGACGGCAGAGGAAGAGGATGGAGCTCGTGATCCTCAGCGGCGCATGAAGGCGGCGGCGGAGGAAGAGGATGGAGCTCGTGATCCTCAGCGGCACATGACGGCGGAGGAAGAAGAGGAAGCTCGTGATCCTCGACGGCGCATGAAGGCGGCGGCGGAGGAAGAGGAAGCTCGCTGTCCTCGGCGGTGCATGAAGGCGGCGGCGGAGGAAGAGGAAGCTCGCTGTCCTCGGCGGCGCATGAAGACGACGGCAGAGGAAGAGGATGGAGCTTGTGATCCTCAACGTCGCATGAAGGTGGCGGCGGAGGAAGAGGAAGCTCGCTGTCCTCGGCGGCGCATGAAGGCGACGGCAGAGGAAGAGGATGGAGCTCGTGATCCTCAACGTCGCATGAAGGTGGCGGCGGAGGAAGAGGAAGCTCGCTAGCCTCGGCAGCGCATGACAGCGGCAGCGGAGGAAGAGGAAGCTCCCTGTCCTCTGCGGCGCATGAAGGCGACGGCAGAGGAAGAGGATGGAGCTCATGATCCTCGACGTCGCATGAAGGTGGCGGCGGAGGAAGAAGATGGAGCTCGTGATCCTCGGCAGCGCATGAAGGCGGCGGCGGAGGAAGAGGAAGCCCGCTGTCCTCGGCGGCGCATGACGGCGGCGGCGGAGGAAGAGGAAGCCCGCTGTCCTCGGCGGCGCATGACGGCGGCGGCGGAGGAAGAGGATGGAGCTCGTGATCCTCAACGTCGCATGAAGGCGACGGCAGAGGAAGAGGAAGCTCGCTGTCCTCGGCGGCGCATGAAGGCGACGGCAGAGGAATCTCGCTAACCTTGGCAGCGCATGACAGCGGCGGCAGCTCGCTGTCGACGAAGCAGCTACGCGGCAGAATATAGAGCTCGCTGTCGCCGCCGCCGATGTGCGGCGGAAAGAGGAGCTCGTCTTCATCGTCGCCGCTGCTGAGCTCGCTTTCGTCGTCGACACTATATAACAAATAGTAGAGCTCGCCGCTGTCATCCCTGAAAGCCTTGTAGTAGAGCTCACCGTCTTCGTCGTCGCTGTACGGCGGGAAAGGAGCTGCCAGGTCTGGACCTTCCTCGAGGCGCAGCTGCATCAGCATATCCTGGAGGTCAGCTACCTGCTCCTGCAGGTTACGGATGCGCCCTTCATTCTCTTCGGCGCTCCACCCAATGCTGCTCCAGTCCAGCTGGGAGGCTGCTCCCGGCTGTGCATACCGCCCACACGCCGTTCCTTGTAGCCGCACGCTTTGGGGTGTCTTTTCACCCTGGTCACCGCCGCGTTTGGACCGCCTGGTCACTGCACTCCGGCCGGTGCGGGGACTCATGCCACCCCGAGCTGCTCCACCTCTGAACGGCGTGCGCCGTATCGCCAGCCGGTAGCCATCCCAGTCTTGCTGCCGTCTCAGCTCCTCCTGCTCCTTCCTGTCCGGTTTCCTTCTCCGCCTTCTACTACGCCGCTTGGTTCTCCTCCTGCTCTCTGCGTCGGTTTCCCAAGCTTCCAACATCGTTGCCCCCCCCAAAAGAATCTCCCGGGGGAAGGGCTCCTCTGCTATGCCTCTTGTTAGGTCTTGCATTCTGTCACGTTTCTGGGTGCGAGGCATAAATGCAAGAGGATCCAGGTGGTTCAGGGAAACGATGATTTATTGATTATAAACATAAAAACATGGAAATAAACAGAAACAGATATACTTTAAATAAAACGAAACCAAAACACGAATAACGACAAGACATACTCCTTAAACTTATTGTAACAAATGCAAGACAAAAACTAGACCTTAAACACACCTTTTATAATGAAATTAATGATCAACTCGGATCAGGTGCGCGCCCACGTGACCTGACCGAGTTGAGAACTGGGAAATGAAGTAAATAAATGAACATTAAAAGAACTACACAAAAATGTCTTAGGGCGCTTTGGCGCCCTCTAGGGGTTATCCCTGACAGCATGTTATAAAACAAAAATAATTAATAACATGATGACACGTGATGCATGATGGAGCCAAATTTGATTATTCTTTAATAATTACTACCATGGGGTACCATTACTACCAAGTGTTATATTAAATGAATCTTCCATTAAATAAAGCATCTGTTTATATATATATTTTTTTTCATTCAAATTGTCTTGTTTGTTTTTTTTAAGTTGATCAAATGCAGTTTGTCGTGTTGCTGAGAAATCAGACAACACTTGTTGACACTAGCAGTCAGAGTTGTCAGAGTTGATTTAATATAAAATTGATCAATACCTTGTGTAGGGTCGAGCAGATCCCCAACTAAGAGCAAACACTCGATCACAATCCAGAACCTCTTCTCCAGACATCATGATGCCATCCTGATAACCTTATCTCATTCAGGAACATAAAGGAGAGGTTGTAAAACTAAGATGCTGGATCTTCACCAGGCATGGGACAGGAAGTTTGCTGGGCTTGAAGCTACACTAAAGCCAGATGCCTCAAACTAGACCTAAAACCATTGTGTAAATTGGCGATCCTGTAAACAAAGCGGACAGTTTTACAGCTTCACCCCGAGTTGGGGGGGGGGACCACCAAGTCACACTTTGAACATCTCAGTGACCCCAGGACACATGCATTCTCCAAATGGCTTTCAAAGAACAAAGAGGAATACAGCAGAGACACTATTTAAGCAATCTTTAATGGTGCCAGTAGGATAAAATTGCTAGAAACATATATTCAGTTTGTTTTATATCTGTGTGTTATGTTTGTTTATTCTACATAACTTTAAAGGTATCATTAGCATTCACAAACCCTGTTTATTGAACAAAGCAATAAATGAGTGTGTAAGATAGGGGATGCGTGGTATCGATTGAAAGCTTATTTTATTCAAACAACAGTAGTGTACACGGAAAATTGGTTGCATGAACAAGAGCTCAAGTAAAATTACTTTATTAAGGTAATTAAAAGTGTAATCGGCTTGGCCCCACGTGACAGCCGTAAACCCGGCCTAATGTATGCACAAAAGCGGGAACCAAGTGAGGCGTGGCTAAGCCCCGCAACCACATCCGATTGGACCAATCATCCGTGGGACGGACTGACACACAGGGACAAAACGTTCTTTCGACGTTCTTTTGTCACGTCGTCATCATGACCATCTGAAGGAAGCAAGCTCGCCGCTCGGGCCCTTGCGAATGCTACGCCGACTTCGCTGACGTCATCAGCTCTTCGAGAACTCTCAATGAGACTTCGTGCCAGAACTGCAACGAAGAAACCCACCGAAGAAGTTCCAGAGCGCGCCATCGGTAACCAGGCAACCAAGCCTCACCGAAGGGCTTTCCTGAAAGACATCATTTCAACCACAGAGCACCAACCAATCAGCAACGCCGTGATTCCCTTCACTGGAGGCGAACCATGAGAACAAAACATAACGCAAGTATACAAACAAAGCTGCATACCTTGCTGAAAATGGTGCTCGTTTCATAACTAAAACCGTAAGATTAAACCCAAGACTCTGCTCTTGTGACTTTCTTTGGTCTGGTAAACAGTACTAGATGAACTTCCTTGACTTTCATCCTGCAACTGTTGGTATGTTTTGTGTGTGTGTGTGTGTGTGTGTGTGTGTGTGCGTGTGTTCAAGTAGCATAGCTTCATGTAACGTAGATTAGTTCAAATAAATTCTTGTTTCTTTATAAAGAACTGTTGTCTTGGTCATGTATTTTAAAGTTTAAACATTTGCCCAGATCTTACGTTACCTTGCTCATAATTAGGTAAATACCAGATTTTGTATTATCGTCGTCGGCCGCGGGATAAACAGGATTGGTAAGTTACACTAAATCATACTAAACGCTGGTCGGGTAGTTGATAAAGTGTACGCTATAAATCTTAATTAAGTTTAACAAAATTAACTCGAATCCTTAAAGATTCGATTCACCTGAACCAGAGCTGAAACCCTACATAAATGGCGAACAATGCGTTGAGCATTATCTCCCCATTTAAAATACTACACTTGTGATGAAAAAACAAAAATGTAGGTTTTTTTTTTTTTTTACCAAATTATCAGCCTGTGGAATTGGGATCAGAACGGTTCAAAACCTGGAACGCCAATGCTGAACCGTTTACCTTTTCAGCAGAAATGTGGTTTGAAAAAAATATGGCTGCATGTTTAAATGATCAGCATCATTAAAAAGCTGTCAGTATAAATCACAGCTATGTCTAATAGTGAAGGTTAGAGATTTTACTATGATAATTGCAAGCTAGAGGAGGTTAGATAGAAGGTTAGATTTCAATGTAATGAGATGTACAATGTAACGAGAACAGGATTGGGACTAAACGGCTCTGTGGCCACCAGTTGTTCCAGTTGTGCAACAGTAGCATTGTGGCTTTAGTTTACTACAGGGAGCATAAAGATTGGAGCAGTGGAAAAGGTCATATGGTCAGATGAGTCCAGATTGACTCTATTCCTGAGCGATCAGTGAGTCAGGGTAGGAATCGAAGCGCATAAAGCGATTCACCCATCATGCATAGTGTCCCCTGTACAAGCCTCTGGAGACAGTGTTATGATCTGGAGTTGCTTAACCCAGTTGCTCAGGTCGAGACTCAGTAACGTTATGTGACAATAAAATAAAGTCAGCTGATGACCTGAATGTACTGAATGACCAGGTTATATCACGTCTATTTTCGTCCCTGATGAAACGAGTATATTCCAGGCTTCAATCTGTGAAAGAGTGGGTCTGGGAGCACGAGGAATGAACTGTGGGCTGCTAAAGGTGTTTGAGCAAAATATTAGAGTGTGATTTTGTTTATTTATTTATTTATTTATTTATTTATTTATTGGCCAGGAAGTGTATAATTTGATAGAAATATGATTAATTTTTCTGAAACGGGAATATAAAAATGTTTTGTTCACTGCACTGTTTGTCGTCTATCAATATCTGACCGAAAATATTATATTTTATCCATCTGGCACAAGTTGGTAATTCATCATCTGTATTGGACGGGACAGATCGCCGCCTCCAACACCTCCACACTTCTGCTTTCTGACTTTTTTTGCGATGTGTTTTTGCAGCCTTATATAAAGAACACATTGTTTTATACAAGTGTACAAACAGAGGGGGGAAAAAATTAATGTAGAGAAACACACACACACACACACACACACACACAGAATGCAATAATGTGCAGTGCTGTTGCCCTCACTATGAGTCATTTAATCAATTTCTCTCTAAATAGACCCATTCATTCATTATTCATCCAATTCCCTTCTGCTTTTTTTGTCATCCTCCTCTTCATCCTCCTTAGTTTATTTCTCGGAAAGAAAAATGTGAAAAAGAACATTTCGTTTGGCTTACTGTACTTACTTCCTTACTACGGTGTCACTACAAATAACAAATAACAACTCTAAAGATGTCTTGTTAGAGCCGATCCAGTGCCTTTGAGTTGTGCTATTTTCCTTAATATACCTGACATTCTCGTAAGAACGCTCAAGACCTGATATAAGTACACCCATCCTACCTTGAAATAATAAACCAGTCATGACAAGTGTAATATATGAATATTATTTGCTTTTTATGACGTTGTGGCTTATTGTGCTGTGCGAGCTCTAAAATGTTGCTTCATACAGGTACCTCAAAAGTTTCGTGATTTATTATTAGGGGGGGAGAAAAGTGTCCAATCACTTTTTATTACGCATCAACACATCATCAATGCACTATATCAAGTTTAAACACATACACACACACACACACAAAAAAAGATTTTATAGTGTTACATCTCATTCTCATATCGCAGTTTGCAGTGTGATTACCTCCAGAAGTTTACAAAATGCAATGCGTTTAAAGATTTCTTACATCGCTACTAAAAAACGTCAACACATTGTCTAACACCAACATCTCTTTATGGCATTACACTCACATATCACCTATACCTGGGCAAGCTCACAACATTACTAGAAACATTTGTACAACTTGTTTATGGAAAATATAGCCTTTTTTTTTTTAACTGCAGAGGTGTTAGTGTGTTACCGGTAGAACATCTGATCCGAAACCTCTAAAACCGCAAACACATTATTTTCATGCTTAAACCAATATCCTCAGCTTCGACAGCTCCAGATCAATTAAATCAGACATCCTTCATTAGATGCTATAAAGTGCAGATGAACATGATTAATTTATCATCAAGTTAAGTAAACAATCATTGAATTACAACAATAATTACAATCTGCTTTATTAGCATTTGTTTTTCCTTTGACTTCTGCGCGTTCGTCGTTTTGATATTTACCTCTATTAAACAAATGATTCGAGACAGATTCATAAGAGCTCATTAGGAGTAAACAAGCCTCTGAAGTCGCATTCGCCTTCCTTTAATTACAGTCTGAATTAGATTAGAGTTTCATTCTGTCAAGAAATGTCACACCTAAAATGTGTGATGCTCACCATTGTCACTCACAGGTCCTCGCTGGAACTGGCTGGAACCGCAGACGCCGACTCCCAACTCACATGTTCACGTTATCTGTTTATTGACTAGAACCCTGAAGTCAATCACAAGCACTTACAGTCACTGCACAAACGGACTTGGACTTCCAGTCTCTAGTTAAATAGTGTAGCCATAATCGTAACATCACCACAGGTGAACTGAATAACATTGAGCACCAATTATACACCAAATAAGCCAATGCAGCACAAATCCCCAAAATGCTGGCAAAGATAGAAAGGCACCAGAGCACCCAGCAGGCAAAGAGCCCAAGCTTGTCAAACTCGGACTCCAGTTTCCCCAGACCCCAATCTGAGCACCCAGAATCAGAATGTTACGAGCAACCGAGGGATGAACAGAAAAGCCTTAGCAGTTAGCCCGTGTAGCGTGGATGGTAAACCCAAACGCGGAAGCAGCGCGAGTAGGCAGGATAACCACGCGATTAGTTTCAGAACTCTCTTACACAAAGAGCAAGGATCTACACAAATAAACCCGCGTTCTAGCAACACACACTCAATCAAAGAAGCGACCAGAATTGGTGAGTACTCACAGAATAGTCGGCGAAGCGTCAGACAAGGCATGGGCGAACTCAATGACTGAGCAATGTGAAGCGCCATTTTGTCTCCTTTTATGCTTCCTGAAAACCCGACCGTATTACTCCCGGGTCCTAGTGCCGGTCGTGTTACGAGTGTGCATGACAGTACCCCCCTGTCCAGGACCGACTCTCGACGGTCCTGGGGTGGAGGATACCCGACGACGGTAGTCCCGGATGAGTTCGGGGTCTAGGACGAACCGAGCCGGAATCCAAGATCGCTCCTCGGGACCGTAACCTTCCCAATCCACCAGGTACTGGAGCCCTCTGCCCCGAGGACGTGAGTCAAGGATCCGGCGAACGGTGTAGGCGGGACCACCCTCAATGATACGGGGAGGAGGAGCAGGGTGGGTGGGGGGGACCATTGGTGAAGTGATGAAGGGTTGAGCTGGGAGGTGTGGAATACCGGATGGATCCGGAGCGCCGCAGGCAGCTGGAGCCGGTAGGTGACAGGATTGATACGGAGGGTGATGCGGTATGGACCAATGAACCTGGGTGATAGCTTCTTGGATTCTGTATGGAGGTGCAGGTTTTTCGTAGACAGCCATACTTTGTCACCTACATTGTACAACCGTCCCGGAGGGTGTCGACGGCGATGTTGCGTGGTGTAGCGGTGGTTGGCACGGTGAATGGCAGTGTTGGCTTGACTCCATAGCCGTCGACACCTTCGGACCAACTGTTGGGCCGACGGTACATCAACCTCCGGTTCTTGGTGTTCGAACATTGGAGGCTGGAAACCGTGGCATATCTCAAAAGGGCTTAGGTTGGTAGCAGAGGAGATGTGGAGATTATGTGAAAGTTCCGCCCAAATGAGATAGCGGGCCCAGGAGCGCTGACGATCGGCGACGAAGCACCTCAGGTAGCGCTCCAGTTGTTGGTTGGTCCGTTCCGTCTGACCATTGGTTTGAGGATGGTATCCAGATGACAAACTGCAGGTGGAATTGATCAGACGGCAGAAGGCCTTCCAGAACCGTGCCGTGAACTGAGGCCCCCTGTCCGAGACGATGTCCTTGGGGAACCCATGCAGACGGACTACGTGTTCTAAAATCAGCTCGGCTGTCCTTTTAGCTGACGGGAGTCCGGGGAGGGCTACCAGATGCACAGCTTTGGAGAACCGATCTACGATGGTCAGAATGGTGTTTTTTCCCTCGGCGGCCGGCAGGCCCGTGATGAAGTCGAGGGCAATGTGCGTCCAGGGCCGACGGGGGACGGGGAGTGGTTGGAGCTCCCCGGCTGTTGGTTGGTTGGTGTTCTTTGCCCTGGCGCACACTGGGCACGCCTGGACGAACTCTTTGATGTCCTTTGTCATTGTGGGCCACCAAAAGGCACGCTGTATAAATGTTTGGGTGCGCCCCACGCCCGGGTGGCCGGAGAACGGAGTGGAGTGGCCCCATTGGAGGACCTCGCTTCTTAGGGGGTGGGGGACATAGAGTCGTCCAGGTGGCACACCTGCCGGTTCGGTCTCCGTGGCCTGTGCCTGGCGGACCCTCGTCTCCAAATCCCAACAGAGTGGTGCGATGATTTTGGATGGTGGGAGAACAGGCGCGGGGTCCGCCCGGGGGCCGTCTTCCTCATGTTGTCGGGAGAGGGCATCGGCCTTGGTGTTCTTCGACCCCGGACGGTAAGACAGATGGAAATTATATTGTTCAAAGAACAGTGCCCACCGCGGCTGTCTTGGATTGAGCTGTTTCAAACTCCGGATAGTGATTAGATTTTGGTGATCGGTCCAGATGATGAATGGTTCTCCGGCGCCCTGGAGCCATTCCTCCAAAGCCCACTTTATGGCCAGCAGCTCGCGGTCCCCTACTCCGTATCGCTGCTGAGTGGGATCAAATTTTTTGGAGAAGAAGCTACAAGGGTGTAGCTTCTGATCTGGACCTCGCTGGGAGAGAACCGCCCCGGCGCCCACGTCCGAAGCGTCCACCTCCGCAACGAACGGTTTGGTGGCGTCGGGGTGAAGGAGAATCGGAGCAGTGGTGAATCGGTGGCAGAGTTCATGAAATGCAGAGATGGCAGCCGAGTTAAGGTGAAAGTGATGTGAAGATGGTTGGGTCAGGGCGGTTAAGGGAGCTGCAACTGTACTGTAGTCCCGGATAAAGCGACGATAGAAATTCGCAAACCCGAGAAACCTTTGAAGTTGCTTAAGTGTCTTGGGTAGGGGCCAATGACGCACAACTTCCAGCTTCTGCGGGTCCATGGCCACACCCTGGGGCGAGATGACAAAACCCAGGAACGTGGTGGAACGCTTGTGAAAAGCGCACTTCTCCAACTTACAGTACAATTGATGGGCGAGCAATCTCTTAAGTACCGCTCTGACATGCTGGATGTGTTCGTTGACGGAGCGGGAGTAGATGAGAATATCGTCCAGGTAGACGAAGACCCATCTACCTAGCATGTCTCTCAGGACGTCGTTAATGAACTGTTGAAAAACTGCAGGTGCATTGCAAAGTCCAAATGGAATGACCAGGCTCTCATAATGTCCAGTAGGTGTGATGAAGGCCGTCTTCCACTCATCACCCTCTCTGATTCGCACCAAGTTGTAGGCGCTCCGGAGGTCCAACTTTGTGAAAATGGTGGCACCAGAGAGGGCGTCCAGGGCAGAGTTGGTAAGAGGCAGAGGATGACGATTCTTGACTGTGATGTTGTTAAGCCCCCGATAGTCAACACAGGGGCGTAAATCACCATCCCCATTCTTCACAAAAAAGAACCCCGCGGCAGCAGGCGAAGAGGAGGGCCGGATGGTACCTTGGCGGAGGGCATTGGAAACATATTCCTCCATCGCCTGCATCTCGGTGGTGGAGAGTGAGTAGAGATGGCCGCGAGGAGGGATGGAACCAGGCTGAAGGTCGATCGCCAGGTCGTAAGGGCGATGAGGAGGCAGGTGGGTGGCGCGTCGCTTACAGAATACTTCAGCCAGGTCCCGATAGGTGGCCGGGATGGCGTTGGTGTCGACATCGGGGGCCTCGGACTCCCTAGAACATGTCCCAGCCGGAGCCTGTAGGCAAAGCTGTGTACCTGAACCATGAGGCGAGAGACGCTGGGTGTGGTGGCAGAGAGATGGAGGGAGCCCGGTGAACTGTTCCCAGGGTTCACCGGGCCTGGCCGTTTCCCGGGCGAATAGGGCATATGGCTCTATGATGCGCCGCCGACCCACAATAGGCGCAGAGTCCCTCCCTGAAGCGTCGTTCTCGCTCTGCAGCGTTCAAGGAGGCGCGTCCTAATTGCATGGGTTCCCTGGCTCCTGTATCAACCACGGCGGGAGGTGGAGATCCGACGGGTGCCATGGCGGTGGTGTTGAAAGCTGGTGGTCGGGGCGTGGAGTGAGAGAAATATGGCGTGATGGGTGGCAGGGTCCGGGGGGCTGGCCTCGGACGGGAGAGCAGGCGCTGGTCAATCCGGAGGGCGAGTTGGATTAGTCCCTCCAGCGTGGTCGGAAGCTCCCGTCCGGCGAGTTCATCTTTAATACGTGAAGCCAGTCCCTCGTAGTAGGCCGTCCGGAGGGCGGCGTCTCCCCAGGTGGTCTGTACGGCGAGAGTGCGAAAATCCGCTGTGTATCGGCTCACGGACGACCCTCCCTGCCGCAGATGATACAATTTCATGTCGGTCTCCACCTCAGCAGCAGGATGTTCGAATGTGAGCTTTAGTTGACGGGTGAATTCTCCATATGAATAAGCAGTATCTGAATCTGATCGGAGAACCGCCGTGGCCCACTCAGCTGCCTGCCCGGATAGCAACGAACAGAAGCGCAACGCGCAGTCGGTCTGTGGAGTATCTGGTGGAATTGAACTCAAACACAAGATCCAACGCGGTTAGAAAAACACTGCATTTCCCATCTGTGCCATCCCACTTATCCGGTAGAGCTATAAACACATTAGAAGGGGGGGGGGACGGCGCTGCAGCCGCTGCGACGGGCGTGGCAACAGCCGACTGAGCAGCCACCCCACGGAGGATCGCGTTCTCCTGCCGTAGCTCCGCCACCTCGCGGCGCAAGGCCGCAACGTCTTGGAGGTCCTTTTGGAGAGACACGACTTCACCACGGAGCTTATTGATCAGTTCGGCATGCTGGTCAACCACATCACAGAGGCGAGCAAACTCCGCTGGGTTTACTGCTTGAGGCTCAGTCATTCTGTCACGAGCAACCGAGGGATGAACAGAAAAGCCTTAGCAGTTAGCCCGTGTAGCGTGGATGGTAAACTCAAACGCGGAAGCAGCGCGAGTAGGCAGGATAACCACGCGATTAGTTTCAGAACTCTCTTACACAAAGAGCAAGGATCTACACAAATAAACCCGCGTTCTAGCAACACACACTCAATCAAAGAAGCGACCAGAATTGGTGAGTACTCACAGAATAGTCGGCGAAGCGTCAGACAAGGCATGGGCGAACTCAATGACTGAGCAATGTGAAGCGCCATTTTGTCTCCTTTTATGCTTCCTGAAAACCCGACCGTATTACTCCCGGGTCCTAGTGCCGGTCGTGTTACGAGTGTGCATGACACAGAAAAACACGGGACAAACAAGTCCAATCCATGAAGGCCCCACCCCGAAAACCCTATTTCTGTAGAAACGCACCCAAATGCCCAAAGCTGCCCCAGTGACATCCAGAACCTTAATGTTATGAGCAACTGGTGTATGTATGGTGTATGATAATGTTCTGTATTAGTCTTATACAGTTGGCATTTATTCCAGCTCCAGTCTTGACCCACTGACATTAGTCGACAAGATTTCCTTATGCTGATTGAAATCATTCTGATTAGAGATGTCAAATTAATGGTTTACATGGATGCTGGGCAGCACGGTGGTGTATAGGTGTAGCACTGTCACCTTACACCTTCAGGGTCCGGGTTCGATACCAGCCAGGCTCGATTCCCAAGTGTGTGTGCATGGAGTTTGCATGTTCTCTCCGTGCTTGGTGGGTTTCCTTCAGGTACTCTTGTTTCCTCTCACAGTCCAAAGACATTCAGATTAGGTTAATTGGCGTTTCCAGATTGCCCATAGTGTGTGAATGTGCTCTGCAATAGATTGGCACCCTTTCCAGGGTGTACCCTGCCTTGGGCACACTCATTCGCACACTATTGAGTATACCTTCATTTATTCATATGAACTGTGGAGCAATTTAGAAATTTTGGACTGTGGAGGAAACCGGAGCACCAGGAGGAATCCCACCAAGCACGGGGAGGAACACGCAAACTGGCACATGCACACAGACCCAAAGTGGGAATCATTAGTGGAATTTTATTTTCCAGGTAAACACACCTAGTGTTCAGACCCAGTTCATTCAGATTCCTGGGTTTGTTTGTTTTATAATTGTTTTGCTTAATAGTTTTTTTTTGTGTAACGGCACGTACGTTCTCCAAATTGTTCTGTGATATCCAGGCAGATAAACTGTTTATTATCCCAAGTGAGGCGATATCAAATCAATAAGTTAATTTCGTTTAATTTCATCTAAGAATGCCAAATGGTTTTATGCCAAGCCTTTGGTACTTGAATGTAACTGCATTTTTGATGCTTCAAAAATGAGTTTTAAATGAATTTGTATTTAAAATAATATGAATAGAGTGGGAACTTTAAATCTTGTCAAGGTACTGTATTACCAACTCTAAATGTTACTTTGTGTTAGACATAATATAATCTGGATCAGTCATAAACAGTCAAAATATCAAATACTTGTCATCCAGTGCAGTGATCATAATTAAAAGTTATTTGGCTTAAGAAATGCACATTTTCCTACTCTCTCTCTTCTTCTGCATTTAAATTTATGCTGCAGTGCCTTCGATTACAGTTTCCCCGAATAGCTAAGACTGATAAATGGAGCCCTCACCTTGTCTACTCAGCTCTGTCCTACACTATAACAAGGCAGGAAAAGAGACAAGTAAAGTGGCAGCATCTCTTAATTATGTAGCAATAACAATGTTAAGGAGGTCTATCCTGGTCTTCATTAAAACATCTCCAGAAATAGCAGCTAGAACAGGTTGCTGCTGCTCCTCGGTGACACAAAGCTGATGTTAATGAATGAATATAAAGTAGAATTAATCAAGTTGAATACCTGCCACCACATATACACAGAATATCCTTTTTTAATGAATTTCAAAGTCAGTGAAAAATTCATCTTGAGCTATTCGTAAGGAAAATTCTTAAGGAAAATCCTTAGTGGTGTTCCAGTTCTTGTCTCATGATGTGGTGTCATGCTGTTGTAGCCCATCAGCCTCAAACTTAGGTGTGTTTCTTCTGAGATGCTCTTCAGCTCACCATAGTCGTAAAGACTGGAATCAATGTTCTTCCTGAACATTTTTTCATTAATAAAGCAGAACTGCTGCTTACGCAATGTTGAAAAGCGACAATAGAAGTCAGACACGCTGATGTTCCAAGCAGAGGAGGAAACAGCCTGGACCAGGAGGTAAGAACATATTATTAGATAAGATGCTAATCTACAGTGGTTTTAAAAGGAGGACGTTTTGTACATATGATAGTGTGGCCCTAAAGTAGTTACACAAATTAATGTGTGTTTACGTACCTGTATATACACTACTATAGAAAAAGTATTGAGCCCATCCCTCGTTTCTTCAAATTAAATAAAATGCAATCGAATTGAACTTAACTTGATTTAATTGCATTATGTAGATTGACCTAAAGAAATTTTCAACTGTGAAATTTTATGTGACAGCCTCAGCAGCGACCTCATTTCCCCCCTCGTCTGTTCCAACCACTCAACATTCAGCATCACCAGTACAGTATACTAATCACCAACCTGATCATCTGCCATCATCTGCACCTGTTTGTCACTGCTTCATACCTTAAGTTAGGTGGTTTTTATACTTGAATGATTCATAGGTTACAGTGAGGCTTAGCAAACAAAACAAATTCCTCTGAAACTGCTCAGGTACAGGGAACAGAATGAAAATGTGAGACAACAACTGTGAGACAAAAAAAAAGAAGTCCTTCAAGAACCCTGGAGAACTTTATCTCAAGACTACATTAAAAAATACAAGAAAGTCTGTCTCTTTGGAAGCAAAATATAAAGAAATCAGGGGTGGCTCCAAACTTTTGCACAGCACTATACAGGTATGTATACCAAGAATATGTACTGTAGGTTTTCTCACTAGGATTAGAAGATGGGTTAAGATGTTACCTCATCATCTCATCACGCTAAATAAAAGTTCCTGCAAAAATCTATGTCATTTGCATGATTTATTGTGTCCCCCTTTTGGGGAGTTCTTTGAGATCACTTTGAGATCCTCATGGATTAAGTACAACTTTTTTGTTAGTAGGCCACAGAACATCTTAGCACTTCCGACATCCATATTTAATTCACATTTATGTTTATTTATTTGGCAGGCGTTTTTATCCGAAGTGGCTTACAAGTGAGGCGAAATAAAGCCCACTGTGAAAGTTGAGGACATCTCGCCAGAGAGATGAGATATACGGTGTATGCCCTAATTCGACAACGTTCCAGTATATTATTTTGTCTGGAAGGAATTTAATAACGATGCCGTGATGAATTCATTTCAGCAAGGTCATGTGTTTAAAGGTCACATATCCTGCTAAAGTTTGCTAAAGACTTAGAGGTCTCGGAAATGTATCTGTTAGTTTTCCAGCTGAAATATAATCAAGATGCTTGATTTTCTTCCCAATTTTCACCAAAAATCTTTTAACCATGTTCTTTCAGTGTTGCTAGTTTTAAATGAAATGACCCTTTGAGGAAGTGCATTTTCCTAAGCAATCAGAACGCTGGGACAGGAAACATCCATGTTCGGCAAATGTCAAGCATTTCTAACCTGTTCTGACAGACATAATAAAGGGAACATACATGTAAGATAGTTAAAACACAGTGACGTCCTCATTACTCAGCATAATAATAAAAAAGAAACGCAACTAAGAGCTAAAGCAAAGGCTCACTAGGTTAGCCTTATCTGATAGCCATTACCTGCTAACTAGCGTTATTTATTGTACTGTACGTTTTTAAGTGTCTTTAAAACAGCACCGCAAGAACAGCAAAGATGGGGAAAACTGGCAAATTTGCTTAAGCCTTGAGCTGGGTGGGGGAGGGGTCTTGCTATATGAGGTCACAATAGGGGGAAAATCAACAGGGAATGTTTGTGTGGTGATGCAGACTAGAGACCTAAAAATTACTAAGTAAGTGTGTGTGTGTGTGTGTGTGTGTGTGTGTGTGTGTGTGTGTGTGTGTACAAATGCTTCATACATTGATATTCCATGTATTTGTATAATACTACTGTAAAATCATAGACTTAAATTAATTGCATAATAATATATATAATAATACACTCTCGAATAGTCCGAGTGATTATTTTACTTTAAATTGGAACCTACAATCCCCCAACCTTTAAATGTGTTAATTTCAACCATTATTTCAGTTCAGTGTCACAGAACACTTCCATTCCATGCTGGATTTTATAATTTTGCTCATTTGCCTGCGGGTAATATTCTGCCCTGTGATTGCTTGCTGATTTTGGCAAGCCACTGTGTCAAGTTGATTTTAAACCCCGTCGTTTTGGGGGTAATGGGGTTACAAAAGATTTTCTTGTGTTACTTTTAATTTTGGCAATTTAATATAATTTTACTTTTACTATAATGACTGTGACACTGAAACTAACCTGTTTCAAAATTATGTGTTCGTGGTTTTCTATTATCGAAGGTGAGAGATAATGAGTTTACATTTACATTCAGGCATTTGGCAGAGATAATGAGTTTCCTCCATTTAGTTCAGGTCATTGCGTTGCGTCTGTCGCTCTGGTACTGATACCATGTCGGACTAAACAACCTTGAACGTGCTGATGCGTTCTCAGTGTGGTCCAACTTCGACTATAATGCATTACTGACTATAATGCATTCTTGAGGATTTACAGAAGGTCCTCTCCAATCCAACAGTTGGAAGATGTTCCAAGTAGAGATGGCTGCCGAGTGAATGTAGAAGAGTGATGTCATTGATTGGCCAATGTGTTCTTTCAATGATATGTTACCTCTACCCAACCAATTTCCTGCTGAAGTTTGAATCTGCTGTGTTAAACATGTTACGTAGTTAGGGCAAATGAACCCACACATCTTTTACAAACATGTTCATACATTTCATACAAACATTCCTTACATTTCCATACAGCGGAGTCTTTGACAATCTTTAAACGACGACTCAAAAAGTATGTTTCTTTAATACGTGTACTAATCCCCACTCCCCGCCAAAAAAAAAAAAAAAAAAAAAAAACTTCCCAACTGATGGCACTTAGTTAGTAACATAATAACCCTACGGTGGCCGTGAAGTGCATAACAACTTAACAAAACCGAAAACAAAATAACATTCAAAGACAAAATAACAAATTCAAAACCAAATTAACAAATCCGAAAACTAAATAGCAAATTCAAAACCAAATTAACAAAACCCAAAACAAAATAATAAACTCAAAACCAAATTAACAAATCCGAAAACAAAATAACAAAACCAGAAACTAATTGTTAATTTGGTTTTGAATTTGTTATTTTGTTTTGGGTTTTGTTAATTTGTATTGCACTTCTCGGCCAGTCAGATACGAACCGGAAAAGGTAGGTATAGTTTGCGAATTAAATTCTTACCGCTGATTGGACGAGACATCTGTCACTCAAGAGAAACAGGAAGTAGGAAATTGTGTCTCTAACTTTGTTTCTTGTGTGTTCTGCTTCATTAAAAAAAAATTCGGTGTGCAAAACTAAGAAAATAATTACATTTTTCATTAGAAAGCAAGGAAATGGAATTTATTCAACGTTACTTTGAGGGCGGACATTCGTATGCCGAGATTTTGGATATGCTGATGACATATCACGGTATAAAGATTAGTTTGCGAACTGCTGTGTCTCTTTTAAAAGAAAAAAAAAATCCACAAGAACTGCAAAAATTTGGCAGAACGCCATATTTGAAACCAAAATAAGGACAGTACATGTTTGCACATTCATACACACACGAATCTACCGCCGCTACAGTACTTCCTGTATATCTTGAGTGACAGATGTCTCGTCCAATCAGCGGTAAGAATTTCATTCGCAATCTATACCTAACTGTTCCGGTTCGTTTCTGAACGGCCGAGAGGTGCAAACCAAATTAACAAAACCGAAAAAACAAAATAACAAATTCAAAATCAAATTAACAAACCCGAAAACAAAATAACAAAACGCAAAACAAAATAACAAATTAGTTTGGGGTTTTGTTATTTTGTTTTGGGTTTTGTTATTTTGTTTTTTAATTTGTTATTTTGATTTTGGTTTTGTTATTTTGTTTTTGAATGTTTTGTTTTGTTTTGGGTTTTGTTATTGTTGTTTTTAATTTGTTATTTTGTTTTCATTTTGTTAAGTTGTTTTGCACTTCTCGGCCACGGTATAACCCAGTATAAGTATGCTATTATATAAGTCGGTCTGGATAAGAGCATCTGCCAAATGCCTGGATGTAAATGTAATTCTGTATTTCAAGTAATGAAAACCATAAGTACAGTACAAAAAATAGGTTGAATACCCAGATGTTGATTCTTTATTTGGTGACTTGCATGGGTGAAATTAGCCTGGGATGGAAAGTTATCAGATATAGTGTATATATAGAGTGACAACTTCTTTTTTTATATAATACAAACATGACTGAGCAAAAAAAAAATTAAATAAATAAATAAATGGGTCACATGGCAAAGATATAGCACAGATACACATGATCACTTGTTTTTCTGGTTGTTTTTGGTTGTTTGTATGACAAGAAAATAATAATAATAATAATAATAATAATAATAATAATAATATAATAATTAAGAATTCTAAATTTTTCTGTCATGTCATTCCCATATTCTGTTAGTGGTAAAATTTACCCTTTATACAAATAATGATAACATTGGTTCTTTTACATTGGATATATCCAAAAACCCAAATGCACAGTTTGATGTCTTAAGTCCCCATTAACGCATACCAGCAATGCTTCCACATTACACAAAAATGTTATGTGTAATGTATATATATATATATATATATATATATATATATATATATATATATATATACAGTATATATACAAGGTGGGCCAAAAGGTTACAGTTCCTTCATTATCTGCTTCACCTTCACAATCACGTTTTAGATTATTATTTTTAATCACGTTTAAACATTATTAGATTATTATTATTGAGCACTTGAGAGATTAAATGTTCAATGTAAAATGTCTAATATGTAATTATAATATATTTAAATAAAAGTCTAAATTTCTAATAAAGGTTAAAAAATTTTTTTTTTTTAAGTGTTAACTGTAACCCTACTTTTGGCCCACCCTGTATATATTGACTTATGCTGTGTTGTCTCCTTAGTAACTGCTTCTCTAAGCCGTGCCTCTGAACGGTCCGTGTTGTGTTTCGACGCATCCTTCCTGCTAGTTAATGTGAGCACAAGCTCTGACAGGTTCGTGACAGCTAATGTGAGCTACAAAGCTAACTAGCTTCTAACACAAGGCTGAATCCCAAATCCCGCTCTAAAGTCTAAATTAAATAGTAAAGGGGCAAGAATTTAAAACTCCTTTCAATACAATTTCTTGTCCATAGCAAACTAAAAGCCCATAATTAATAAATAATTCTGTTTATTATTATTAATTAAGAATCTTGTCACCATTTTATTAATAAATTACTAATGACTCATGACTGCTTTATCTTCTTTTATTCTATCTGACAAGATGAGATTGATTTGAACTTAAAGCAAGATAAAGTGTAGTGCAGTCCTGATTTGGTACAAGCATTGGCTTTAAGTTTGATCGTCTGTATTGCAATAATCCCCTGAGGAAATATGTTCTAGATAATCAGCAGGTATCCAACAAAAAAAATCTTACACAGTTCTCTAGTCTTATTTCCTTTGACACGTTCTCAGGGAAGGTTTGCTGGCCCCTCGCACACAGCACTGCCCTTGGTCGATGCATTGGTTCAAACAAGCAGGTGTATGAAGCCCAAAACCACTGTTAGATACAGTATAACCTCAATACTGTATTTCCTGCTGAATTGTACGTTTTTACAATAAATGATAAAACTGTGGGTTCCATTCAGACATTATTAACTACTGTAATTAAACATTCTACTGTAAATAATACATTGTATTACTATTTCATTTATAGTGACAGTATTTTAAAGTCTACTGTACAGATGTTTTTTTTCTTTCTTTCTTTCTTTCTTTCTTTCTTTCTTTCTTTTCACGCACATGTTGTCATTCTTATGGCATGACTCATTTATATCCCGTCACCTTTTTCTTTTCAGTGAGCTGAGATTTGTGTTAAAAAGAAGCTGACAGTAATTGACACCGCTCAAAACAAACCTAGTACAAATATAGCTGGCTATTTTTTAAACTTTTCTTTAGCATCTTAGCTGCATGGGAAGACACATTACCGTTAAACAGCACATGCCTTTTTTTTTCTCTTCGTTTCTTTGCAAAGTAGAAAGCCCACTCAGGCAACTTTAATAAACCCCGAGTAAAAGAGATGACTGAGCCTTATATCTATATTTATACAAGGTTTTGTATGAACATTGGTCAGAACTCTTTCATTGATCTCTTGATGTTTCATACATTGGAGGACCCGAAACCGTCTGTCTGTATCTGTCCAGCCAGATTTTGTGCACAGCATCACGCAAAACTAGTTGGACAGAATTTAATGAAACTAATTCCTGGTACTTATGTATTTGCCTGAAGATAAACCTGCACCAGAAATGAAAACAAATTGTTGAAATTGAAGAAGTAAAATTATGAGCAGTTGTGTGCCAGATTACGTCAGGTCTTCTAACGCTTTTTTTGGACAAATATAGTGCTTTTCCCCTCCCTTCTGGGCGGAGCTATATGCGTCCCTCAACGCCATAGCTTACCATGAATACAAAAACACAGAAACAATGGTAATGCACCTACAAGCCACTACAATGCACGAAACACACTCCAAAAAAAAAGGTGCGTACACTATGAAAATAGAACGTTGCGCCATAATTTAACTAAAAATGTTGAGTAGAATGGAAGTTATGAGCAGTTATGTGCCAAATGCTGATCAGTTCATTTTTAGCTATTTCTACAAACTCTTTACCTGTCAACGACACTATCTACCAATATACAGTACTTGCTTCTTTTTTTTTTTTTCCTTTTTTTTGTTGAAAACTCACCCATTCAACTTTAATACACCTTAAGTAAAGAGATAAATGGACCAATGTAAACTTAAAACCACCTTCAAAGCAGAAACCAAAGAACCTAGTGTGTGGAGTTGTGCTGCCAAAACTCTACAGCTCTAAATCAATCTCATAGTATGAATCTGTTCTGGCCCTTCTACCCGTCATAAGACTAAGCCACAATGAAAAGTACGCAAGTGAACAAGCTATTGTGAGAGATGAATGACTGCAGCTATTGTGACACAGGCTGAGGTTAGAGTAAGACCAATCGTGATCTTTAACCTCTGCGCTAAATGAAATCACACCAGCGCTTATTGCTTTGAGATGAGACCCAGTCATGCTCATGCATTCAGAAAGTAATGGCTGGATTTACATATCCAAAGTATTCTCAGCTGAGTTCAGGACGAATGTTTAGCATATAATACCGAAATCCTTTTTTTTATTTATTTTTTTTTTATCTTTCAATCTTTGGGTTTGTCACTTCAAATAAAAAAAAGCATTAATAACTGTCAGTGCACAAAAGTACAAAGTGCTAGGGCAAGTGTTGTTTTAAAAGCTGTCCAATAACAAGATGGATATTAAACCAAATTTGATTAATTAATATAATGTAATTAGAATTTGGACAATCTGAGTAATAATATACTAGCAATGTACAACTTGCTCTTATTAGAATTAGAGTTTTATTCTAGCCTAGTGCTTGCAATATTCTTCTTCATATATCCCCATATTATTATCAACTGTTTATCCCAGGTCTGTTCAAGTCAAACCGGGACTTTTGATTGTGCCTTTGTTTCTCTATCTACACTGATGCACTTATCCCAGTGTTATGTTACACTACCGCTCGGATACCATCAGGGTAGAACGTTTTCTCAGTACGCCGGAGCCATGATCAGACTGCCGGCTTCATGTCTGAAACACTGGCCTCCCAGGAACCACACAAACGTGTGGAAATTGTTTGGAGCGAAGGTCAGGACCGAAGATGTTCAGAAGATGTGGCAGTCACTCTCCTCTAATAGATAAGTGGTGTTAGTAAATGATGTGTACAGTTCCCACAGACAGATGTTTCTTCTGCAAGTTGGTGACAAGTTATCCATCACCTTTTCAAGGATCAGGCGTTTCACTCGCTGAATGTTCACAGAAACGGCTGCAGTGGGAACGACTGCGCCACCATGGCCGGGATCATCATTCACAGACGTTCAGACTTCTTTAAAGCACTCGCACCATTCAGATGTTTTACTGCGGTAGTTTTAAGTCAGTAGTCTCATCACCATACTGCGCCCGAAGCCTTCTGTAAATGTCAAATGGGTCGAAGTCCCGGTTTGACTCGAACACACCTCGTTTGTTACATCCTACTTCAATAAATATTTAGATGTAAAGGCATTGGCTTTTTAAAAACCCTATCCATTCTAATGAAGAAAAATCTGCACAGGCATGAACTGCACACCGGTCATTTCCATAATGTGAACAGTTCTCCCTAGGAACTGACTTCGGCAAGTGAGTAATATGAATCTGAAAATGCATAGCATTCCCTGCATAAATATTGCCATAACTTTTGCAGTACAGTCGCCAGCTCTGTATACACCCTTTTTTTTTTCTTTTTTTTTTTTTACTACGTAGATACTAATGATTTATTTATGATATAAGAGGTATGGAGACTCACTTTGAAATGGGTGCCAACATTCATGTGTTAAAGGACTGAAAGAGGTTTTCAGTTTTTGAATTTTCAGGATGTTAAAAATACATTTTCAGCAGGAAACGGAAACTATTTGTAACTTCTTTTTTTTTTTTTTTCAATCGGTAATGATAGCTACCTGTGGCTTATATAATGTGATGCGAGCAAAGAATTTCCAATAGCTCACCATCACATGCCCGATGTACACCATTTTTCTTTTTCTGTGCGCCTGCAGCATTTTAACACTCGCAGTGCGATTACAGCGAAAGCGAAGGTATGCATAATGGATAAGCAGAATTGATTTCAGAGCTTCTCGCTCATCTGACTGCATCCTTTGCATTCGAGGTGATATATAATATTAATATCCTGCTCTGTCTTATAATCTCGCTCACTCGCTGAATGCGTTCCGATAGGAGACACGTGCATACACACGTTCTGATGAACGTCCTCTCCATGTGTGTGTGTGTGTGTGTGTGTGTGCTAGAGTCAAAGCGACTTACTGTATTTATTCCTTTTGAAGATGGTTCTCTCTTTTTTTTTTTTTTTTTTTTTTACTCCTCTTTTAAGTGTGAAGGGTGAAGGGACGGTGAAGAAAGGAGATTAAAATAGCTTTTTGAAGTCCCTAAGGAGGTGTGTGTGAGGTGTGCTGACAGGGCAGAGTTTGCAGTAAGCGCTGTACCTCGTACATTATTTATAACGCCGGCCCTCTCATTATTTTCCACTCCTTCCACTGGCTTGACTCTGTGTGAGTATGTGTGTGTGATCCTGAAAATTCATTATTTCTTTGGTAACTAGCCATGTAATAAATGTGATAATGTAGAGTCAGTAGGTCATTATCACAAAAAAACAACCCAAGGGTAGTACATGGCCCAATCACCGTGAGTTTACTTTGTGCAAGATGAAGCAAATTATGTGCAGATAAGATGCTCACTTATAGTTTTATTTCACACTATAGGATATTAAGGCAGAGTTAATGTCACTACACGGATTGTTGATTGTTTTATTTCTCACACACCATAAGTTCTGGTGATTATATCGTTTCTGTAGAACGATTGCGGAGCAGGTGTGGCTCGAGCCCCGACGTCACCGGGTTGCCGCTGTTAGACCCTGTAGCAAGGTCCTCACCCCAAGTGCTCAGATACAATTGGGCATCAAGCTGGCACAACGACCCTGTAAATAACTGCCATAGAAATGAAGGATATAAACGTCGCCCGATGTGGTCTGAGCAGAGCTGCACATCGAACGATTGCACTAATATACAGCAGACAACGATTTGCACGCTTGTCAGAGCTGTGACACTAAGAACACAAATCTACCGACCAATCAGATTTGCGGATTTACCACACGCAATACAAGTAGGAACTGAGCCAACTGGCATGTTAGCAGCCCGTTGGCCTGAATGAATTCAGGCTGTCTCAGTGACATAGTCTTTCTCCTGTAAGTATGAATATAAGATGCTTTTATGTAAGCCATCAAAGCTATCAGGTTCCCCTCGGAGATCAATGCCAAGCACTTGGAAATATGGATGCTCGATTACAGTCCTCGTACGGATGTTTCGTTTATTTAAAACTACTTTATAGTGCCCTAAATTATGTGCTGCAATCAGAGTCGTCTTGGTTGTGAGCGTTCCCATCGGATTCCCTCTAAACAAGGCGCACTGTCTGTTCCTCAGTCTCTTTCCTGTTAATCGACCTGCTCGCTCCATTCATCACCCTGACAGCGACGTGTGTTTGGGGCAAAGGCAGACACAGAGGACAGAGACGGATTACAAGAATATCACACGCAACTGAAAAGGCGAGGTCCCAAGATTAACTTAAATTAATGATCTAGGACGAGCACAAAACACGTTTACATTGCGTTATACAATAAAACATGTCTCATGGCTTCCTGCCGCAGAATACATCGCGTGCCAATCATATGTTTCTGGAGTGTAATGCGGTTACAGTTTCCAAATCAGTTTAGTGCATACGAATATCAGTGAAACAGACGTCGTTTAAAGTAGAAAGGCTTGTCAGGATGGTGTGTGTGATTTCTGGCTCTGACAGTTCCTCAAACTCAAATGCATCACTCAAGTTCATTATTGGTTGTAGAAAACCAGCCACTCAGTTGTAGAAAAGAGATGTCGCTGATGTACAGCGAAGTCTTTTGCGACACAATCCAAGTAAAGAATCTGAAACAAGGTCACTGGTATAGCATATTTTATAGTATGAAAAAATGGTGGCATAAACGTGAGAGCGGAAACGAGGGTAACCTTGAGAAAGCGCCGTATGCCATATATCTTTTCCTTCTGTCCTTTCCTTTTACCAAACCTGGAGCTCTTCTCAGCACAGACACTATAGACATGTTGACTAAAAGGAAATACTCAGTTGTGACAAATATGCCTCCAATCCCACAAATGCTCCCAGACGCCACACAGCTCAGTCATGACTAGTCAGGCTGCAGAGGCACAGCATGAGGCGGCATGGCTCACACGTTTTATTGTCAGAACAGTATGCGTTTCTTAGTACTGTATATCTGAATTCCTAGAGTCACCATGTATACTCTCACCTGTGAAACTACTATTAGTTAAAAATAATCAAATTAAAAAAAAATTCTCATGAGGTTTAGTGTGATGTCTGAAAGTATAATTTACAAAGATGTTGACTTCCTATATACTGTATACAAATATCTACTTCCTGTACTACGTTTTCAATAATTACTAAATTCATGAGGTGGAATTTTTGCTTCAGAGATCAACTTTAAATATAGGTTCTTCATAAAATTCATAAACTTTGATTAGAGTGAAAGCGAGAATGTTTTATATGCATTTATATACAATACTTAGGCAATTTCTGTCAAAAAAACACTAACTACTAGCATTCGGCTAGATTGTATCGTCAGTAGTCATCTTGCTAGCTAATATTTGAGAGTTAGTTACTCTTAGCTAAAGCTGATTTCTTGGTAAAAAGTTGTACTAATTTAAACCCAGTAGCTAAAAATTTGTATGTAATTGAAAACAGCTAACACCTGGCCTAGCTATTCTTAAGAGCTAAAGATTGCTAGGCTAACCTTTGACAGTTCACTGTTACCCGCTAGCTGTAGCACATAAGGCTAGGCTAGCAGGTAGCAGTGGATTGCCAAAGGCTAGCTTAGCTATTCTTATGCTAACTTATGACAAGTTATCCGTCGATTTTTAAGAATCTGGACAATGTTTGCACTGGACAAATGTTTTACTGCAGCTAAGAGTCTCATGACCGTACTGTGTTTGAAGTCTCCTGTAAATGTCAATAATTTTACCCAACATCAGTCCTGGTACTTATACTGTAAATTAATGTTTCGTAATGTTTATTTTTTATCATGTCAACATACACAGAGTTGCATTTTCGCTCCAGGGAAAAACCACCTCTGCAGTATGTGAACATAATCCAGTTCATCCTTAGAAGAGAAATTATAAATATTAATGTGTTTTCTTGTGTTCTATAATTCTTATTTAATTCTGTGTGTTCTTTGTATGTGTGTGTGTGTGTGTGTGAATTAATTATTGCATAAATAAAGTGATTCATGCAGTTGATTTCAGGAATAGGCTTTTTAATATTTTATCATTTAATAAATATTTTATCATTTTTATTTAATTATTTGAATATTTACTTTTATTTGACAATAAATCTCCAGGACAAGTTTTTATTTTTTCCATCTGCTGCAGGGCAAATTATTGTTGGCCTAATCAATTGTAATAGCAAGTTTCAAGTATTTTTGTTTCCTTGTGTTATTTTTTTCGACATTTTCTTCATGTCACATGATTTGTTTCCGATATGATTAGTTTATTTCTGTGTGTATTTTTGTGCAAGATTCTTCTATGTGACTTCGTCCACATGATTTCTCTCTTGTTAAGGGATTTTGATAAGACCATATGATCACACGTGAACTGCATGTGAAACTTTCTATATGGGAAGAGAGCGTGTTGGGCCTTAAATAACACCTCCTACCTCTGAATCTGTTCACAGCTACAAATCCTACATGGTGACCCGTGTGTCTGTTTTGTTGTTGAGAGGATGGGCTGTAGCTCGCAGAGTTCCCTGAGTGTCTCTGCAGGCTTTTGATTAACACTGACAGGTTCATCTCGGCTCCTGTGGGCAGGTTGGCCAAACAGCAAGAATAGCAGCACAGTCATTTCTATTCTCAGCTGCGCAGCCATGAAAATTCATGTTTCCTTCAAAACGCAAGCACATTTCTTTAACAGCCTTTTAGAAGCATTGTATCCAGTCTACTATAAGTGATTCACTTTTAAAGCTGTGTGTGTGTCTGTGTGTGTGTGTGTGTGTGTGTGTGTGTGTGTGTGTGTGTGTGTGTGTGTGTGTGTGTGTGTGTGCGTGTGTGATGCGTGACCTCATTATTCTAACATGCGGCGACATGGATGGCGACATTCAGCTTGTCAAATTATGCTCTCTCTCTCTCGCTCTCTCGCTCTCTCGTCGCATGACTCTTAAAATGGAACTAAGACTACAGTGCCTTTCTATGGTGTGAAGACCTAAATGTATTGGGACTCATTGGTTTTACTTGTCCCAAGGAAATTGTGTCTTAGGTCTAAGCATGAGGACCTGCTGGCGAATGACTCCAATTTTTTACACTGGCCTTCTTCCAATATTGTTTTCTGCACTCAGTCATTGACTTCCTTTTATGTCTGGGAAGTGTGTGTTACAGGAGTGCTGTGTGTACCAAGGTGTCTGGATTGGAGTGTAACAGGGAATGGATTTTTCAGGAGGACAAACTAACTAGCATGCTAGAACAAGGGTCAGGGCCATTTTTACAGCACCCCTGGAGCAAATGGGGTTAAGGGCCTTGCTCAAGGGCCCAACAGTGGCAACCTAGTAGAGCTGGGACTCAAACCGGCAACCTTCCGATCAGTAACAGAGAGCCTTTACCCTGTACGTATATAAATGTAATGCAGTGATAAATTATCTTTTAAAGAAGAAGTGCATTCTGGGTAAGTTCTAGAGTCATTTTATACCACATATATTTGCCAATGATTGCAATCTTTAATATGCTTATTGCATTTTATCTAGTTACAGTTAAACTTAATGACTTAGAACATACGGTATCCTTCCCTCTTCTGCATCTCTCTCTCTCTCTCTCTCTCTCTCTTTCTCTCTCTCTCACTTAATTATGAAGATGCTCCTTTGTTGGAAAACTTGGAAAAGTTACAACTCCACTTCAGACTCAAAGTTTTGAACAGAAATGCAATACATTTTAGATATTTATGCAGTGGTCAAAAAAAAATCTAAACAACTATTTAACATCTTTCACTTTTTTAAGTTGGTATTCATGGCGGCATGGTGGTGTAGCGGTTAGCAGTGTCACCTTGCATGTCGAGGGTTCAATTCCTGCTTTGAGTCTGCATGTTCTCCCTCTGCTAGGTGGGTTTCTTCTGGGTATGCTGGTTTCTACCCACAGTCCAAAGACCTCCAGATTAGGCAAATTTGCTACTCCCAAAATGCCCGTAGTGTCTGATTGAGAGTGTGAGTGTGTGTACGTATGTTTGCCCCCCCCCCCCATACTAAGTAGAAATGTACTAAGTAGAAAGTCTCATTGCTCTTATCAATTCTTCATGGCATGGGTGCCACAATATGTTCCTTTAGGATTCTGGTGCACTTTTATGGTGTGGATCTCCCAGTCTACCACATCCCAAATCTATTCTACTGGATTTAGATCCTGTGACTGTCAAGGTCCATGTAGAACGCTGAACTTATTGATCCTGAAACCAATTTTAGATGACATTTGCTATTTTGTTCTTGGTCTTTCCTGTCAATGGGTCGCCACATACAAGTTTGGCACAGATGCCCTTCCTGATGCAACCCTTCCATTTTATCCGAGCTTGGGACCGGCTCTGCATCCAGTGGCTGGGGTTTGGGCACTGGCTGGGAATCGAACCCAGACGTTTCACGTGGCAGGTAAGAAATACCTACCACTGAGCCACCAGTGCATGACATTTGCTATGTGACAGGGTGTATTATCATGCTGGAAGACGAGGAGCCATTAGGAGAAGGGTAGATTATAGCCTTCATGAGATGCTCATTATAAGCAACATTACCCAAATAGGCTGTGGCATTCAAGCCGTTATTGATTTCCACTAACAAGCCCAAGGTGTGCTAAGAAAAAAATTCCCCACACCCTCGTAACACCCTCACCAGTTCGGATTGTTGACACAAGGCGACTCGAGTTCATGAATTCCTGCTGTTAGTAACAAATTCTCACCCTCAGCAGAAACCACGATCAATCTGACCAGGCTGTATTTTTCCATTCTTTAGTACAGATTTGGTGAGCCTGTGCCTACTACAGCCTCAGCTTTCTGTTCTTGTCTGACACAAGTGAAAACAACTTTGGCTGTTGCTCATCTGCCTCAAAATAGTGCGTAATGGGTAAACTCATTGTCAAGAGACTCTTGTGTGTACAATCTCAGGACATCATAGTTTTTTTTGTTGTTGTTCTAATAGTTGATGTGAACATGACGTGAAGCTGTTGGCTCCCAGCTGCATGATGTTATTCAGTCCAATTCTGCCACACAATTGGCTGATTAGACAGTTACATGAATGAGTAGGTGTGAGGGTGTGCTTAATAAAGTGCTCAGTGAGGGGATATTGACATCAACTCCAATAACAAATATTGTTTTGTTTTTTTAGAACTGTTGTATACAAGCAATATCGCGCTCAAGGTTTGTAGTGTTGTAATGAATATCCGCATGGTTGTGATATCTTCTTCTGGTAATGCAGTAAGTATTAATAAATATGCTAAATTAATTCACTGTATCAATGGTTCTTAGTTTTTTGTTTGCTTGTTTCCATTAGTTTTACCCTAGCTAAGCCTCCACATTGTGTCATTAAGCAATATCACATGAGAATGAGTGCTGTTGTGCTGAATATCAGAATGACCATGTTAGAATGCTGGCTTAGGCACAAGCATGCTGGCCGAGTCTTGACGATATCACAGCCATGCTGATATTTGTTACAACAGTACAATCTTGAGTGTGATATTGCTTTTATACAGCAGTCCTACAAACAACATTTATCAATTTGATTCTTAATTTAACCTTTATTTTATTATTATTCCACCAACGCTTCCATCAGCAACTAGCAGAACTAACTAACTGCTACTCGACTGACTGACAGTTGCAATTAACAGAGATCAAAGTAGTTTTTACATTTTTACTCATACTATATGGGCAATAGGTGAGGAGAATGATCCATGGAGGTGGTGGACAGTTCTGTTAAGTTTCTCTTTAGAATATTAGCTCACTTCTGGCTTTTAGGCAGCTCTAGGGTGTATAAACCCTTGTTCCAAACGGGCGCAAAAAGTAGTGCCATTGATCAGGAGTTGGATGGGGATTTGAGTTTCATTTGAGTGCAGAACATTATAGATGGTTGAGAGTCAATTCTGTATGATTTAGAAGCAGTGACTAAGGATATAAAGTGTTATTTAAGATGACATAACATTATCCGGTGTTTTTTTTTTTTTTTTTTGCTGAGAGTGGTTCCATGACTGGTTTTTAATGGTTTTGGCAGGAAGCTGCTCTCTCCTCTTTCAAGTACTGCAGACCATACAGACCTACACGTTTTACTACAACTTTTTACAAACTTTTTACTAAAAACAACTTCTATAGCACTATTCGGACGGGACTAGTTTTACTGGGGGACGTTTCAGTTAGATTTTTTTCCAGCAGACGTCTGTCATTTCATGTATGGATACGGACGGGACTAACATCCGCGTGTTTATTATGGAGGTAGGCGTGTCTGTGTTTTACATGTGGGCGTTGCACAAGACCACGTGTTGAGGATTCGTGGATTGCGTATGGCCATATGAAGCTTGAATACCGGCGCGCTAGAGATTGTACGGTAGTTAACGTTGACCAAAACACACAAGAAAATGCGCTTCGGGAAAAAAAAAACATTTTCAGCAAACACAGACCTTCGCATTCGGACGGGATTAGATTTCTCAGAGGACCGCCGAGTTTGCTGAAAAACAGTAGGTAATTTGCTCTGGAATTTTCACAGAGGTCGTGTGAGAAAAAGACAGACATGGCAGGTTCGGACAGGATTACAATCACAAAGTACCTCTGTGAAACAGAAACTTCTCTAACGTCCCTCAGTAAAACTAGTCCCGTCCGAATAGTGCTTATGAGTAGTTGTACTGCACCATACATTTTACTTGTACTTGAGTAGATTTGTGGAGAAGAAACACTACTTTTCCTCCCCTACATTCGGCTACACTCGACTTGTTACATTTCCTACCATTTATTCTACACGTAGAATCATAGATAGATCTCCCGCATGACTGTTTCACCAATCAGACGTAGCAACAATAATCACATGACTCTATTTGACCAATCAGCCGCAGTAACAATAACCACATGTAGTCACATGACCACACACAATCTGGCGGCATAGCAGTGTGGTACACTATACAGTATATATGTATATACATGTAGACTATATATACAGTATATACATATATATAAAATCATTATAACTTCCAAAAAAAATTAAAATAATCAGACGTTATTCAGTACTTGAGTATCTTTACGTTTTACTTCCACTTGAGTAATATTATTTTGAAGTACAGCTACTCTTACTTGAGTAAAAGTTTTGGCTCCTCTACCCACCTCTGCACTTAGTATAATTAATGATTGTGAGAACACCTTGGATGAATAGTCATACAGTACATATAGTTAAATGTCAGTGTTGTTACCTTCCACTATAACCATTTCTGGAATGCCACTTGTCCAGTAAGATTGCTCAGTTAGACCTCTCTGTATAATTAGACATAGTGTGCGTAAATTGCAAAACAAGCCTTAAAAGTTAAATAATGAATCAAATGATATGTAATACAGCACTGATTATATATTAGTACCCACTTACATTCACTATAAGTGAGCCATAAGCCTACTTATATATATATTCACTTGTATATGTTATACATTTAAGTTACTTTTACAATTTTGTGGCTTGGTTAATGTTAATTCCAAGCCATGGTTGTATGGCTGTCTTTTACTTTGGCGTTAATCCAGCTGAAGTGGTTCATTTATGATCCCAAATGTCCTATTGAGTGAATGAGTAGAGGCTGAATGAGATTCTGCACCGGCTGCTAAGTAGCGATGACCTTGATGCAGGATTCATCTAGTTTTCAAGTGTCACAAACCAGCAGGCTGCTAATTAGTGCCTTTAAGTCTCTTTTCAGATTGTGTGTGTAGTCCTCTCACTACTAAGCAGCAGGGCACATCTTTTTCACCTGTGGTGAAAATTATGGAGCAATCCCCAAGCACTAAGAGGATTTTTTTCCCCCGTCCTAATAGTGTGCTGCAGAGAGCCTACTGACTAAACGGCAGCAGATCACTAATTATCTGTTTTGTCATTGTGTAATTTCCAGTGAAGAATTTGTATCTAAAATTAGATGTAACAGAATTCCACTGTGTTTTGCGGCTGTTTGTAATACGGATGTGACGGTAATCATTTACCATTAGAGAGAATGAAAATAAACTTCAACATGTAAAAAGAGATGCGTTTAAGGAATAAAAAATTGCGTGAGACAATGTCTTATTTAGAGCAAATCTTTTTTAGTTTTTAGTATTAAATTAAGACACTAAGACACTAAGAAATATATAAGAATTAAGACACTAAGGAATATATATATATATATATATATATATATATATATATATATATATATATATATATATATATACACCATATACTTAAGAATATTGAATGAAAACATCTGAAAATATTTTATTTATGAAATGCATGAGAATATTGAAATAAAACTCTGAATAAATATATGGAGTGAAAAGTCCGAATATATTGGATTGAACATCTGAATATATTGAATGAAAAGTGAATATATTAAATGAAAACTCAGAATATATTGAATGAAACCTGACGTCATCAAGGCTTGTGTTTTCAGCAGAAAGAGGGAGCTGCTGGGAATTTAATGGCACGATTTTAAGTAATTAAGACCTGATTAACACATTGGTGAGTGTGTACAGTATGGCCCAAAGGAGTGCTGCAAACTGAACTCAATGAACCATAGTACTACTGATGATGAAAATTTTTCAGGCTAAATGAAGGGGGGCTACTGTTAAGTGTGTTGGTTTCGTTACTTATTTATTTTAAAAAATTATCATTTTTGTAGAAAGTTGCTTTCATTGGGTATGAGCCCGCAAATGCTTGTTTTCCGATTTTAGGGCTATAAAAGCAAAAGTCTTTAAACAACGCTGTCATGCACACTCGTAACACGACTGGCACTAGGACCCGGAAGTAGGACGGTCGTGAACCAGGAAGCATAAAAGGAGACAAAATGGCACTTCACATTGCTCAGTCATTGAGTTCGCCCATGCCTTGTCTGACGCTTTGCTGACTATTCTGTGAGTACTCACCTATTTGGGTTGCTTCTTTGATTGAGTGTGTGTTGCTAGAACGCGGATTTATTTGTGTAGATCCTAGCTCTTCGTGTAAGAGAGTTCTTAGATAAATTGCGTGGTTATCCTGCCTACTCGCGTTGCTTCCGCGTTTGGGTTTACCATCCACGCTACACAGGCTACCTGCTAAGGCTTCTGTGCTTACCCTACGATAGCTCGTGACAGAATGACTGAGCCAAAAGCAGTAAACCCAGCGGAGTTTGCTCGCCTCTGTGATGTGGTTGACCAGCATGCCGAGCTGATTAATAAACTCTGTGAAGAAGTCGTGTCTCTCCAAAAGGACCTCCAAGACGTCGCGGCTTTGCGCCGCAAGGTGGCAGAGCTACGGCAGGAGAACGCGACCCTCCGTGGGGCGGCTGCTCAGTCGGCTGTTGCCACGCCCGTCGCAGCGGCTGCGGCGCCGTTCCCCTCCCCTTCTGATGTTTTCATAGCCCTGCCGGATAAATGGGATGGTACTGATGGGAGGTGCAATGTCTTTCTAACTGCGTTGGATCTTGTGTTTGAGTTCAATTCCACCAGGTACTCCACAGACCGACTGCGCGTTGCGCTTCTCGTCTCGTTGCTATCCGGGCAGGCAGCTGAGTGGGCCACGGCGGTTCTCAGATCAGACTCGGACACGGCCTACTCGTATAGAGAGTTCACCCACCAACTAAAATTGACTTTCAAACATCCTGCTGCTGAGGTGGAGACCGACAGCAAACTGTACCATCTGTGGCAGGGTGGGTCGTCCGTGAGCCGCTACACAGTGGATTTCCGTACCCTCGCTGTGCAGACTACCTGGGGGGACGCCGCCCTCCGAACGGCCTACTACGAGGGACTGGCTTCACGCATCAAGGATGAGCTCGTCGGACAAGAGCTTCCGACCACGCTGGAGGGATTGATTCAACTCGCTCTCCGGATTGACCAGCGCCTGCTCTCTCGTCCGAGGCCAGTTCCCCGCACCCTGCCGCCCATCATGCCATCCTTCTCACACTCCACACCTCAACAACCAGCTTTCATGACCACCGCTATGACACCCGCCGGATCTCCACCTCCCGCCGGGGAACCCATGCAATTAGGACGCACCTCCTTGAACCCTGCAGAGTGAGAACGACGTTTCAGGGAGGGACTCTGCGCCTATTGTGGGCCGGATGCGCACCACAGAGCCATCTGCCCTCTACGCCCGGGAAACGGCCAGGCACCCCTGGTTCACCAGGTCGCCTTCATCTCGCCGCCACCTCGCCCAGCGTCTCGCGTCTCTTGGTTCAGGTACAACTCCAATTTGGCCACAAACGAGTCCAAAGTTCCGCGTTCATCGATTCTGGTGCTGCCGGAAACTTTATTGACTCCTCCTATGCCAAAAAGTTGGGGGTGGAAACTGAAGCGTTATCCCAGCCTGTTTGAGTAACATCCGTCGATGGCCGGCCCCTTTCCTCCAGCCCTATCACCACCCAGACTCAACCCATCACCCTCACCATTGATCAACACCAAGAATTAATCCGCTTCCACCTCACATCCATCTCATCACCACCCATCATCCTCGGATATCCCTGGCTACTTCACCATGACCCTCTCATCTCCTGGTCTCAAAACCGGATCTTACAATGGGGGCCGACCTGCCTCGAACTCTGCCTACGGGCGCCGGCTGGGACGTGCTCTAGGGAGTCCGAGGCCCCTGATGTCGACATCAACGCCATCCCCACTGCATATTGGGACCTGGCTGAAGTCTTTTGTAAGAAACGTGCCAACCACCTTCCTCCTCATCGCCCCTACGACCTGGCTATTGAACTCCAGCCAGGCTCCATTCCACCGCGCGGCCGTCTATATTCTCTCTCCACCACCGAGACGCGGGCAATGGAGGAGTATGTGTCATCCGCTCTCCGCCAAGGTACCATCCGACCCTCCTCCTTGCCCGCTGCCGCGGGATTTTTCTTCGTAAAGAAAAATTTGGGCGACTTACGTCCTTGTGTCGACTATCGGGGGCTAAACAACATCACCATAAAAAACAGACACCCGCTGCCTCTTACCAACTCAGCCCTGAACGCCCTCTCTGGTGCCACCATTTTCACAAAGTTGGACCTCCGGAGCGCCTACAACTTGGTGCGTATCAGAGAGGGCAATGAGTGGAAGACAGCGTTTATCACCTCGACTGGACATTACGAAAGCCTGGTCATCCCTTTTGGACTCTGTAACGCTCCAGCAGCTTTCCAGCACTTCATTAACGACGTTCTCAGGGACATGTTGGGCCAATGGGTATATAGGTAAATAGGTAAATATCCTGATTTACTCCCGCACTGCGGGATTCCATGAACTTTGCCATCGATTCACCACCGCTCCAATTCTCCTCCATCCAGATGCTAACCAACAGTTCGTTGTGGAGGTGGATGCCTCAGATGTGGGCGCTGGGGCTGTTCTCTCCCAACGGGGTCCAGACCAGAAACTACAGTTTGTAGTTTCTTCTCCAAAAAATTTGACCCCACTCAGCAGCTATACGGGGTAGGGGACCGCGAGCTGCTGGCCATAAAGTGGGCATTGGAAGAATGGCGACACTGGCTCCAGGGCGCCAGAGAACCATTTATCATCTGGTATGACCATCATTTGAACTGGTATGTTTAGATGCTGTCCTCCCCACTCTCATTGTTCACTCAGGTTTGTTGACGGTGAAGTGATTGGTTGCTTTACATCTTAGGGAGCCCTCATGTTTGTGTTTCCTTCTGGCTCTCCCTTTTAGTTATGCTGTTATAGTTAGTCCTGCCGGAGTCCCTGCTTGCACTTTGCACTAATATACATTCACCTTATACATGTTGACTGTGACCATACCTAACTGCCATCTCTCCTTATTTTCTGTTCTCTCCTTTTCTGCTCTCTCTCTCTCTCTCTCTTCTCTCTCTCTCCCTTTCCCTCTCTCTGTCTCTCTGTCGAGCTATACATGTTCGCTCCTGAGTTGCCAGTGATCCAGACCCCTCTGCCCTCTGGAGCCGTCTAACCCGTCCTGGAGTCCTGCTTCTGGTTGGAGATCCGTCGCATGGATGCCCGTGTGGTCTGCCTGGATGCGCTTGGTGGCTGGGGATGGTTTCCATGAAGACTGTCCTATCATCGATTGATGCTCTGGGGACCTGTGACTTCAGTTGTTCGATAGCTCAGGACTGGAATCTCCTACAGTCTACCCGAGCCTCCGGAACAAACTGGACTCTTTTTAATTTAAATTTTAACACATCTCCTGTTACACTGAACTTCCAGTACACATTATTATGCTGATCATTCTCTGCTATCCGTTATCACCCAGATGAGGATGGGTTCCCTGTTGAGTCTGGTTCCTCTCAAGGTTTCTTCCTATTACCATCTCAGGGAGTTTTTCCTTGCCACCGTCGCCCTCGGCTTGCTCATCAGGGACAATCTTATCATTTTGATTCATACACATTGCATAAAAACTTACTTCTTTTTATTGTGTAAAGCTGCTTTGCGACAATGTCAATTGTTAAAAGCGCTATATAAATAAAATTGAATTGAATTGAACTGAATCTGGACCGACCACCAAAACCTCATCACCATCAGGAATTTGAAACAACTCAACCCAAGGCAGGCGCGGTGGGCTCTGTTCTTCGAGCACTATGATTTCCATCCATCATACCGCCCGGGGTCAAAAAACATCAAAGCCGACGCTCTCTCTCGACAACATGAGGAGGACGTACCCCGGGCGGACCCTGCGCCTGTCCTGCCATCTTCTAAGATCATCGCCCCGCTCCGTTGGGAACAGGTGTGCCGCCTGGACGACTCTACGTACCCGGGAACATCAAGGCCGACGTCATCCAGTGGGGCCATTTCTTGCCGCTGTCGGGGCACCCAGGCAGCGCACTCTTAAATACATTCAGCGCGCTTTCTGGTGGCCCTCAATGGCCAAAGACATCGAGGAGTTCATCCAGGCGTGCCCAGTGCGCGCCAGGGCCAGGACCTCCAACCAATCAACACCAGGGGAACTCCAGCCACTCCCAGTTCCCCGTCGACCCTGGACGCACATTGCCATTGATTTCATCACGGGCCTGCCGGTCTCCGAGGGAAAGAATGTCATCATGACCCTAGTGGATCGGTTTTCTAAAGCTGTGCACCTGGTGGCCCTCACCGGACTCCCGTCAGCTAAAAGAACAGCCGAGCTGATATTAGAGCACGTAGTCCGTCTGCATGGGTTCCCAAAGGACATCGTCTCGGACAGGGGGCCCCATTTCACTGCACGGTTCTGGAAGGCCTTCTGCCGTCTGATCAATTCTACCTGCAGTCTCTCCTCGGGCTACCATCCCCAAACTAATGGTCAGACGGAACGGGCCAACCAACAACTGGAGCGCTACCTGAGATGTTTCATTGCTGACCGCCAGCGCTCCTGGGCCCGCTACCTCATTTGGGCGGAACTATCACACAACCTCCACGTCTCCTCCGCCACGAAGTTGAGCCCATTTGAGGTATGCCAGGGTTTCCAACCTCCGATGTTCGAACAGTTGGTCCGAAGGTATCGGCGGTCCTGGATTCAAGCCAAGGAGGCCATCCAGCGCGCCAACATCCGCTACACCTTATAACATCGCCGTCGACACCCTCCGGGACGATTGTACCACGCAGGTGACAAGGTATGGCTGTCCACACAAAACCTAAACCTCTACACGGAATCCAAAAAACTCTCACCCAGATTCATCGGCCCGTATCGTTTCACCCTCCGTATCAATCTTGTCACCTACCGCCTTCAGCTGCCTGCGGCACTCCGGATCCACCCGGTATTCCACATCTCACAACTCAAACCCTTCACGACGTCACCCATGGTTACACCCACCCACCCTGCTCCTCCTCCCCGTATCATTGAGGGTGGTCCTGCCTACACCATTCGCCGGATCCTTGATTCACGTCCTCAGGGCAGAGGGCTCCAGTACCTGGTCGATTGGGAAGGTTACGGTCCCGAGGAGCGATCTTGGATTCCGGCTCGGTTCGTCCTAGACCCTGAACTCATCCGGGACTACCGTCTTCGGGTATCCTCCACCCCAGGACCGTCGAGAGTCGGTCCTGAACAGGGGGGTACTGTCATGCACACTCATAACAAGACCGGCACTAGGAAGTAGGACGGAAGTAGGACGGTCGTGAACCAGGAAGCATAAAAGGAGACAAAATGGCGCTTCACATTGCTCAGTCATTGAGTTCGCCCATGCCTTGTCTAACGCTTCGCCGACTATTCTGTGAGTACTCACCTATTTGGGTTGCTTCTATGATTGAGTGTGCGGATTTATTTGTGTAGATCCTAGCTCTTCGTGTAAGAGAGTTCTTAGATAAATTGCGTGGTTATCCTGCCTACTCGCGTTGCTTCCGCGTTTGGGTTTACCATCCACGCTACACGGGCTAACTGCTAAGGCTTCTGTGCTTACCCTACGATAGCTCGTGACAAACGCACCCCCAGAATTTACATTCGGTGCAATTAACCGTCGTTTCAGGAAGTGCGGCTGCTCGAACCGCAGTTCTACTTTGGGCCAAATACACATGAGTCTTGTCGTTAGTCATGATTCCTGCCACTAAATTTCCTTGCTGACTCAGTCTGAAATAATTGGCTGTAATATACCTGTGGTAATACACATCAGAACCACTAGATGGCACATGCCCTTTGATGGCGTCAGATTTCATTCCATATATTCAGCCTCGTATTAGAAGCTAAAGTAGATAGCGCTGTAGTTCATGTTAGCCGTAAACAAAACAACAAAGATTCATTTTGGAATGACTTTGGAACCAATTACTATTTTTTTTGTGTTTTTTTTTTTAAGTGTGAGGAGACTAAGAAGGATATAACTTGAAAAATATACATTTCTTTTACATTTCACAGCATGTCTGTGTTGGATGTTTCAATCATGAGATGGTATATAGATTGAAGGTCATGTCTAAGTACTGTAGATAATGCCTATTTATCTGAAAGAACTTCACACACACCAACATATAACACAAATATATACAGTATGTTTAAATGTAATATCAAAACACAGTAGAGTTTTTTTTTGTTTTGGAAAAAATATCAATTGAAAGTCCTAATTGAAAGCTAAGGACACTTCTCTTCACAAACTTCTCACAAACAACAAACCTGTTTCTGGAAAGTTCTTTCACTAGGTGATGATTCCTGTTTATACCAGTTAATGTCAGCTGTATATTGCATCCGGACAATTCCGCTTTCTTCCTTTCTGTATGTTTTTCCTTCTTTCACTCTGTCCTTACTCTTTCTTTGTCATTTTCTTTATTTATTTATCCCTATTTTCCTCCTTTATTTCCTTATCTCTTCTTGGTTTGCCATCCTTCTTTAATCCTTCCTTCCATATCCTTCTTTTTGTTTCACTGTTCTTTCTTTCTTTCTTTCTTTCTTTATCTTCTTTCTTCCTTCTCTATCCTTCCTCTTTAATCCTTCGTTCCCTCTGTCCTTCCTCTTTCTTTCCATCTTTCGTTCTTTATTTATTTCTATTGCCCTTTCATTCCCTCTCTGCTTCTTTTTTTTCTTTCATCATTCTTCTTTTTCATTCATTTCTCTCTTTCTTTCTTTCTTTTTCTTTCTTCCTTTAATTTTTTCTTTCTTTCTCCCCATTCCTTATTTCCCCATCCTTCCTCTTTCTTTCTCTATTTATTTATTTATTCCTCTTTCTTTCTTTTCTCCTCTTTTTCCCCCTTGCTTCATCTTTCTTTCTTTCTTCTTTCTTTTCCTTCCTTCCATCTTCCCTCCTTCTTTCTCTCCATTCTTGCTCTTTTTTCCTTCTTTCCCTCCTTTTTTCACTCTGTCCATCGTCTTTCTTTCTGTCTTTATTTATTTATCCCTGTTTCTTCCCTTCATTCCATCCCTGCTTCTTTCCTTAATTAACCTTTATTTCTTTCCTTAATTAACCTTTCTTTCTTTCTCCTCATTCCTTCATACCCATAATATTTCCTTCTATATTTATTAATTTATTTATTCCTTTATTTCTTTCTTTCTTTCTTTCTTTCTTCTTTCCTCCTTCATTTTCCTTCTTCGTCTTTCTTTCCTTTTCCTTCTCTTCTTTTTTGTCTTTCCATCTTTCGTCCTTCTTTCTCACTGTTCTTTCTTCACTTCCTTCACTATCCTGGAAGGGGTTTAACACCTGGCCTCTAGCCTCACCGCATCCAGGCGTGAAATGATCTGGATCTCTGTGGATCCTTTATTGCTAATGATTTCATCTTAAATTTCATAATAAATGAGCTCAGTTGACTGTATATACACACACATTAACCTCATCATTAACCTCTCTTCTTCCACTTTCACTGGGTTTAGGAAAGTGGAGCTCGTTTGCATACAGGCACAAAACATCCCTGTGTAACAGACTTCAACAAGCAGCGTTCACCATGATCTGTAAAAAAAAAACAAAAAAAAAAACACATGTAACACAATTGAAAAATGTAATACATTCACTTTAGGCGAAGCTTCTGTTACAGAAGATCAATTAATTCCTTTCTGACCAATCGGAATAAAAATTCAATATCATTGTGATATAAAAACAGATCGGATCAAACAGTTACCATGCCTTTAACTTTTTATGAGTTTCTGTTCTGTAGGTCTGCGTTGTGAGTCTCAGGAAGCTTCTCTCTCGTTTCCTTCATTTATCCTAGAAGCACTGAAACAAGGGTGGCAGACACACACACACATGCACACACAAGTGTAAGAGTGTTTGGTTTTGCCAGAGGCCTTACACAAGATAAAAACTCTGCCTGACTCTCGGAATGGAGAATGGAAATGGCTTGAAGGATGATGTCTTCTTTATCTTTCCTCTACTTCCTGAGGCTCTCACACCCAGCGGTCATCATTCTTCATCTTATCAACTTTCTTCCTTTTCTTTTCCTCTCCTTATTCGCGCTCTCACAGCCATTGACTGTGTGGAGAATGGAGACATTAGAAAATGTAGAAAGCGACCACTTAATCATACTTCAGGAAAATGACATCATCTATACCGCTTAATCCTGTATTCAGGCTCGCGGGGGGCCTGGAGTCTATCCCAGGGGACAAGCGGGGTTCATCGTGGACAGGGTGCCAATCCATCGCAGGGCACACACACATACACTCATTCACACACTACGGGCAATTTGGGGACACCAATTAGTCTAATCTGCATGTCTTTGGACTGTGGGAGGAAACCGGAGTACCTAGAAGAAACCCACCAAGAACAGGGGAGAAGATGCAAACTCCATGCACACACCTGGTCACAAATCGAACCCGGACCCTGATGGTGACAGTGCTAACCACTACACAATGACTAATAATTTTATTCCATTCTGTTATTTCTTATTTGTCCTTATATTTGTCTTTATCATCTTCATCTATATATATATATAGAGAGAGAGAGAGAGAGAGAGAGAGAGAGATATTATATAAATATAAAAAATCTTTAAAAAAGACTTACCCTAAAATGCATTTCAAATAAAATTCTACCATATTAAAAACAATATATTTATGTTAATTATAATAAGAATAATTATAACCGCTCCTATCCAGCTTTATGAATGAATAGGCTCAATAGCATTTTTTTTTTTCTTATTCCACTTTTATTTATTTATTGTTGGGAAAATCTTACATGGTCAATTATAAATTATGATTATAACCTTAACATTCAGACATTACACAATGGTGCATAACGTATGAGGGGCGTTCAAGTTAAACCAGAAATTCTGATTGTGCACAGTAACTGAACACAGTCATGAGAGTAAAAACTCAATTTATTTCTCTATATAATCACCTGCTACACTAATGCACTCATCCCAGTGTTTCACTAGTGCTTGATCGCCATAATCAAGTGCTACCTGCTTCATGTCTGAAACACCGGCCTCCCAGGAATTCCTTGAATGGCCCAGACATGTGGGAGTGCCTTCGAGTGAGGTCAGGACTGTACACTGAATGTTCACAGGAACGACTGCAGTGCGCTCCAGGATCATCATTCACAAGCGTACAGCGTTATTTAAAACGTTTGCACCATCCAAATGTTTTACTGCAGCTAAGAGGCTCATCGCCGTACTGTGCTCAAAGTCTTCTGTAAATGTCAATCGGTTTTCTGCCTTCATTTACCAGAAATTTCATCACAAGTTTGACTCAAATGCCCCCTGTATAAATTCACAAACCAAGGGGTAAAGCCTTTTCATTTACTTTTTGGCATCCAGGTCCGATCTTTTGATGAATGTTTCTAAAGTGCATTATTCTGGACTTTTGTGGAAAGAAAAACCACAGCGCAACACCAAGACTGTGAGATGCGACACCCCGCCTGGATGTGATCTGCATTTAAGGATGTTATGATTTATTCCAGATCACTGACACATCCGCAACACATCGTCAGCGGTGATTGAGGAGGTGGATGTAAAATACAGTAGAGCGTGTCATGAAGGTGAATGAGGTGGATTATTTATTGTAGTTCTTTCACCCCCCCCCCCCCCCAAAAAATGCATTTGGCAGAGAAATGAAAAGCAGACAGACTGAACGCACTATGCCCGATCATTAAAAGTAGAAATCATACTATACTTTCAGGAAGACAGCTGTCTTTAAGTGTGTTTGAAATTGCAGTAAGCCACATCAGGCTTATTGTAGCTTTTATAAGACCTTATAATGTGACATGTTGCTCAGTTTTTGTGGTGAGCTATTAAATAGTATTCAATTTTTGGGGCATAAAAGAAAGAAAGAAAGAAAGGGAAATTAGGTGGTACGGTGACATAGTGGTTAGCATTGTCGCCTTGCACCTCAAGGATCTGGGTTCAATTCCCACCTCAAGTCTGGGTGCATGGAGTTTGCATCTTCTCGCCTGTCCTTGGTGGGTTTTTCTTCCAGGTTCTCACAGTCCAAAGACATGCAGATTAGGCTAATTGGTGTTCCCAAATTACCTGTAGTGTGTGTGTGCCCTGTGATGGATCGGCACCCTGTCCAGGGTGTACCCTCAGTCTCTCTTGGGATAGACTCCAGGCCCCTGTATACAGGTATAAAAGATGAATGAATTTATAACTTCACAACTTTATTATTTAATGAGCTTAACGCACACACACACACACACTAAGGCAGCTTTAACCAATCCCACATGAACTGTCTGCAGTGTTGGCCAAAAGTATTATGACAATTTACGCTATGTATTATAGTTCTTTATGTGTATAAAAGTGGCTATGTGCCAATGATATTCAGCTTCTGGAGCCGTGACCTGGGTTACCTCCCTATAGAAGACTGTTGGACGATGGTGAAGGAGGCAGGAGGGGTGAAGAAACCATCTTCAGGAAGCAATAAAGCAAAACTCGCTCAATCATGGATTGAGCGAGTGACACCAGACGGATCCGGCAGCTTTTGAAGAATAAAGGACCCTGTAGTAAATATTGATTGTTGTCTAACATCAAATAACAAATTATTATCTGCGTAGATGGTTGTTATTTACCGAAATTGAGACTGTCATTAAAACATTGATGTTTACTTTCATCAGTACTTTTGGTCACCACTATACTGTAAGTGCATTGTCGCAAAATGGGTAGTGAAAGTTTTTTTTTTATTTGATGCCACTGTTTCACTTTTCCAGCAAATTAAAATGTTATACAAGAAGCTCCAACTAAGAAATATAGTGGATGAGCGGGCCCAAGCACTTGCGGAAACCCACCTAGCATGGGAAGAACATGCAAACACCATGCACACAGACCCCGAGCCGGGAATCAAAGCCCGAACCTGGAGATACAAATCGACAATGGTAACCACTACCCCACCGTGCCTCCCACAGGGTTATACACTTGTTTTTATTCAACCTTGATGTTAAGCAGAGGGAAGAATACGTATACTGTATTTTTAGCCTGGTGAGCAGCAGCTCTACGTGCACGAGACAGAAACAGTAAAGAAAGAAGATAGAGATGTACGAATACAGAATTGATAAAAGACTTCATTTAGAGTTTCATAAAAATATAAATAAAAAGTCTTTGATGAATAATGGAATATAAATAGCTGTTGCTTCTCCATCCAGAGCTCTGGACTGTTTTTATAAATATGTTTGTGTGTGTGTGTGTGTGTGTGTGTGTGTGTGTGTGTGTGTGTGTGTGTGTGTGTGTGTGTGTGTGTGTAGGAAATGAAGACACGGTTTCCACAGTTCAGAATGTCCTTTTTGGCCTCGACTTTCTTTCTTTTTTATTTATTTATTTATTTATTTATTTATTTATTTTCTCTTTTTATTGCCCACTGTTGGCTTGTCTATTTTTGAAACATCTCCACAAGGGGAACAAGGTCGATTTCAAAGGAAGAATCAGCACTGGGATGATTTTTTTTCCCCCCCCATGTTGTTGTGGTTGATGCTTATCATTTATTTATATATTTGTCTGTTTTCTTGTTTTCTGTCTGAAGGAAGTCTTAGTGCTGGATTTATCTGTCTGCTCTTCCTGAGAGACCGTGCTGGGTCAAGGCGTGTCTCTCGTCTCCGTATTTCTGTGCGCGTGTACCGTTATGTACAGGGTAAACGAGTTTACATCCCCTCCAAAAATTTTTTTTTTAAATGACAGAAATGAAAATGAAAAGTCTAAATCTGTACACTAGCTGAAGTGATATAAGCGACCCGTACATCTAAATATATTTCCTTCGAGTGTTACGTGTGTGTTTTTACAGGTCATGGTGAACAGTTTGTTCACAGGGATGTTTCGTGCCCGTATGCAAACGAGCTCCACTTTCCTAAACCCAGTGAAAGTGGAAGCAGTGAGGTTAATGATGAGGTTAATGTGTGTGTATATACACACTGCTGAGCTCATTTATTATGAAATTTAAGATGAAATCATTAGCAGTAAAGGATACACACACAGAGATCCAGATCATTTCACGCCTGGATGCGGTGAGGCCAGAGGCCAGGTGTTAAACCCCTTCCAGACCTTTTATACAACCGAGCGCAGATAACCCTGATCCACCCCAATCAGAGTGAACAGAGCACGATCGCTGCCGAGTTCAGCGTACAGGCAGGGGTTTCTGAGAGGAGAGCTGCAAAACTGACACACGCAAACTGGGACAAAACAACAGCGGTGACGTCACGCGGAAGTGTAATGTGTTCTAGATATTTGGAGCGAAGGAAAGCAGGGAGGAAGGGTAGATCTATAAAATGATGGGGAAGGGAAGGAAGGAAGTGAGTAAGACTGAGGGATTTACATAATGAGGGAGAAAAAGGAAGGAAGGAAGAAAAGAAAGGAAGATGGGGAAAGGAAAGAAGGAATGAGGATGAGAAGGAGAAGTGAAAAAGGAAAACACTGTAAAAAAAAAGAAATCAAAGAAATAAGGAAGAAAAAAAAGACAGAATGAAGTGGGGGATTAAAATAGTGAGGGTGAAAGAATGAAGAAAGAAAGGAAGGAAGGAAAAAGAAAGAAGGATGTGAGTACAATTGGGGGATTTACATAATGAGGGGAAAGAGAGAGAGAGAGAGAGAGAGAGAGAGAGAGAAAGAAAGAAAGAAAGAAAGAAGTGAGTAGAATTGGGGGATTTACATAATGAGGGGAAAGAGAGAGAGAGAGAGAGAGAGAGAGAAAGAAAGAAAGAAAGAAAGAAATTAATAAAAGAAATAAGGAAGAACAAAGAAAGAAGGAAGTGGGGAAGAGTGGGAGAAAAGGGGAAGGACGGAAGGAAGAAACAAAGAAGAGAAGAAGAGTGGGGGGTTAAAATAGTGAGGGAGAAAGAATTAAGAAAGGAAGGAAGGAAGATAAAAGAAAGAAGGAGTGGGCAATTAAAATAGTGAGGAATAAAGATAAATAAAGGAATGGTGGTGGAGGAAGGAAGTGAAGAAGGGTGAATCTATAAAATGATGGGGGAAGAAAGAAAGAATAAAGAACAGTCTAGTTTAACACTTCAATTCATATTTATTTGTTTTCTTCATGTACTTATTTACAAGCATAATTTATGTCTTGTTTTAATTTAATTTGTTTACATTTTCCCGTTTCTGTATTTCTGACTAAATGAAAACTTTTCCCCATCTGCGTCTCCGGTCCTGCGTCTTCCCACACAGCCCTCAGCAAACATTTTGTTTTTTGGCTTAATTATGTGCATTTGGAACCGAATCAAACTGAGACCACAAACAAACCATAAACATTCATTTCTTTCATTCATACTTAATGAAGAGGGTAACGGCTGAGAGAGCGCAGAAGAATTAAACAACACTGAAAAAAAATCTCACTCCATTTATGTATTAGTTTTCAGCCTTATTGCATGTATACGTTTGTCTCTGCGTCCATGTGGAGGGAGAGTGTGACTTTTGCTCCGAGTGCCGCAGTGGTAAAGTGCTCCGGAGATGGCCAGTTCGATTCCCGGGTGACGCTGTAACCTCTCGCAGCCGGAGGTCTAGAGAGAGCTGATTGGCCGAGCTCTCTCACAGGGGAGGGATGAGAGGTACTTAGTGCTCCGACATTAATCACGGCTCTACAGCCAGTCAGGGGCGTCTGTGAGCTCACGCGAGCGGAAGGAGCGGATAGCGCTGTCCTCCGAGTGTGTTACTCCGCCCCCAACGGTGTGTGAGCAAGCAGTTCGAAAAGATGCGATCGGCTGCCCTCACGTGGTTCGGAGGAAACACGTGATAGTCTTCGGCCATCCCGACTGAGTGGTAGTAGTAAGCCTTAATGTGGGAGCCCCCTAGTGGCGGAGAGGAATTGGACACGACTAAATTAGGAAGAAAATCGGGAGGAAATCCCCCAAAAATAAATAAATACAATTAAAATAAAATAACCAGTACACTTTCTAATTACATCAGTATATTAATTTCTCCTACAGAGTGTTTAATCTCAACTTCAAAGCTTAACTTTGATGTACAGTTTATTAATTACTTTTAAAAATTGTATTTGTTAGGAGTGGTAGTAGGAATAATAATAGCAGGAGTAATAGTAGTAGGAGTCAGAGGAAGAGGAGGAGGAGTAATATTAGTAGTGTTAATAGAAGGAGGAGAAAAAGTAGCAGGAACGAAAGTGAAAACACGTGCATGACAGCAAATATCAACATCCAAAAACTGATCTTGTTAGACGGGGTTTTTTTTATTTAATTTTTTTTTCATGTCTGTAAATCTTTTTTAAGGCATTTGGATATGGAGATGCTGAGATACTTTTCTACTCACCACAGTTTTAAATGAGTGATTATACTGTATATTATATATTATACTGTATATGTTTCTATGAGGAGTGTTCAAGTCAAACCGGGACTTTTCTCTTGAACAAAGTTGTAAAAGTCTTCCAGCAAAGTACGGCCATCATTCACGGATGCACAGGTTTTAAAAATGCCTCTACGGCCGTGAATGATGATCCCAGCCCAGGTGGCTCGAAATCCCCCTGGAGTCATGAACGTTCGGCAAGTGGAACGCCTGGCCCTTGAAAATCGATGGCTAACTTGTTGCCAACTTGCGGAAGAAATGAATCTGTCTGTACACACAATCATTTACCGTCAGCATTTACACACAACAGGAGTTATTGCCACATGGCCCGTACAGTCCTGACCTCGCTTCAAACCATCTCCACATGGGCTATTAAAGGGGTTTCTGGGAGGCCAGCGTTTCGGACATGGCTCCTGGGAAAACTTTCTCCCTTGATGGTATCCAAGCACTAGTGTCATTCTGCACAATTAAAAGTCCCGGTTTGACTTGAACGTCCCTCATATAAGCTTCCTGGCGGCTCGTTCATTGGTGCTTTGTTCTTCTTCTACACCATTCTGTGTAAACTGTGTGAAAAATCCAAGAGATCGGCCATTTCTAGAATACCATGCCAAAGTGACAGAGATCACACATTTCCTCTGATCTAATGTGTGATGTGAACATTACGTGCCACTCTTGTCCCGTATCTGCATGCATATGATTGTATGCATTGTACTGCTGCCATGTGGCTGGGTTTTCTTGTCAGGCATCAAAGGCAATTGCTTTAAGATTGCAGTACATGAGGAAGCCTACGGTAGCTTACCTTAAAATTTAATTAAAATGTGGAGATGAAAGTTTAACCAAAGTGTCTATCATTTTCATCCATCTTGGAGGAATTCAATGATTTAGCGCATCAGAGGATCAAGGAAAAGGAAGACGTATGAGGAGGAATAGATGTAGGAGGAGAAGGAGTAAGTGTAATAAGAGGAAGACAGTGAGTAATAGGAGGAGGATGGGAGGAGGAGGAGGAGGAGGAGGAAGGTGAGGAATGGCTGACAAGGGGAGGACGAGGAAGATAAGGATGAGGAGAAAACTGTGGGGTGGGGGAGGTGTGATTGAGTCCCACTGTGATGAAAAGAAGACTGGCATCCTTTTTTTTTTACAGACACAGAATGTAGACAGACACATTATAACCATCACCTCCAGACCTTACATCCGTCTTAACCCTGATATTGCTGTGCTAGTGTTTTGTAATACCTGGCCCTTGGAAACACACACACACACACACACACACACATACACACATGCACATGCACACACTGCAAAGTCAGCACTGAATAGCAAGGCTTTTAAACCATGTGCCAAAGTGCATTGGTAATTTCCATAAATACACCTGACTTTGCCCTTTTCGAGCATTAGTGGAATTTTCACTGTCTTTTTTTTCTTCTTCTTCTTCTTATTATTAATGTTTCTCCTGCAGAAATGCTAACATATACACAAACACAGCATTTAAAGTTCATTTCCATTTCATCTCCTCTCCCAGCCTGCATCACCAGCATGAATCACAAGCATATCACATCAGTGGCACTGCTGAACAGCAGGACATTTTAATGCAGTGGCTGAGACGATTAACACAAAACTGTCACTTGTTTTATACGTGTCTTCATGCATTATAAAAATAATAACAATAATAACAACAATAATAAGAAGAAGAACTTGATTTTTCACACATGATCGGGTGAAAAACCTGTTTAATGGCTATTGCATATATATATATATTATAATATATATATATATATTATATATAGTATATATACTATATATATATTATAATATTATAAAATATAAAATATCATAAAAAATGAAATATAAACTATATATAGATATATATATATATTATATATATATATATATATATATATATATACTTTTATATAACTGTACAGTCAGCTCAAAAAATTTATGAATATAATATAAATAATGTAATCTTAATAATCTTATCATATTATTATCATAATATTATAATATAATAATATATATCAGGATATATCACATTGCAATACATTTAATATTCAAATATTTATACAAGTTTCTTTTCCTATATCCTTCTGTATATATGATATATATCATTATGAAAATATTATACATAATGTAATCTTAATAATATTGTCTTATTATTATATAATATTATAATATATATATATCAGTATATAAACATAGCGATGCATTAATATTTTTTAAAAATTTATATAATATATATACAGTGGAACCTTGGATTACGAGCATAATTCGTTCCGGAAGTGGGCTCATGTTCCAAAACACTTGTAAACTCAAATAAAAACTCAAATTATTCGTTCCACAGCCCCCAAAAAATAAATACATAAAAATAATTAATACAATATATAAAATGAAACTAAAACAAATTAATCTGCACTTTACCTTTTACAAATAAATCCCGACAGATAAGTGTTTCCATGGGTGCGCCCAGGCGCCGTGTGTGCATGTGTGAGTGAGTGTGTGTGTGTGTGTGTGTGTGTGTGTGTGTGTGTGTGTGAGTGAGTGTGTGTGAGTGGAATTAGCATTCTCTCTGAGACTGCCGTGAGCGCATACTAACGGAATCATGTTTTAAGTTTCACAACAAATGGACACACACAAACACAACGGAAACCCCGTTTTAACAGGAAAAAAAGGAATGTTTCTGCCACTGGCATGAGCATACTAAGGGAATCACTGCGGTAAAGTAAAAAAAAAAAAAAACCCAAGACCCTTACCTTTGAAAAGAATCGCGACAGAGCAGAGTTTCTGTGTGGTTGTGAAGCCGGTGAGGGGGTGAAAAGGCAAGAGAGCGTCTGTCAGGGTGTCGTGTGTGTGTCGGTGTCAAATAAGAGACGCACACACATAAGAGACGCTGAAAGAATTCCGCAGCGCAAGAGTGACGCTCTGTGTCAAAATAAGAGTCGCATGCGTGATACATGATACTCGGAAAATTTATTTAAAATCTTTGCTCGGTTTGCGGAACACTCGTAAAATACTTTACTCGCAATCCGAGGTTCCACTGTATATATATATATATATATATATATATAAGTATTTGATAGCCTACCAACCAACAATAATTCTGGCTCACACAGACTGGTTATATGGTACACAGATGTGGTACTACAGAACCAGGTGCTCGTATCCACCTGTCCACCAAATCTCTATCTTCCATTCAAACATCACCACCATGCGCAAGAACAAAAAGCTGTTACAGGAGGTCAGGGCCAGGACTGTTGACCTGCACAAGACTGAAATCAGCTACAAGGACCACCTGTCGAAGTAATTATTTGTAAATGGAAGAAATAATGGGAAAGAATCATCAATTGCTCTCAGTCTGGAGTCCATGCAAGATTTCACCATGGTACGGTAAAGGTTTATTTTTATTTTTTTATTAAAAAACCCTTCATTTCTTTGTAAATGCAGAATTAAAAGATGTGTCCATACTTTCGACTGGTTGTGTGTACATACTGTATGTATACACAAACGTGTCAGTATGGCAGCTCTGATTCCGAGCTCTTGTGCTGTAAATCGGCACATTTGAATAATCTGTAAACAATTTTTTAAAATCAAATTTAATGTATCAATTAGTGCTTCATATAAATTAATTAAAACCAAAGAGACAAACATTTTCTTTACGGCAAGTTAACTGTTAGGGAAGAGAAACTAATTATAGGAGCAGAAGCAATAAATTTATGCTGGTAATTTCCCACCATTTATTTTCCCCTCTTTGTCAGGACCAATAAGCTCGTTTTAATCAAAGCCGTTATCAGGCGAGTGTTTTATTGCTGTGCTGTTTCGGTTCGATTGTGGATCAAATAGTCAAAGCTGGGGAAGAAATAGTGCTGGGGAAAGTGGATATGACGGAAAACAATTAACAACCAAGACAATAAAACACATCCTTTGATTGCGTGTGAAATTTAGAGTGATATGAAGAGGTTATACGAATTAGCAATTTAATCCAGTGTGCATGTTAGTGGATCCAACTGATATTAAAATATGATTCTATTCTAATAAGGTCTACAGTTAATAAGGTGTATATCATATATTTGTATTTATAAAATATGAAAAGTGGCATAGAAATGAATTTCCTTACAAAAATCTTTTAATGAATTATGAAGAAGTAATGTTAGCTTGATATGACGAGCTCCAAACAGTTAAAGCGGTTTTCATTCATTTTCTATAATAGTGTATAGAAATGAGTTCCAGCTGTGAGGCTGCATAAAGATTTTTTTTGTTTGTTTAATAATTATCCATTGGTAAGATTTAAAAATGCATAATCAGTAAAAAAAAAAAAAAATAAATAAAAAAAAAGGTCAAAAAGGTTTTTATAATTTGCACATAGTTTTCTGATTATGGGAAAAATGTCACTATGGAAGCATTTATGTTTTTGTTTGTTTGTTTGTTTTCATTTAAGATATCTTAGATGAAAGTTTATAGATATAGATATAGTTATACAATACCTGGCCAAAAAAAAAAAAAAAAAGTTGCCTTTTTAGAAGCATCAATTAATTGTGCTGCATCAAGCAAAGAAAACAACTAAGGAGATTTGAAGTTATTGAAGTTATAACTAGGTTTAAACTCTTTCAACACATTATCCTGAACACCCATCATGCACAGCATTATGATCTGGGGTCGCTTCAGCTGGTCAGCAACGACATTTTATGTGGCAATAAAATGAAGTCAGCTGACGACCTGAATGGACTGAACATGACCAGCTGTGGAGTAGCATTTTTCAAAATCATCAGTATTATTTTCAGCTTTTTTTGCCCACCACATTGTGTGTTGTAATCAAAGCTAGAGGTGACTGAATGAAATCTTAGAATGCAGAACCTTTTTTTTTTTGTGTGTGTGTGTGTGTGTGTGTGTGTGTGTGTGTGTGTGTGTGTGTGTGTGTGTGTGTGTGTGTGTGTGTGTGTGTTCAGCCAAGTGTAAAACATAACTGTACATTTTATTATGTAAAAAAGAGATTATATCATATCACACTTCAGAACATCTGGTTGGTAACAATAACTTGGCTTTGTGTTGTTGATTATTTTCCTATGACTGCACACCCCATCGAGTATTGTTCCTTAATTAAACCCTCTTTCATTTTCATTAGCGTTCCATCAGATTAATAATCAGAGCTGTTGAACTACAATGGTAATACTGTACAGTATGTACACCCAGGCTTTTGGACCCTTCTGTGTGCACAGCAGCCAGTATCCATTATTAACATCTGTAACAGCTGGAGAAATAAAGGTCCCGCGTTAGTGATGCAATGTTAATGAGAAAGTTTCGAGGCCCGAGGAAAGACATCTACCATCGCGGAATTTTATTACACCTGGTGCGCTTCTGGAGATTAGGTGAGGCTTGGGTGAGATCTAGAAGGTTGATTTAGTGCAGGAGTGAATGTGAGTCTCTGGCCCAGGGGCTCTCAGTCGCTCACGTCCCCTGGTCCAGGATAACCGTGAGGATTTATGAGCACAGCAAGCTGTCCGCTGGAGCTTTCTTTAATAATGAGATGAGCTCGGGGGCCGAAGCCACTTCGTCCGCTCTCGCTCTTATCAGCTCCTGGGCCTTGGGGCCTGGTGATAGGACAGAGCTGCGTGTTCCTTTACAATGTTATTCCGTTCCCTGTGGAGGGATTTTCCATCATGCTCTAATAGTGAGTGTGCCTGCTAGTATTATAATAGCCGCACAGAGCTATACCGTCTTTTTCAGACCCGTCTTACATGCGTTTCCCCTAAATGTCGATATGATATTAAATAATACATGGCAGTATTTCTTTCTATTGAGGGAATATAAGTCGTAGTCGCTGCAACATGTGATAACGGCGACACAGTTAAAATGTATGTAATTAATACATCAATATACTTACATACAAATCATTAGCAATGAATGAATTAATTCATCTTATGTACAGCTTTATCCAGTATACAGGGTCGCGGGGGGCTTGGAGCCTACTGTATCTCAGGAGGCACAGGGTCGGGGTACACAGCTTGGCACAAGGATGTCTGACTCAACCTGACTCAAGCTAGGATTCTGACGGAAATCAAATAATCTTCTTCTCCATGGAAGGAAACAGACCACTGAGCCACCAATGCTCTTTGGGAGGAAACCCACCATGCAGGTGGGAATCGAACCCTCGACCCTGGTCACAGTGCTAACCACTACACCACCGTGCCACCCTGTTGAAAAAAAAAAAATCTACTTTAGGGTGATAAGATTAATTCTCCTTCACACATGGGCATCTGACACCACATCATCGTCATTGATTATTTTCCTATATCAGTATGCCTCATCAAATCACATGTACCATAGTAACTCTACCTGGTTTAATTACCACCATGTCCTGTCAGAAAATGTTCCTTCACCTACTATACAATGACATGCTAATGTTTTCTTTTAATGTTTTCTTTTTCTTCTTCTAAAATCTGGTTTGAATTTATTCATAAAAATGTGAGCAACTTTCTACTCTGTGTCCATTAGATACTGGCTGTGCACAATATTATGCCCTATTGATCGTAGGGAGTTTATCTATTACCATAGCTAAGTGTTTTCCAATCCTTTGTCTCTCACTTTATTGAGCAGCATCTGATTTACGTCTGGTGGTGTCGAACAACGAAGTAAAAAAAAAAAAAAAAAAAAGCTTGTTTTGTGTAATATTTCTACTCAGCCTTAAGTTTTAATCCACATCAGTCATGCCAACGTGGTGCCACTCCGGCTCCTCTGTCTGTGTGCTCGGTGTGGTGTCCGGCATCAAGACTTTGGCAGCGGTTCCTTCGAAAGTGGAGCTGGTGCTGGTGCTAAATTATTATACTTGCATAGACGCCAGGCTGTGGGGATGCTTACAATTGCAAAATTCACACACAAAGTATCCTATGGAGAAGCCTGTTAATAATCAGCAAGATTTTAGACACTCGAATAGATCGTAGATCATCCATTTAGTGTTTGCAACCAGACGAGCAGTCTATCCCAGGAGACTTCGGGCATGAGGCGGGGTACACCCTGGACAGGGTGCCAATCCACCACAGGGCATGCACACATACACACACTCATTCACACACTATGGGCAATATGGGAACACCAATTAGCCTAACCTACATGACTTTGGACTGTGGGAGGAAACCAGAGAACCCAGAGGAAACCCACCAAGCATGGGGAGAACATGCAAACTCCATGCACACAGAGACGGGAATCGAACCCGGACCCTGGAGGTGCAAGGCGTCTGTGTGCCACCTTCTCAATCTGAATAAGTTACAAATTTTCTTTACGTTTATCATTTTACGCATTTAACAAAAATAAATAAACAAAACGCTTTTCAGGAATATCCTGAAAGTTGCATGATTACCACATCATGAAGTTTTCATGCGGTCTCGTTCCGATGCACCTCGGTATACAGCTGCGAGTTGGTGTAACGGCTCAAGCGAACCCCCAAACTGTGCGAGAGCATCCTCAGAACTTTGTACAGGGGTTTTAAAAGAGATGGAATTTGAAATGTCTTGACATGGCTAAAACCCCAGATGGGAGTATTAAAGTCTGTCAGTCAAACATGAAGACTTGAGCTTGTTTCCAAGCGCTCCCTTATACGCGCCAAAACCCATATCATCCATTGGTGATAGCACTTGTGTGTGTGTGTGTGTGTGTGTGTGTGTGTGTGTGTGTGTGTGTGTGTGTGTGTGTGTGTGTGTATAAAAATTCCCCTCCCGCCATCACTCAGAAATTCTTCTCACCCTCTCCTATCTCTCTCACCACCTTGCCGGCTTCGCACAGAGTCAGATAAAGAGAATGGGGAAAGTGTGTGTGTTTATGTGTTGAGGTGTTGGGGGGGTGGATTTAATTTTATATTAGTTAATAAAGACCTATCACTGTATTCTCGCTCACACGCTTCCTCTCAATGGATGTGCCTCACCGTTTCTGCTATCTAACACTTGCCTTTATTAGTGCAACATCGATACTGGCACTCAAGGGATCCTCTTACAGGTTTCCTGCGTGTCATCCAGTCACGGCCTATTCTTGTATTTCTGCTCGTTAGCATGTGCGCATCGAGACGAGGAGGTGTGTCGGTACATCCTCAAAAGTGTTTTTTCGTGTTCACGAGGTGACTCTTTGCTTCAGAATCGGTTCCCACAAGCAAATTCTTATCTGGATTCATATAGAAATGATAATTGCATCTAGGACATCTAGGAAGCGGGATAGGTTTTGGATATACTGTGTGATAAAACCCCTCGATGTGTATGTCGAAACGATGCGATTTCTTACATTTTTCATATTGGAATTGGAAGTGCTTTCCAATATGAAAAATGTAAGAAATCGCATACACTCACCTAAAGGATTATTAGGAACACCATACTAATACGGTCTTCAGAACTGCCTTAATTCTACGTGGCATTGATTCAACAAGGTGCTGAAAGCATTCTTTAGAAACGTTGGCCCATATTGATAGGATAGTATCTTGCAGTTGATGGAGATTTGTGGGATGCACATCCAGGGCACGAAGCTCCCGTTCCACCACATCACAAAGATGCTCTATTGGGTTGAGATCTGGTGACTGTGGGGGCCATTTTACTACAGTGAACTCATTGTCATGTTCAAGAAACCAATTTGAAATGATTCGAGCTTTGTGACATGGTGCATTATCCTGCTGGAAGTAGCCATCAGAGGATGGGGACATGGTGGTCATAAAAGGATGGACATGGTCATAAACAATGCTCAGGTAGGCCGTGGCGTTTAAACGATGCCCAATTGGCACTAAGGGGCCTAAAGTGTGCCAAGAAAAGATCCCCCACACCATTACACCACCACCACCAGCAGCCTGCACAGTGGTAACAAGGCATGATGGATCCATGTTCTCATTCTGTTTACGCCAAATTCTGACTCTACCATTTGAATGTCTCAACAGAAATCAGACTCATCAGACCAGGCAACATTTTTCCAGACTTCAACTGTGCAATTTTGGTGAGCTTGTGCAAATTGTAGCCTCTTTTTCCTATTTGTAGTGGAGATGAGTGGTACCCGGTGGGGTCTTCTGCTGTTGTATCCCATCCGCCTCAAGGTTGTGCGTGTTGTGGCTTCACAAGTGCTTTGCTGCAGACCTCGCTTGTAACGAGTGGTTATTTCAGTCAAAGTTGCTCTTCTATCAGCTTGAATCAGTCGGCCCATTCTCCTCTGACCTCTAGCATCAACAAGGCATATTCGCCCACAGGACTGCCGCATACTGGGTGTTTTTCCCTTTTCACACCATTCTGTGTGAACCCTAGAAATGGTTGTGCGTGAAAATCCCAGTAACTGAGCAGATTGTTTCCAATTCTGACATTCAGTTTGGAGTTCAGGAGATTGTCTTGACCAGGACCACACCCCTAAATGCATTGAAGCAACTGCCATGTGATTGGTTGATTAGATAATTATATTGTTTGATTAGGCATTAATAAGAAATTGAATAGGTGTTCCTAATAATCCTAATTAGGTGAGTGTATATATATATATATATATATATATATATATATATATATATATATATATATATATATATTATATGAGAAGTCCATGGTGTTGAAGTGCTCAATGCATGTCTGTTAGGAAGGTCATTGAGGACATCACATGGCTGCGGATCAGTAGGGATGAACTGCGGTCCACGAATGCTGGGTTGCTTGCGTGAGAGGGTCTGATGTTGCAATATCTGAACGCTGAGTGACCTCACTGATTATGTGTCCAAGAGAATCAGAAGATCTGCAGGTGGAGCTGAAGAACACGCTCGTACTGTTGTGGCATGAAAGCTAATCAGTGCTGGGAGGAAAAAATAAACAGCATGTGTATATTATTTAAGATGAATGTAAAATTGTATTATTATTATTATGATTGTTGTTGCTGTTGTTGTAGGTCTATAACACACCCCTTTTCCACCTCACATGAATGATAAGCTGATGTGCATAAAAATCAATGTATCAGGAGTGTTCAAGTCAAACCGGGACTTTAGACTGCGCAGAATAACTTAAAAAATAAAATAAACTCCCCTTATTTCTCCACATAATCCACTGCTACAGTAATACACTTATCCCAGTGTTTCACTAGTGCTTGGACACAATCAAGGTCGAAAAAATGTCTTTAAGGCAGAAGCTTCTTTAAAACGTCTGCACCATTTAAATGTTTTACTCTGACTAGGAGTCTCATCACTGTACTGTGCTTAAAGTCTTCTGCACATATCAACTGGTTTCATGCCTTCAGTCCCGGTTTGACTTGAATGCCCCTTGTAAAAGGTAAAAGTCATAGAGAAGCATAAAACATAGAGAGCAAATATGAATAAATGTTAAACATATCGTATTATTTAGTCTCCACACAAAGTCTAAGCTGTTAAAATAACCGTTTTTCATGCTGTAACACCGCACAAAGCAGCACTACAATAAATTGCTCATCTATTTAAGGTCTCAGACTTCAATGTCTGGCAGTGACAAATAGCTAGGCGCAGATTTTACATTTTATAAAACTGCTGAGCCACACAAGATCAGGCCTGATTCGACTTTAAATTAGGAATCACGCGGAATCTGCGGCTTTAATCCGCAGAATAATTTCCTGCGAATATAAATACCTTGTGATAGTCTATGCCTCCCACTGTTCCATCACACAACCATTTGTTTCCCACAAACGGCAAAGCAAAGTCGTCTAACAGAGATCGCTCAGGAGACGTAGACGAGCGCCTGAATTGCGGCCTGACTGACTTACTTCTTGCGTTTCCCTGAACGTTATGCAACAGCTCCCCCCAGTGTATGTGTAACAGCTTGCTAAAGGCATCTCTAAGTTGAAACTTTTAAGTTTTAAGCTCTTCTAATCCTGTTAACTAATATATTCAAAATTCCCTACTCGTACCCATGTGACTGCTTTGGATTGGACATATCCTTAAGTGATTGTAATCTGGGACAGGAAAAGTAGTGTTCCTGGGAATCCCGCTAACACACAGTCGTAAAAAGGAATTATTGTTCCCAGGATGAACGTTAATGCTCCTGGAATGAGCAGTAGTGTTCAAAGGATAAGAATCAATGCTTATAGGATAAACACTAGTGTTCCCAGGAAAAGCTTTACTGGTCCCAGAATATGCATTAATGCTCTTAGGATAAACAGAAGTGTTCTGCATTACTGGTCCCAGAATAAGCAGTAGTGTTCCCAGTATAAGCATTAATGCCCCCAGTATAAGCAATAGTGTTCCCAGTATACGCATTAATGCTCCCAGTATAAGCAGTAGTGTTCCCAGTATAAGCATTGATGGCCCCAGTATAAGCAATAGTGTTCCCAGTATAAGCATTAATGCTCCCAGTATAAGCAGTAGTGTTCCCAGTATAAGCATTAATGCTCCCAGTATAAGCAATAGTGTTCCCAGTATAAGCATTGATGCCCCCAGTATAAGCAATAGTGTTCCCAGTATAAGCATTGATGGCCCCAGAATAAGCAATAGTGTTCCCAGTATAAGCATTAATGCTCCCAGTATAAGCAATAGTGTTCCCAGGATAAGCATTAATGCTCCCAGTATAAGCAATAGTGTTCCCAGTATAAGCATTAATGCTCCCAGTATAAGCAGTAGTGTTCCCAGTATAAGCATTAATGCCCCCAGTATAAGCAATAGTGTTCCCAGTATAAGCATTAATGCCCCCAGTATAAGCAATAGTGTTCCCAGTATAAGCATTGATGGCCCCAGAATAAGCAATAGTGTTCCCAGTATAAGCATTAATGCTCCCAGTATAAGCAGTAGTGTTCCGAGTATAAGCATTAATGCTCCCAGTATAAGCAATAGTGTTCCCAGTATACGCATTAATGCCCCCAGTATAAGCAATAGTGTTCCCAGTATAAGCATTGATGGCCCCAGTATAAGCAATAGTGTTCCCAGTATAAGCATTAATGCTCCCAGTATAAGCAATAGTGTTCCCAGGATAAGCATTAATGCTCCCAGTATAAGCAATAATGTTCCCAGGATAAGCATTAATGCTCCCAGTATAAGCAATATTGTGCCCAGTATAAGCATTAATGCTCCCAGTATAAGCAGTAGTGTTCCGAGTATAAGCATTAATGCTCCCAGTATAAGCAATAGTGTTCCCAGTATACGCATTAATGCCCCCAGTATAAGCAATAGTGTTCCCAGTATAAGCAATAATGTTCCCAGGATAAGCATTAATGCTCCCAGTATAAGCAATATTGTGCCCAGTATAAGCATTAATGCTCCCAGTATAAGCAGTAGTGTGCCCAGTATAAGCATTAATGCTCCTAGGATTAGCGATGATGTTCACAGAAAAAAACAGGGGAACAGAAAAGCATCAATGCTTTTTGGATAGTACAGTAGTGTTCCCAGAAAAAGCATTAATGCTATCAGGGTAGTCAGTAGTGTTCCCAGTATAAGCAATAGTGTTCCTAGTATGAGCATCAATGCTCCCTGGTTAAACAGTAGTGTTCCTAGAAGAAGAATAAAAAGCATTAATGCTCCCAGGATAAAGAGTAAATTCAAATTCCAATTTTATTCATCACATACCTAGTCATACACGATGATATGATATGATGTGATGCGATGCGATGCGATATGATATGAAGTGAAATGCTTATACAACTGCTGATGACCTCAAGATTTTCAAGGAATGTTTTAATGCAAAATAAGAGAAGTAAGAGAATTTACAAATTATAAATATAAGAGAAATTTTAATAATATATTTAATAAAAGTTTAAATAAATGAAGGACTTTTAAATTGACAATGTACAAGCAATAAAAATTATGAACATGTAATAGTAGAATTAAAATAGAAATAAGAGAAATATGCAAGTAAAGTTCTGGGGATAAGCATTAATGCTCCCAGGACAAGCAGTAGTGTTCCCAGTAAAGCATAAATTTTCTTCGGATAAACGGTGGTGTTCCAGGGAAAAGCACCGCTGATCCCAGAACAAGCAGTAATGTTCCCAGTGAAAGCATTAATGCCCTCAGGATAAGCATCAGTTCTCTTAAGATAAGCAGTAGTGTTCCCAGAAAAAGCATTAATGCTCCCAGGATAAGCAATAGTGTAGCCAGGATAAACCATATTGTATCCAGGATACACAGTAATGTTCCTTGAATAAGCAGTAAAGCCGCCATGCAGAAGGCCCGGGTTCGATTCCCAGCCGGTGCCCAAACCCCCAGCCACTGGATGCAGTGCTGGTCCCAAGCCCATATAAAACGGGAGGGTTGCGTCAGGAAGGGCAGCCCATGTAAAACCTGTGCCAGGCTTGTAACGTGGGGACCCCTTGCCGGGTGCAGCCGAACGTCCAACAACAACAAGCTCTCATAATAAGCGATAGCGTTCCCATAACAAGCAGTAGTGTTCCTGGCATAAGCATTAATACTCCCAGGACAAACAGTAGTGTTCTCAGGATACCAGGTATATGTGTTCCTACAATAGGCAGTATTGTTTTGGGGACTGGTAATATTGTTGGTGTAACAGGCAGGTGTTCCTATGATAAACAGAAGTGTTCCTGGGATAGGCTAAAGGTTGGCAGTATTGTTCCTTAGACAGACAGTACTGTTCCTAGTGTAAGCAAAGCAGCAGCTTTGAACAAGAGTAAAAGACATAATTTACAGTATATATATATATATATGCTCGTTACTGCAAAAAATTTGATTTTTTTTCCACTCAAATAAAATTTTATTTGCATACATAGTCTGGAATAATCTAAATTCATTCCCATTACAGTGCTCAAAAATGCTTAGTAAATCACAATTAGAGTGCACATGCGCAGAAAGTATTTCGTTGCTACGCGTTTCGTTAAGTTTGTCCTTTCGGGCGCTCCGTAGGTCTCCGACATATTGTTTGTGAGGAGCGATTTCTTGAAGACCCTGAGGGAGCGAAGATTATCTCCTTTAGGCCATCACAGGGCGTTAAACCTATTAGCTTGTAAAGTCAGAAAGATGGGTAAGTCCCTGTGCAATATGGTTGAATATGTTTTTGGCATTTTTGTTTGTGGTTTGTAGACCTGAAAATGCCCGAGAGCTAGCGCACCTTAGCCGCCTCGTTAACAGCCACTGCTGGTGCTAAGCTAGCGTAGTGAGGGAGGAGCTCAAATCCGTCTGCGGTGGAAAGTGAAGTCCACTACAGAGCGCGTGAACGGCCTTCTATTGGTTACTAGTGTAGTGTCCGTAAGTAGGGAGCGAGGTGCCGGTTAGAATTCAGCCCCAGTCTTGGGTTAGTGTAGTGAGTTAGCGTTATGCTGGAGACATTCGAGTTAAACGCTGTTTATATATATATATATATATATATATATAATAAACGTACACTATCACGATCACTTTAAAAATCTTAGTTTCTTAAACTGTAATTGTACGCTGTAAAAATTCAAATGGTCTAAATACTTAAGCTGTTAGTACACATTTATATAATAACTCATTAAAAACAGTCAACAACATGTAAAATCCATGCTCATGTCATGACTCACGATGATTTAATCAGCTCATCAGGGAACGTAGCTGATGCATGCTTCAAAAAGTCACCAAATGACGTCACCGTCTATTTTGCACCTTTTATTCAATCGCATGATTTTAGTTTTTTCTGCTTTTCTTTTTTTCTAAAGACACTTATTAGGGTAGAGTTTCATCACAGTTTGTGAACAGTATAACAGGTTATATAACTTGTTAAACAAGACTTCGGAGAGGTGATCTACAATTAGACTGAAATGATGTTATTGATTACATAATCATGTTGATTTGGAGTGTGGAGTGGGTTCTAGTGATGTGCTGATTGTGAAATTCCGGCCTGATATCGATACAGATGATACTTTTTCTGATACCGATAAGTATTTATTAGAGATGGTGGGGAAGGAATGTGTATATTATGTGTGAGGTTTTGCAATTATTTTGTGTGCCTATGTATGTATCACCACAGTCAAATGTGTGTGTTTTTTTTCTTTCTTCTTCTACTTTTTTTTAATGAATTTTTAATTTGTGTTTGCATTTGAGGTGGTAAACTGTTGCAGTCCTCTATAATCCTACAGGTGGTGTAAATATTAACACGTTGACAGCCAGCACAGAATCCTGTGTGTTATGAGCTGGTTATTTAACTATTTAAGTTTGTTCAGAATTGTAACACAATCTCAAGAACAGAAATTGAGTTGGGATATTTATAAAATCGGGATACTAACAGAATTGCAATACAGATCGGATCAGTGCCTGGGTATTGCAATAATATCGTACCGCTGGTCCCTGGTAATTCCCATGTCTAGCTTTTACTGCTGTTTATTCCATTGAGGCGAACAACAAAATCTTTGATTATAAAAACTGTTTAAGTCTGTCGTCACTTGATCCAATCATTCAGGATTATGACGCAACCTTTAATATATCCTTTGTTTACACAGATTTATTATTTTTTGTTTAAAAATGAACTGTTTTGGAAACCCTTGAGAATGTTCCAGTACTTACATAGCCTTACAAAAACCTTACTGTGAAACATTAATTAAATTGAATTAAATGTCAAGAGAAAATTTAGGGAGGGGAACAAAATAAATGCAATATTCAGGTCAACTGGAACATCATGAAGTAAAAAAAAAAAAAAAAAAAACTGCATAGTGCTTATTTTTCTCAGAGGTGGTGAAATAATCCTGCACGCAAATATTTTCTAACATGTGCTCACGTTATCACTATCACGAGATGTACTATAGCGCCATCTATGGGACCTTTAATGAAACCGCCGCTAGACTAGTCATCGCCCGCTGGCGTCAGTGAATACACCGGCAGGAAACAAAATTAATGACAGTCGATGCACATGTATGGCTGATGAATCGATGCGTCGCTCACGTTTATTGCTATGAAAACGAGACTTTTATCTCAAAAAGCTTAAAGCGAGCTTTTTAAGATCAAGTCTCGGAAACGTTGGCTTGGCAGCAGTGCAGCGTGTCACTGAAACACCGCATCAGAAACTCTTTCTGTGAGATTTCCATCAAGCTCCAGGCCGTTTCCACAAAGGCCGTCGTCAATTGTTGGAAACCGAAATCGGTCTGATGAGATGTAGTTAAATTCACTGTTTCCCAGGGAAACAGACCGTGGCGTGCAGGTTCACAATACAGTTCGGGAGACTGCGGTGCTTTCAGTCCTGTAGTCCATCTTTATCGTCATGCTCGATCCTTGGCCTTCCAGCTTTGGATTATCCTCTAGTTAATCCTCTTACATGTTCTGTTGAGGAGGAAAATGCAACAGGGTGTGCGATTATAGGAAAATAATCAACAGGTTGCGACCGTGTTTCCTGACATGACCCTCGTGTTTGAAGAAACACATCGACGCAATAAAATTTTTCGCCTTTTAGCTGGAATATATGATGTAACGAAATATATGATGTAACGAAATGCTTCTGACCAGTCAGATTTGATTCAGAGTTTTCTGTTTTAGAGCCTGATTTAAGAGGCATGGCTCCGGTCACCTGGGTCGATGGCGCACTGCTATTTTCGAGGTGCATGTGATGTCGAACTATAACTGTACTCGCCGAGCACGAGCATTACTGTGTAACTAAACGTGTAACACGTGGAAAAGGCAATCGCTCTCCTTCTCACGGGGGGAGATGACCAAGCAGACAAGTTTGAAGCCATAGGCGACAGGAATGTGCTGACTCATCACAGTCTTTTAGACATCCAGACATCTGATGGATACGGGCAAGCCCGGAAATATTGCCGCCCACTGGATAAACCATTGTAGGGGGAAATTTTTTTTTCCCGAAAGAATTTTTGGCAGCACTAGAAATGTTCACACGATGTGTTCAGAATTTTTTGTTATTTAGTTTTCTGGTCTCTCCCATGCCTTCCTGTTTAGTTATACATACGAGTCCAAATTCCCTTCTGTAACACGGTGAACAGTGTGTTGAACTCCATACGTACATGCATACATCATCTTATAAACAAAACACACACACACACTCTCTCTCTCTGTCCCTATAAACCTTGGCCCATACTCACGAAGCTTCTTAGATTTCTCTGAGAGCTCCTATCTTGGTCTAAACGTAGCTAGGACTTTTTAAACTAAGAGTTGCTCTGAGAAGTTTCCCAAATCACTCTAAGTTCGGAGTAAGGAAAGTCCAAAAACCTTTATCTCATGGAGGAGGTGTGGTTGACCCCATCGCTAGGGATGACTCAGCAATTCAAGGACTGTGATTGTTTGATGATAAAATGAATGTCTTAAAATGCACTCTTTGTGAAAAAAGATTATATGATAGTAAAACAGACAGTGAGATCATAATGTTTGTATATAAAGAAATTGTATAATCATGACTCCAGGTTACTTTATGCAAAGTTTCTTTTATAGGGTGAATATCTTAACCATCCTATTATCTGTGGGGTCATTTTGGCCCCATTCAATGTTTAAAGTCTCAAAATAAATTATTGATTTATAATTCTTTTCTTATCCTTTTATGACTTTTATATGTAAACTTGGGTAACAAAGTTAATTATTATTTTCTGGAGGTTTACATTGCTGGGGTCAAATTTACCCCAAGGATCAAAGATGTTAGTACACCTGAAGGTAACAGGAGGGTTAAAGTTAATTAAAACTGGCAAATGATTTCATTGAAAATGTGTCTACTTCTGAAGCAACCAATTTCCACACAGTAGTTAATATATTAAAATTCTTACATTTATTAGCCACACTGATTTTATTACTTGTAATCCATTTCAGATTGATGGGAGCAAAATGTCTCAGCTTTTACCAATTTACATGATTGCAGGATAATCTGTTTAAGTTGCACTTTTGGATGATATGTAGCCAACAATCCAAGAGAAATGGAAGGAAAAGAACAAAAAAAGAATTGGACAGAAGAACTGTGTTTACTTTAGTGTTTGGAGAATATTTCTTCTTATACACCATTTTGTCCTCTGATATAAAAACTCTTAAGCCTCTTAAAAGTCTCTCCACTCTTAACAATTTGTATCTTAGGAGCTGTTTTTAGGGCTAAGATGTTTTATCTTTACTAAGATTTAGTCCTAAATTTAGGGGGAAATTATATGAAAATGTCATAAGTCTAAGAATTCTTTAAGAATTTCATCACTAGGAGCAACTTCTAGGTTTAATTATTGTGAATACGGGTGTTTTTCATGTTTATGAAAGAAAGAAAAAAAAATTTTAATTTTTGGTTCACTTCCTGATTTTGATTCAGACTCGATTCGCTTTCTCGCTGCGATCAATTCATTCGCGCTAGAGTTTCTCAGAGATCTCTTAGATTAAGTGTTCTGTCCTAAACGATGATCCACGTCGAAGGGGTAAAATGTTGCGGATATAGCGAGACCAGTTCAGTTCCAGTGTGAAAAAGTTAAAGGAAGTGAATTAAACATCCTGTGTATTTTTGGGTCAGAGGGACCGAGCTGTAGAGCTGCAGAAGTTTAGAGTCACATTCAGGATATTTGAAGCGGGAAATTAAAATGAAAGCCTGACGTGATGCACAGAACTGGTCGATAGACTAATCGAGAATCAAGCATGAGACATTCTGTTTTCTGTGTAAGCGGATTTGTTTTGCTTCTTCCATTTTTATATTTCTAAGATGAAAGCGTTCTTGCGTATTATTCAGGTTTATAAATTCATACAATGAATCATTGCCAACTTTCACAGAATTGTACTGCAAGTAAACTTTAAATATGAGTACATGTACACTGCCTGGCCCACCAAAAAAGTACACACATTGAATGAAATCTTAATCATCTTTAGCTTTGATCACGACTGATGTCCAGTTCATGTGTGAAAATAAATGATTCCTCATGTTCCCAGAACCACTCTTTCACAATTTGAGTTCTGGAGTATACGGGTTCCATCAGGGAAAGAAAACCCCAATTGATAACCTGGTCATTCAGTACATTCAGGTGGTCAGCTGATTTCATTTTATTGCCACATAACATTGCTGAGTCTGGACCTGAGCACCTGAAGCAACCCCAGATTATAATATTGTCTTCAGAGACTTGTACAGTTGCTTCACATGCTTCTCTTCTTACCCTGACACACTCATCGTCCTGGAATTGAGGTTAATCTGGACTCATCAGGTCACATGACCTTTTTCCATTGCACCAAAGTCTGAATCTTTTTTTTTATTATTATTTATTTTAAATTCTTTTCAGGCCACACAGCTGTTTAATCCCAATCATCTTACTTTCACTATTAAGCATCACTCTAGTTTTTAATGGTGATTTTTTTATTTATTTGTTTTCTACATATACCACTTGTTTAAGTAAACAAGTGTTTAAGTGATTTTCACTTGTTCTTTTTTTTTTCATTTTTCCACAAAGTTTAAACACAATCCTTCCAGGTTTTCATAATGTGTAAAAACATTCTTAACCCAGTTCCACTGATTTTAAATAGCCTTAGTTTTCTTTGCTTGATACAGCGCAATAATTTGACCCTTCTGAAACGGCGACTTTTTTTTTTTTTATTTTGGTATGTTTGTTTTTTAGGCCAGGTCAGTGTAATTGAATTTTAACCTCTTTCCTCCAGCCATCGTCCACAAGCGAGCATTTCAGGATCGTGCGTTTGAGATTCGTGTCCCATTTCTTTTTGTCTCGTTCAGAACCATCCGCGAGTCCCGCGAAAGATAACTACAGGATGAACCGCTACAAGAACAAAGCACTTAATCTGGAGGAGATGCGCCGGAGGCGAGAAGAGGAAGGCATTCAGCTGAGGAAACAGAAAAGAGAACAGCAGGTGAGGTTTCTCCTTAGACCTTTTTTTTATTATTCTTTTTTACAGGTGTTCCTCTTGGATTTTATTACCATACAGTTTTCCATTCTCTCGCTTTTTTTCTACCCGACCAATTTGAGACACATTCATCTCACAACGTTGTGTTTAATATAAACATGAGAAATAAAGAGAAATAATAGCCCATCTGAGCAGCCTGACTGAATCAGAACGAGAGGTGTGGTGTTGATAATCTGTTCAGGAGGTAAATATTAGCCCTGTAAACACTTGATCCGTCATACTGGAATTGATTAATTCTTCTCTCACGTTTCATTAGGTGATGAAGAGTTTCTTGGAAAGAAAATTTCGCTTTCATTCCCAATCAGTAAACTCCCTCACTTGTTTTTAATTTCATCCACTCTGGCTAAAGAAATAGTAGTATCTCACCATTCAACCAATCATAATACGAACAATGGAATTAATCAGAAAAGATTGGAAGCCTAACCTAACGTCAGAACTAGAGAGAAAAACGACTAAATCTGGTGACTGAATGTGGAATTCAGCCTGCACCGTTTCTCAGAGAAAGAAAGCATCGACATGGACGATCTGGATGAAACTAAAATAAAATGTTAAACAGAAACTCATCCCAAGACTCATTTAATATCTAACCCGGTGCTGTCAATTTTAACGTGATAACGCATGCGATTAATTTTAATGCATTTACTTATTTTAATTTACACCAATTTCATCATATGGCTGGATGAAGTTTGACCCAGATGTCTTTCCATAATCGCAGCACGGTTGCCGTGTTGCGTGTGATAATGGCTCGGACAATAAGATGACTGATGAAACGTCACCAGGTGTGCCATAAAACCAAAGCTGTGTGCGCGGACTCCCTTCAAAGAGAGCGACTTTTACTCTTTTAAGCTCTTGGTTGTCGTTTTTAGGTTCTGAGGATCCGGGTTCGAGCCGCGCCGTCGTCGGGTTGCCATACCCCGTACTACCTAGTCACTGCATGCAGTGCCGGTCCCATTCGAGAGATTTTAATGTAGCGTTTTCTTAAATGTTAACGTTCGAGAGGTTATAAAACTGCATAACATTCTGTTTCCTCTAACCAGTTCATCTTTGTTACAACGTTGCACGTTTTATAATACCGCGCTGTGACGATTTGCTGCCCGTCTCTGCTCCCTGCAGCTGTTCAAGAGGAGAAACGTGGAGTTGCTGAACGAGGAAGGAGGAATGTTTGAGAGCTCTCTCATGGACTCTTATGTCAGCTCCAGCACGGCAGCAGTGAGTCAGAGCCATTACCTACAGTACATAATGCCTGTTCATCATCGGCAGGACCGTCTTGTGGCTGCCGGTTTCAGATTAGTCATGGAGTCTGAGGTTGGGCTAAAACGAAAGTTATCAGGATGCCGTGTGCTGATGTTGTCTTTGTTTGTAGGAAGGAGTGATCACGAGAGACATGGTGGAGATGCTTTTCTCAGATGATCCTGAACTGCTGCTGGTTAGCACTCAGAAATTCAGAAAACTACTGTCCAAAGGTATTCATGACACAACGTTTTACGTTTAAAAGCCAGGTTGTGGCAGGAAAGTGAGGTCAGGACCTTGAGCTGTTAGGGTTTCTCAAAGTCTTGAAACGCCGATATCTGTTTCTTTAACTTGTAAATTGTTGCTGTGAAGATGAGGGAATGACTCTCTACAGCTGCGAGTGAAACTTTTGTTGGTTTGTTTCAGGGTTATTTTGTTTCATGATTTTATTTTTTTTTTAGCTTGTTTTAAACTACATTCCTCATTTTGTTCTCGCGCAGAACCGAACCCTCCCATCGATGAGGTCATCAGCACCCCGGGAGTCGTAAACAGATTCGTAGAGTTCCTTGAAAAAACCACTGATTGCACATTGCAGGTAAGTATTTATGCAGCATCTAGTATTTTTTATTTATTTTATAAATTATTTCCCCTTTCATACTGACTTTTCTTCCCCATGTGACGTCTTTACTCGCCGTATCCGTGTCTACAGTTCGAAGCAGCGTGGGCGCTGACCAACATCGCCTCCGGAACGTCTCAACAGACTAAATTCGTGATCGAGGCAGGCGCCGTGCCGGTCTTCATCAAGCTACTGAACTCAGAGTTTGAGGACGTCCAAGAGCAGGTACGGCGTTTGTAAACGGATCTGTGGTATCAGCCGGACGCACTCCAGTGAAGCCGCAAGAACTAAATTAATTCTCTTAATCATATTGAAATGAGTTGCAAATTAGGTTTAGGCTAAATGTAGTATGGGAATATATTTCTCTTGGGCTTTGTCCAACACTAATTAATGTTCGAAAGGTTTTGTTCACCTTTCAAAGTGAGAAAACTACACTCGCCGGTCGCTTTAATAGGAACAGCGATACGGTACGGCTGCTCAGTTAGGAAATCATTCAGACATGTAACCACAGTGCAATGTAGGTTCAGATCACACGTAGTATGTAGCTTGGGTTTTAATTTTCTCATCAAGCATCAGATTGTGGAGAAAATATGATCTGAGCAGCGTAGTGGGCCATCCAGTGAGACGCGTCTCTGCAGGTTAGAGTTGCTCTACACAACCGTTTTGTAAACGCACTACCACGCAAGAAGGCCACGTCGGTTTAATGAGTAATAAATTCCGAGGCGTGTTTCCGCTCAGGAACACAGCTGTGCTTGTTTTCAGTTGCCGTAACGTCACACGAGCAGCAGAACTCTCGGGGTATATGGTTTAGCCGTAGCGTTTAAACATTAGCTACAGCCGAGACACCTGAAGCGTTAAAAGTCTAGTCAGACTGAATGCAAATAAGCGCAAAGGCCAGCATGAGAAAGAGGCATATGTTCCTCAAAGTTTTATCTCAGTGAATGTTTCACCTGGAATTTCGAAGTCAGGATTGTGGAGTGTCTGGGTGATAAAGGACAAAGGACAGCCTGTGGCTGTGGCCGAACGGCGTCAAAACTTCAAAAAGTTGAGCATAAGTATGTTAATTTGGACGTCATCATGTGACCACACAGTCTACCTGCGACCGAATAAATAAGATTCAGCAAACTCTTATTTATACCTGATGAAAATTGCTTGTCATTGCATTTAAGTACAGGTTCATCTATCGCAGATAATTGTTTTGCATATCATGGATGCTCGATCGGATTGTGATCTGGAGAGTTTGGAGGCCGGCTCGGGTATTGTTCTGTTTGCCTGCTGGGCCCCGTGTGAGGCAGGTTGTGGTGCACTGGGTGTTCTGGTGCCTTTCTCTCCTTTGGGCTGCATTGGATGCTTTTGTGGGATCAGATCAGACGACCTGGTCTCTGGTCCCCTTAGGCGTGAATGAGCTTTGGGTGCCCATGATCCTGTCACAATCCTGTTAGTAATATGGCTGATCATTGTACACTTTTTTTTTTTTTTTTAAGCAAAAAAAGAAAGAATAATAAAAAAAAATTGCCTACGCTCCACAGCAATTAAAGGGAACTGTAAATGGAGAAAAAAATTAACTAATAAAAATAAAATGTCATTGACAGTTCAAAATCAAATCAAATCAAATTCAAATTTTATTTGTCACATGCACAGTCATACACAGTACGATATGCAGTGAAATGCTTATATGACCGCTCCGTGACCTTAAATATTTTTACAAAAGGAACCTATAAAACAGATTCCAACAAAGTTACAAAATATATATATATATACATAAAATCTGAAGTATGAAAGAATGTGCTCTTGTCAGAAGTGGGATGTGATGTAATATATTACGACTATAGTCTTGATAGTTTTTTTTTTTAATGAGATGAGGGGGGTGTGAAAAGAAGTCCTTGAAGTGTGCAAAATGTGCATATATGTGCAATGTGCATTGACATAATTGTCCGTTCTGTGTGTGCAAGAAAATGCAAAGGTGTTTAGTCCAGTGTATTGGTTTGATTGAGAGACCGTATCGCCTGCGGGAAGAAGCTCCTTCTCAGTCTCTCTGTATTGGCCTTGAGGGAGCGGAAGCGCTTCCCAGACCGCAACAGAAAGAACAGTCCATTGCTGGGGTGGCTGAGGTCCTTCATGATCTTCCTGGCCTTGGTCCAGCACCGCTTGCTGTAGACAGAGTGCAGGTCAGGGAGCTCGGTTCGGATGATGCGCTCAGCTGATCGCACCACCCTCTGTAAGGCTCGTCTGTCCTGCATGGTGCTGTTCCCGAACCAGGATGCGATGTTTCCCGTCAGGATGCTCTCTATGGTGCAGGAGTAAAAGTTCCTGAGCACCTTGGAGGGCAGTCTAAAGTCTCTCAGGCGTCTGAGGTGGTAGAGACGCTGTCGGGCCTTTTTCACCACGGTGTTGATGTGACAGGACCATGATAGGTCCTGCGTGATGTGAACACCGAGGTACTTGAAGCAGTCCACTCTCTCCACTGGGCTCTCGTTGATGACGGGGGTCTGGTAGTTCCTCTCCTGCTTAGTGCAGAAGTCCACTATCAGCTCCTTTGTCTTACTGACATTTAGAAGAAGGTTGTTCCTCTGGCACCAGTTCTCCAGATTTCCAATCTCCTTCAAGTAGGCCGTCTCGTCGTTGTCAGAGATCAGGCCCACCACGACGGTGTCGTCAGCAAACTTAATGATGGTGGTGGAGCTGGTAGTGGCCGCACAGTCATGTGTGTACAGAGAGTACAGCAGAGTGCTGAGAGTGAGAGAGGCTGAGACGTGTCCACCCATCCTTACAGCCTGTGGTCTCCCAGTTAGGAAATTAGAGATCCACTGACACAGAGATGAGCTGAGTCCCAGATGCTCCAGCTTGGTGGTGAGTGTGGAGGGAATTATGGTGTTAAATGCTGAGCTGTAGTCAATGAAAAGCATTTTAACATAATTCCCCCTTCTAGTGTCTAGGTGAGTGAGTGTTGTGTGGAGGAGATGAGAGATGGCATCATCTGTGGAGCGGTTCGGGCGGTATGCAAACTGTAGTGGGTCCAGAGTGTCGGGTAGTGAAGAGATGATGAAGTCTCTGACCAGCCGTTCAAAGCACTTCATCACCACTGATGTGAGGGCTACAGGTCGATAGTCATTGAGGGAAGCAGGATGTGGTTTCTTCGGAACAGGAACAATGATGGACTCTTTGAAGCATGTGGGGATCACCGACTGAGATAAGGAGAGGTTGAATATCTCTGTGAACACAGGTGCAAGCTGGTCTGCGCAGGCTCTGAGGACTCGACCTGAGATGCCGTCTGGTCCTGCTGCTTTCCTGGTGTTCACTCTCCTGAAGGCTCTCCTCACGTCATGCTCGGAGATGATGAACGCGTTTCCGGTGCTGGCAGTGACTTCCTCTCTGCAGCCATTAGCGCCGCTAGCATTAGCAACGCTAGCGTCTTTAGCTGCAGCCTCGAAGCGAGCATAAAAGGTGTTCAGCTCGTCTGCCAGAGTCATGTCCTCGTTCGTCATACCGGATGTTGGTGTTTTATAGTCCGTTATTGTCCTTAGTCCCTGCCACAGGCTCCTAGAGTCACTCTGTTGGAGTTGTGACTCTAGTTTCCTTCCGTAGCGCTGCTTCGCCTCTTTAACCGCCTTCCGGACGTTATAGGACGCAGCCTTGTATTCGTTCATGTCCCCCGATGTAAGTCCCGCGTTGTAGGCAGCGGCGCGAGATCTCAGAGCGTCGCGGATGGTTTTATCCACCCACGGCTTCTGATTGGGAAACGTTCTGATGGTCGTTTTCTGCACGGTATCATCCGCTAGTTTCCTGACGAATCCCACAACCGCTTCCGTAAACATGCTGACGTCATCGGAGCTGTTTCGGAACATGTCCCAGTCTGCGTCATCGAGTGCGTCCTGAAGCGCGGCCACCGATTGGTCCGTCCAGCGCGCGACCTCCCTCTGAACCGGAAGTTCCTGTTTAAGCCTTTGTTTATATTTTGGCATGAGGAAGATGGCGGCATGGTCGGATTTCCCAAACGGTGGACGAGATTGTGCCTTGTAGCCGTCCTTGACTGTTGTGTAACAGTGGTCCAGTGTCCTTTCGCCCCTGGTTGGGCAGGTGATGTGCTGATAAAAGTTCGGCGCTGCGCGTTTGAGGTTGGCACTGTTAAAGTCTCCCGCCACAATGAGCGCAGCGTCCCGGTGTTGTGTCTGGTGCTGTGAGAGTGCCTCATGCAGCTCGCATAAGGCAGTGTCCGTGTCCGCTTGTGGTGGAATATAAACAGCGCTGATTATGACTGATGTAAACTTCCGAGGAAGATAAAAAGGACGACACTTGATGGTCAATAGTTCCAGGTTGGGTGTGCAGGAGCGTGCGAGAGGAACAACGCTCGCGCTGTTGCACCAGCCGCTGTTCACCATTAAACACACGCCGCCTCCCCTTGTCTTCCCCGAGTCCCTTGTCCTGTCCATGCGGTGAACCGAGAAGAACTCGGCCGGCTGGATGGCGTGGTCCGGCACCGCTGGGTTCAGCCATGTCTCGGTGAAGCAGAGAAGATTGCAGTCCTGAATGTCTCTCTGGAACTTTATCCTGGCCCTGAGGTCATCGAGCTTGTTCTCCAGTGACTGGACGTTGGCGAGCAGGATACTAGGCAGAGGTGTGCGGTGTGCACGGGCTCTCAGCCTGTTCCTGACGCCGGCTCGTTTTCCTCAGGGCCGCCGCTTCGCATCGCATCCTTTGTTTTCCCTCAGGATCTCACTCGGCCAGCTCGGATCCGGAGTTAAAAACGTCGAATTGTGAGTACATTGTAGACCAATAGAAATAAGAGTATCTCTATCATACCTAATGCACTCAATTGTGATGAATTTGCCGATTTAAAGTTGCTGGAAATTAAATAAAAAGACGAAAACAAAGTAAAGTAGGTCGGAGCAGTCGTGACGGCAGCCGACCTCACCGGCGCCATCTTGGAATATGAACAGTTGACGGTCATAATTGTTTTTGTTTTTTTTTTTTTTTATTGCTAAGAAAAAAATAATGTGATGAAAATTAACATTGGTTGTGAGCTTAGTCCTTCTCTCCACCTAAGGCGACAAACTCTTCCAAACTATGTTTGAGCCGGTGGAGACCATGTTTGAAGAAGCCTTATTTTTGGCTCTTGAGGATTAAGTTTTTTGAAACGCCTGCCATGAAGTGGTTTCTTCAAGTGATGGAAGAGGAAGAAGTCACTGGGTGCAAGCTCGGCAGAGGCAGAATTTAATTAAAAAAATTTTCAACCGGTTGCACCATTTTGGGTTTGATCCTTTAGCGGCATCGTGCACAACTATACTATACCACGCAGTGTGATAGCTGAATATCAGCACAGCTGGGTAACCACAGTCATGGCAATATTATTATGTAAACTGTCCCTATTTCGTTTCGTTTTATTTGCTTGTCTTTTTTTTTTCCCCACAGTTCACCATCTATGGGCCATTTAGTAATTTGCTTATTCTTGCTGTGCCAATAGAAATAACCCTGAAGAAATCACGCTCGCTTTATAGCACATCGGTTTTCGGTTTTACTAGAACACTGATTTCTACGCTCCTGTTAAAGGTGCACTTGTTGAAATGTGCGTCCCTTTTTTTTTTTCTTTTTTTTCCCCCCCATCTTCATCTGCCGAGTGTTAAATTAGGAGTTGTAGTCATGAACGTTATATTGTGTGCGACGTCCCCGCCGATGATGTTGCTAACTTTACCGTAGTAACTGTTGCTAGAATCGGAAATTAATGTGGCGAACTGACAAGCATGCGGTGCTGTAATTGGAAAATCATGTCCAATATCACATCCTGTGATCGTGGATTAGTTTGCTATTACAGCATGTCATCGAAAAATTTTATTTATTTCCTTATACCGTGTGGAGTCTGACGATCAGTGTTTTTAAAAATATATATATTTTTTATAATGATCACTTTCTTCTCTCTCGTGTTGTTTGTTTCAGGCGGTGTGGGCATTAGGGAATATCGCAGGAGACAGCGCCATGTGCAGAGACTTCGTCCTGAACTGCAATATCCTTCCACCACTCTTAACGTGAGCGCTGCTCCACTGCACCACAACGAACGAACATTTCTAAATTGTTCTCGAAGTGACGTTTAGTTCCTTATTGTTTTTTTTTTATAGTCCATTTGTGTGAAAGGCTCCACTTTCATTTAGCCTGATGCTTTTTCATTCTCGTGCTCCCTTCTCAGGCTGCTGACCAAATCAAATCGTCTCACGATGACTAGGAACGCCGTGTGGGCGCTGTCCAACCTCTGCAGAGGAAAAAGTCCGCCACCCGACTTTGAAAAGGTTTGTCTTTTTTTTTTAACTTTGTTTGCATTACATCATGTCGTTAAAAAGAAGAGTCGCGCTCGCTCGACTGTCTCGTGTTAACGTCGTTAATGAGTAATCTGTGAGCGCGTGCATGTCGGTTTACACACTTTCCTTCCTGCTGGTCATTTCCTTGTTTTGTCCAGCTGGACGTGATGAGGACGTGGAGATTTTTCTCAGTCATGTGCTTACCAGAGTGCGTTCCCCTGGGAGTTTTCACTAGGGATAATTTCTGAACGTTATTCCTCAGGGCTGTTAAGAAAAGAAATCGGCCCTCAGGAACATTTTTAACCTTCCACATTCCTGCCGGGTTCAACTCTCGTCTCAGATCTACCTGAGAGAGTAACGCAGCTGTCTCACTTTCTGATCAGCTTCTAAAATTTTATAAACGTCCCAATTTGATATTACATTTTCCCCAATTCTATACAAACTTTAAACCTTTTAAAAATGTTCAGTGGGTAATTAAACGTAGCCTGTTTCTTACCCCCCCCCCTTCTGTTCCTTCCACAGGTTTCCCAGTGCCTGCCTGTCCTGTCCCGCCTGCTGTTCAGCAGTGATCCGGATCTCCTGGCTGACGCGTGCTGGGCTCTGTCCTACCTCTCAGACGGACCCAACGAGAAGATCCAGGCCGTGATCGACTCGGGCGTGTGCAGGCGGCTCGTGGAACTGCTCATGTGAGACGTCTTGATGTGCCGTTGTTTCAGCTTGTTACGGTGATGTGACTTTCTGATTTTCACCATTTATTTATTTATTTCCCCCCAGGCACTCTGATTATAAAGTGGCTTCTCCGGCTTTGAGAGCCGTCGGGAACATCGTCACCGGAGACGACATTCAGACACAGGTACGTGTGAGAAGTATGAGCGAGATTAAATACATTTTTTTAAAATTAATAAAATTAAATTTTTGGGACATCTTGCACATCCTCTACATCTCACTTTTTTTCCCCTATAAGGTGGTTCTGAACTGCTCCGCTCTCCCCTGCCTCCTGCACCTCCTCAGCAGCACAAAGGAATCCATCAGGAAGGAAGCCTGCTGGACCATCTCCAACATCACAGCAGGAAACCGGGCTCAGATACAGGTATGTGTACACACACACACACACACACACACACACACACTCGCCTCATCTCATCTCAGTTGAATGGGGTTTATATATACAGTGGAACCTTAGATTACAAGCATAATTCGTTCTGGAAGCGGGCTCGTATTCCAAAATACTTGTAAACCAAATTAAATTTTGCCATAAGAAATAATGAAAACTCAAATTATTCATTCTACAGCCCAAAACAATAAATACATAAAAATTATTAATACAACATATAAAGTAAAAATAAAACAAATTAACCTGCACTTAACATAAAAGAAAAGTAAAAAAATAAATCCAGACAGTGTTTCCTTTTGTGCTTGCAGGTGCCGTGTATTTGTATGCGTGTGTGTATGGAATTAGCCCCTTGCCTCGTCTTAAACAGTAAAAGCGAGGTGGGGGAGGGAGAAGGAGTTTTAAAGTTTCACAACTAACATACACAATGCAAACACTGTTTTAACGGGGAAAAAAGGCAACTCTCTAATGATACTCGCGTGAGCATACTAACGGAATCACTGCTGTAAAGTAAAAAATTAAAAACGAACCAGCATCTTACCATTGAAAAGAATTGCGACAGAGCTGAGTTTTCTGTGTAAATAAAGCGCCGGAGAGATCTGTGTCAAATTACGCGCGCGTGCACACGCACACACAAAGTAAGTGTGTGTGTGTGTGTGTGTGTGTGTGTGTGTGTGTGTGTGTGTGTGTGGGGCACAGTGTCAAATTACGCGTGCACAAACAGAAGAGAGAGGGACTGACAAGCACTAAGACGCAGCAGGGGACTCTTATTTTGACGCAGGGGAGACGATTACCCATAATTCTGCAGCGCAAGAGAGAGAAAAATCTTTGGCTCAGTCGCGATCACTTGCCGCTCGGTGTCAAAATAAGAGTCACATGCGTGATACATGATGCTCGGCGCTCATAAACTAATACTTGCTCGGTTTCCGATTAAGAATTTATTAAAAATCTTTCCTCGGTTTACAGAACACTCGTAAACCACGTTACTCGCAATCCGAGGTTCCACTGTAATGTATCTCAATACATTGTAATGGAATTGAAAAGTTCATTTAGTCATTCAATTCAAAAAGTGAAACTCCTATATTATATGGATTATATTATATATTACACACAGACTGATATTTTTCAAGTGTTTATTTTTATTTTGATGATTTTGGCTTACGGCTAATGAAAATGCTAAATTTAGTATCTTAGAAAATTAAAGAATTGCTCAAGTTTAATATTTACTGCAATATTGTCACACTAATCAACGAGAGACGGTATCAGAGGCGTCTTACCTGGGCTGAGGACAAAAAGGACCAGACTGTTTTAATCAGTAAATTTAGCATTTTATTTGGAAATAAAAGTTATAGCTAAGTAATAATCACATTTTCTGAGATACTAAATTTTGTGTTTTTCATGGGCGATTGGAGTTCCCATCAGTCTGTGTGTAATGAATTTGTGAGTAATTTACTGAAATAAATCAACTTTTCGATCATATTCTAATTTATTGAGATGCACCCATTTGTGTGTGCATATATAATATATGCGCACACAGGCACAAAAAAAAAAAGCATTTGTAATGGATGATCTAACCATTTTACCTCTCTTTAGACGGTCATCGACGCAAACATCTTCCCCGTGCTGATAGAAATTCTCCAGAAAGCTGAGTTTCGCACCAGAAAAGAAGCAGCATGGGCCATAACTAACGCCACATCAGGAGGCACGCCCGAGCAAATCCGGTAAAAAAAAAAAAAAAAAGTCTTTAAAAAGTGCGCCGTAATTATTTTTCTCAATCCGTCCAGTGTGTAACATAAAGACCCTGTGCATGTACTGTATATACCAGTGCTGTGGTGGTGTTTATGGCTGCATGATTAATAATATAATCTCGGTTCACCTGCATGTATTTCCCAGCATTCGTGCCCTACTAAAATGTATACTACCGTCTGATCAGTGTTAATGCTAAGTGTTCTTTCTAGCTGTTAAACAGACACTCTAAGAACAGATCAGGAGGGGGCGGGGGGGAAGGGAGTGCAGAAATGCATCATGTCCAAAAGTTTGGAGGAGGAAAAAAAATGTAAAAAAAAATAGGTCGTCAAACTTACAAATACAAAGCGTTCACACAAGTCTTATCTAGAACGTTGTGTAACTGTGGAGAAGTACAGCATGTAATCGTATTCTACGTCCTCTGCATATGAGTGTAATTTTTAAAGTAAATTGTTAAAAAAAAAAAAAAAAAAAACATTCTCAAGGAAGAAATTTCAGACTCCAAAGTACCAACCTGCTCAAACGCCCTGATGGAAGAACTAGTGAGTGAGTGAGAGAGATTAAGAACGATCAGGACACGTGCAAAATGTTCCTTTTTTTTTTTTTTCAAACTTTATTATAAGTTTTATTTACATTTGTCCATTTTTAGTGTGTTTGTGTTAACTGGAAAACAAACCTCAGATCACCTTGGCTATAACGTGCAGGTGGTAAAGATATAAATAGACCGTGTTTCGATGGGGATCTTTTAATTGAGACCATCAGTGATTCAACCCTTCTCTCTGTCTCTCTCAATAAATCCCACATCTACTGTATTTTCCCCAGCTCGTCCTCACCCTGACGTTTTTCTCCTCTATTTTCTTTCCCTGCAGGTATCTGGTGAATCTGGGCTGCATCAAGCCCTTGTGTGATCTGTTGACGGTGATGGACTCTAAGATCGTGCAGGTCGCTCTGAACGGACTGGAGAATATCCTGAGACTGGGAGAGCAGGAGGCCAAGCAGAACTGCAGCGGCCTCAACCCTTACTGCAGCCTGATAGAGGAGGCCTATGGTAACGTGTCTCCTGCTGGCATTGCTCTCGGTTTAGGCAGGAAATCTGGCCGCATGCCGACTACGGCGAGGCAGGGAGCGTCATGCACAGTTAATTAATTAATTAATCAGGCTTGTGTTGTTCACCTTAGCTGTTTATTCAGTACCACGTTTGCAGGATGCAAAGTAAGCCTAGATAAGATGGTAAAGTAAATGATTTCCATGTCATTCTGGTCAAATAGTTTAGACTCCACACCAGACCAACATGAGTGTCTGGACTCACAAATGCGCTTCTGGGAAAATGGTCAAAAATACCCATAAACACGCTCCAAAATCTTGTGGAAAGCCTTCGCAGAGGAGTAGACGTTGTTATAGCTGCAAAGGGGGCAGGGCCAACATCATATCATTTAAACCCTATGGATTAAGAATTGGATGCAAATTCGTATGCGTGTGACGGCAGGCGAGCGAATACTTTTGGCAATGTAGTGTGTATGCCAATTCCATAAGTATCACAATTTTATAATCGTCCCAATCTAATGAATAAACTTACCACACAGCATGCTGCACTCCTCTAAATGTGTGACTAGTTTGGAGTGCGCCACCTGCAGGATTCTCGTGGAACAGCAACCTTTTAACATTTATATAAATGTATAACGTGTAAAAATCTGTTTGGAGTAAATGAATCGTTACAAAAGGACTGGAGTATGTAGCCGAGTTTGTTTGTTTATTTTCCTATCTCCATTACCAGCAGTGTATTTTTATTTTTTTTTCACATGTCTCAAAGGAAGCCTCCTCTTAATCCTCCTTGTTTGTTAGCCACTGTGTAAAGATAAGGAACTGGTTAATGAATAGAAATTAGCAAACGACCAAAAATCTGAGAATCCACCCTGAACGATTTCACCTGCAGGAAGTTACGTTTCAAAATTCCCATCACAGACGCGTCACTTTGGCTAACAGTTAAGGAAACAGTGGAGTTAAAACTCAGCCTCAAGAGACTGATGCAGCGGCGCTTTAGCACGTACATGTCTCGCTTTGCACAAAAAAAACAAGCCAAGCTTTCGGATGCTCATTTCACCGTGAGTCTCTCCATTCTGTCTACCTCTCCATTAGAGTTCTCATTGTATTGTTGGACACCATGAATGGGTGTGTGTGTGTGTGTGTCAGGGGAGAAGGGGGGGGGGGGCGGGGGGCGGCTGTGTGTGGGTGGGGATGTGTGAGTGAGGGCGAACTTTAAATGCTTGTTTGTTTTTTTCCTCAAAGTTGTAGGATTGTTGTTTACGCCATCCTCCCACGTGTCCATCTAAAAGCTGATGTCGCCCCCCCTTTTTTTTCCCCGTTTTTTACCCCCCAGGCCTGGACAAGATCGAGTTCCTCCAGAGCCACGAGAACCAGGAGATCTACCAGAAAGCCTTCGATCTCATCGAGCACTACTTCGGCGTGGAGGAGGAAGACGCCAGCCTGGCCCCTCAGGTGGACGAGAGCCAGCAGCAGTACCTTTTCCCTCAGCAGGAGGCCCCCATGGAGGGCTTCCAGCTCTAATCGGCCTCCCAGCGCACTCGGTCGGGCGTCGTACGCCGCGCCCGTATCAGTACCGCAGGCTGTATCCCATGTGCCCTCGGCGCAGCCGCACAAGCAGATTAATCTAGACCGACCGAGAGGAAGCTCGCTGCTTGCAGATAAACTCTTACCACTGTTTTCACTCATACGAGACTTCAGGAGCTGGGTTTTTTTTTTTTTTTTTTTTAGGTTTTTTTTTTTCTGCTTTTTTTTTTTTATTCTTAATTTAAGTAGTGCCACTTTTACGGATCGGCTCTGGCTCAAAAACAATCCTTTTCTAAGACAACTTACTTTATTGGGCGCATATTTACAGACAGAATCTCAAAATCAGATGGTTTCTCCTGTCTTGGTTTTAATTCCTATTCGGGAAAAAACAAGGTGGTTTCTTAGTCATGGCTTGATGATCAGACGAAGGTAAATCTGTCGTTCACGCTTCACTCCAACGTTCTCGACTGTGCTGTCGTTTCTCTCCTTCTCTTGTTTTTCTTTCTTTGAGTGGTCTGATTTTCTGTTTGTTTTTTTCGGTCGCGATTTAAACTCGATATTCATTCTAGTGGCATTTTGAAAGGCAGGATAACTATATTCGTTTACCGTTTGTGGTGTGCGGTGCTCTGAAAACCTATAGATTTCCCTTTCGATTTATTCATTCAAGAAGAAGAGTGCGTAGCGTTAGAGTTGAGGGTTTTCGTAAAGCTTTAGCACAAAGTGGAGTCATTCAGGGGGGTGTGCGTGCGCATGTGTGTGTTTCAGCACTTATGCACCGACACAGCCTCGTTCTGCTTTCCCTTTAAGTAGATTGGGCTTTGGTTTATTTTTCTTGATTTTTGGTAAAAGATAGATGGTGTTAAGATCTTTCCAGAGGTAGACCTTTTGCATGGTTTTCTATTGTTTCGATCAACAGTTTAAATGAATCCCTTTTTTTTTTTTTTCTTTAATTGTGTTTATTTATATTTTCTGCTAATTTGACAAATAGGGCAAGGGACACACAAATTGTTTAAAGGAAAAAAAAAAAGCTAACCTGTAGGTGAAATATATATTATTTACATATACATGTGTATATATATACACACACACACACATACGGAAAAAGCTATATAGTCGTACACAAAACAACACGAAGGAGAAGAAAACCGCTTCTATAACTTTGTCTTTTATAACAAGAATGTAACCGGTACTGCACAGACAAAGTGACGTTTAAAAAGTGTTTTAAACTTTAAAGATCTAAAATCGAATCTTTTTCCTCCTGCGTGTACACTACACCGACGTATGTGTGTGTGTGTGTAAAAGGTGTAAGAGCGGTGAGCGGATGATGATGATGATGATGATGATGAATGAGACGGCGACTGACGGATGTTCTGTGAAGTTGCGGGAAAAACTTTCAATCGTGACCTGGTGGCTCTCTTCACTATCCGATGTGAAACTTTATAGTGTATATGTATATATAGTTAGATGAGCGTGTGCTATACGTATATATAGATATATATATATATATATATATATATATATATATATATATATATATATATACATTAATACAAGTTGTGTTGTCCACCTCTTGGTGTAATGCATGATCAGCGTCGAGGCGATGTATTAGCGTCCGTGAGTATTTTGGTCAAGCTGAGAGTTTTTTTTTTTTTTTTTTTTAGCTTTTCTTTTGGAAATCTTGGTGTGTTCGGTAAATATGGATATCTTTTATTAAGGTTGTGCCTGAACCTCAATTTTCCTGAGCTGTACTGTTACTTACCAGGGTTGGTTGACTTTGGATCCCCCCCCAAAAAAAAAAACGAACTGGAAGGTTTGGAATGTTAAGGCTTTTCCTGATTTGTTTACATTTTCATGCCAATTCCTTCTGTATTAACTAACGATAATGCGGCGTATGTTTATCAGTATACAGAGTACATCATTGTTCTGGTGAGTTACAGCATCCCGTAAAAAAAAAAAAAAAGGCGGAATTGAGGTTGAGGACACAAACAATTTGCAACGAAGCGAAAAAGGCGACTTGTCGAAGTGCCGGTGAAATCTTTAGCTTGTGTTCTTTGCCTTTCGTGGTTCAGCTCGTATGTGCGTAGTGCATGGAAATGTTAGCCGTTTCCCAAAAACATGGCATCCAGCATTCGTTCCCATTTTACACCGAAGTTTACAGTTTCACGGTTTTACTCATCCTCGCACAACAGGGGAAAAATCCACCCTGAACGATTTCACCTGCAGGAAGTTACGTTTCAAAATTCCCATCACAGACGCGTCACTTTGGCTAACAGTTAAGGAAACAGTGGAGGTAAAACTCAGCCTCAAGAGACTGATGCAGCGGCGCTTTAGCACGTACATGTCTCGCTTTGCACAAAAAAAACAAGCCAAGCTTTCGGATGCTCATTTCACCGTGAGTCTCTCCATTCTGTCTACCTCTCCATTAGAGTTCTCATTGTATTGTTGGACACCATGAATGGGTGTGTGTGTGTGTGTGTCAGGGGAGAAGGGGGGGGGGGCGGGGGGCGGCTGTGTGTGGGTGGGGATGTGTGAGTGAGGGCGAATGGGTGGTCAGTTGGGGTGTGTGTGTGTGTGTGTGTGTGTGTGTGTGTGTGTGTGTGTGTGTGTGTACAAGTTACCAAAATGTACCTGAGGTACCCGTGTCTGTAGGGCTAAAACCGCCTTCTGTGTTTATGATCAGAAACACAACTATGAAGAGAAATTAAACAAGATGTTATCATAAAATTTGACAGGTCAACCCATGGAGAGCCACATCGAGCCCCACTCAGTAAATTACTAGCTAATTATCGATCTAACTTCGTGGATCACATTCAGAGTTTTTATTTATAAATTTTTTTTTCACTCCCGAAAGGGTTCTATTCAAACTGACCGGACGCTGCACATGTCAGAGAGTCAAGATCCAGAACATCCTTAAAGTAAAAATAACCTCAGAAGCGTTTAGCATATTTAAAATTTCAGGGTGGATGTTTCTTTAAAGCGTTTGTTACAGTTTTTGTAAAGACATTCAGTGTTTTCAGCTGTCCGGTGCCACAGTTAGATGACGTAAGATTGAGTTTAACGTGAATGCTGATAAGTTTAGGGGACTCGCCGAACCATGTGAAACTGGACTGTACTAATATACACTTTTTTCTCTCTCTCTCTCTTCAGGAAAGGGGTCGGGGTGTAGGAGGTGTTACTGCTTGACCAGGTTGCGTTGCACTTATAGGGATCCCGCAGCTCTTTGTACAGGGGTACCGGGAAGAAGGTTTAGTTCTAACGTATACTCGCAACGTTTCTCCGTCTGTGAGACTCTTGGTGGAAGGGTTAAGGGTGTGGGGTTAATCAGTGGCTCATGATACAGAAAGAAATAAAAGAATTGATTTAAAAAAAAAAACAGCAAATGCACTCCTTTTCACAAAAGTGCCAATCAGACCAGCGAAGACTGGTGGCTGATGTTTATCGATTAGTCTGATTACAATTATTGTTATTATTATTTTTTTTTCCTCATTTCTTTATTTACTTGAATGTGCACGTATCGTGCAGATGTTGCTGCTCTGTTCTTTTTCATATCTTGTCGTAATCACAGCAAGCGGTTACGTTGTCTCGAGGAGTTTCTGTAGACGTGACGGTCTGCTGTTCGTACACCAAATTGGTAAACAAAAAAAACTAAATAATGATAAAAAATAAAAATATAAATTTGAATGCTAATTTAATTTAAATTATGCTGGACAAATTTTTTTTTTTAATCAAAGTTTTGTTTGCTTGTTTATGCTTTGATTTCATATTTAAAAAGTACCCTTTCATACAGAGATCCAAATATCATAAGAGAAATGTCTAATTTTTTTTCTTGATTTTTTTTTTCTTCTTTTTTTTGTTCCTGCAGTGCTGTGTTTATGATGTTGCTTGCATTTCTACAGTTCCAATATCTCGAATTCTACAGCAGTGTGTACACAATCAGGTCTTTACCGGCAATCGCTGAAAATTCGATCCGATCCGAACAGGTTTAACTTTCAGGGAAGGAACGCAGGTAAAAGCGACCGCTCAAAAAAAATAAATAAATAAAATCCGTCACGTGCAGGGATTATACCGAGCTTCAGTTCAGGTTGAAGCGCGTCATTTTAGAGAGATTATCAGATCAGGGCTTCGGGTAAAAAAAAATCATATCAAATGCGAGTAGCATTTCAGTCAGAAAATTATGCAGACCTGTCGTGGACACGTTGGTTACATCGGCACAATTTCCTGACGCTCTCCCTGATTAAACACTGACTTCCAAGAAGTGCAAAAACAAAAGAAATAATAATAAATAATTTGCTAAAGGCCACATATGTACAGTCGAGGCTTTTCTGGTCTTCCGTCCTAGATCTTGTAGATGATTATATCGTTGAGACTTTTTGTCTCCTCCAAATCTGAAGCCTAATGCTTGGCTCTATTGTCAACAATAAGTTAATTAAAAAAATTATAAAAAAAATAAATAAATAAAAGGCAAACTCGTATGTTTACAATGCTACATGTTTATTCCTATTAAACTGTCAATCCATTCATCTTGCCCTGGTGGAGTTTTGTGTCCTGGTTTTGTGATTTTCTTTTTACTTTTTTTTTTCTTTTTAATGTATTTATAAATCTGTTTTTCCTCCTCCTACTCCAACTATTCCCCATCTCATACTGTGACTGACTTGACTTTACCGACCGTATGAATGAGTGACATACATGAAAAAAAAACATAAACATGTACATTTAACAATACTGTACAAATGTTTTAAAGCGATTTAAAAGATTTGTTCAGAATGCAAATAACATGCAAATAAAAATAAATAAAGAAAAGAAAAATAATGCATTGTCTGAGCTCTTTTTTTCTCTCGTTTGTGTAATTGTAAAGGTTAATATTTCAACTCCCATTGCTTTCTGGTTCATCTGATTATCTTTGGTTTGGAGGGAAAGGAACAAACATGTTAATGCAAAAGCATTTATGAGTAAATAAAGCGAGCACGCATCAGGAGCGTTAATGCAGAGCCAAATGTGTAAACATAAGGCTGCAAAGCATTAATTACACGTGCACCTGCAAAGCCCATATGTAGCACCATGAGGTGAGGGCTTACAGTCTGAAAAAAAACTTCAAGTTCACAAATCGCGTCTCTGAGGTAGAAACTTGGGTAGAAAGTGTGTGTGTGTACTCGCTGGATTGTATAGAAACCACCAGGTGCTTAAGGATAAAAAGTGTGTTGGGTTTAGAGAAGAAATGGAACTCATTCTCAGAAACATTGATGTTTAGTGGAATGTGAATTTTTATTTTAAATATTTGCATAAAAATGTCTAAGCAAAAAAAATAAAATCTTTATTTACTTCCTATTGACCATTGTGTGCCTACTTTTTTTTCTTTTCCTTTTTGCTTTTGCATTTTCCTCTTATTTTTACTTTACCTTTTCATTTTTTTATATTTTCTTTTTTTCTTATTGTTTTTCTGTCCTTTTGCTTTTTTTCATTTTCTTTTTTTTTTGTTTTTCGCTTTCTTTTTCTTATCCCTTTACCTTTTAATCCTTTTCTTTGCCTTTTTCTCTTAACACCACATGGAGCTCGCTTTGTGCACATCATCATGCTGGAAAAGGGCATTTTTATTAAAAACTGATTTGACCTGACTAGTGGAAGCCCCACCCCTTTCGCACATCCCGAAACTTTTGCTTTCCAGTGTGTCTATTAAACTTTTTTCTTTTATTTTGCTTTTTACTTTCATTTCCTTTTAGTTGTTTTCCTTCCTTGTCCCCTTTTCCCCCCTTTTAATCCTTTTCTCATCCCATTTTTAAACCATTATTTTCCATTTTCCATTTCCCCCTAATCCTTTTTTTGATTCCCTTTCGTAACACCACACGGAGCTCGCTTTATGCACAATCATAAAAAAATGATCATATGTGAGGTACACTACTGTTATCTGCACTACCATGCACACACTTTATATAGATTGCTGATCTGTTACATATTCTGTATACTGCAGTCTTATTTAATCTGTATAGTGCTTGGATGCTGTGGATGGTGTATATCTGTAGACAAATGTACAGTATAGTTACTGACGATTTTGAAGAGTCGGTGTCGCCTTTAACGTGTATTATATTCAACTTTTCAAGAAGCACTGTCAACCTGAAAAAGGAAAGATAGATAGATAGATAAAATATGTCTTTTTTTTTTTTTTTACAAAATATCAGCACACAATCTAACACATCTTTAAACTAAAAACCAATAAAAAATTAATTAATTAATTAATAATTACACTCACAACAGGCAATTGGGGAATGCCAGTTAACCTAATCTGCATGTCTTTGGACTGTGGGAGGAAACCAGAGAACCCGCAAGAAACCCATCAAGCACAGGAACAACATGCAAACTCTGCAATGGAATTGAACCTGGCTGGGATTTGAACCCAGTCCCTGGAGGTGCAAGGCAACAGTCCTAACCACTAAGCCGTTGTTCAACCTTACAAGTTTTTGTAAAAAAAAAAAATATATATATATATATATATATATATATATATATATATATATATATATATATATATATATATATATATATATCTGACAGTCAATGAAAACTTTGAGGCCATACTTTTTAACATAAGTTTTATTTTAGAACCCAAAACTGTTTTTGTTTCATATAAATCATTTCTTGAGGTTGCTGACATGCATTAACAAAGATTTAAAGTTTCAAGAATAACTTAAACACAGTAAATTTAACAAAAGAAAATTGCATCTAACACACACAAATTCACAACAGTCAATAGCGGGTATGGCCCCCATGTGCATTGATGCAGGCGGCCATCCTTTGGCGCATACTCCTGACAAGACGTCGGATTGTGTCCTGCGGAATCCTGTCCCACTCTTGCTGTAGTGCCTGGATCAGCCTCTGCCTATTTGGTGGCTGGGGAACCCGATTGCTCACCTGGCCACACTCGCTCCCGACCATCCGGATGATCCAGACAGAAACGGCTCTCATCTGAGAAGAGCACACCTGCCCAGCGCTGCTGTGTCCACCGGAGGTGCCGCCTGGCCCACTGTAGCCGTGTCTGACGTTGAATCCTAGTCAGGATATTGGTGCGTAAAGGTCGGCGTGCTTGGAGGTCGACATCCCGCAAACGTCGCCGCACAGTGGGGCTGCTGATCCGGGGGTTGTTCCTGCCAGGGGTTTCTCGTGCTGTACGGCTGGCAGGGCGAAACCCGGTCCCGCAGGTGCTGCAGCTGGATGTAGCGATCCTGCTGAGGGGTTGTCACTCTCTCTCGCCCTGGACGTGGTGTATCATCAACAGAACCTGTTGCAGGGTGCCGTTGAACCAAGTTTCTGATTGTGGGTTGTGAACAACCCATACGTCTCGTAGCTCAAGCCGGCTTCCACCATACCCAGTGCCCGGAGACGCTGTTCACGTGATAGACGTGGCATGATGACGTTCACTGGACTAATAATGGTGGTCTTTATTGGGCCCTTATATAGGCCTCCAAAACCAATCCTCAAATTATTCATGTACGCATTGAGTATTGCACCATGGGTGTTTGGGCCACATTTGAAAAGAGACCATCCCGTGTGCAATGAACTGTGAAACCATGACAACTCAACATTGTCTGAACTACCCAAACAGCAAGATATCAGCAAATCCACAAAGGATCATTTCAAACCCCAGTACAAATAGAAACACTCGTACATTTATACCTGAAAGTTTCTATTGGCTGTCAGTATATATATTATTTTGAACAAAACAGAAACACAGTCCAACAAAACATAGCCAGGGAGGATAATAGGAGTAGTAAATAATAAATAAAAGAAAAAAAGAGAAAAAAATTAACAAACAAACAAAAAAACTGTAAAGAGAAAGTAAAAACTGACAATCCATATGACTCACATAAACTAATTATACTAGCAGCCTTGGAGTTTTTTTTTTTTTTTTTTACAGTCATTTTTAAATGTGACACATAAGGGCATCCTATTATTACATTTACATTTATGATTTTTTTTATATAAAAAAAGGATTACATTTAATATAATATATATTATATGATATTAAGATAAAAATAAATAGAATAAAAAATACATTACTTAAAAGATAATAAAATATCAGGAAAATAAAAACAAGAATATCTGACTAAAATTGTCACATAGACATTGTTACATAGAAATATGTATTCTGTACAATCACGGGTCTGAGACCAGTGCGCTGATATACACACGTTGTTTGGCGTGTCTTTTATTCTAGACAATTACAGGCCTGAGACCAGTGCACTCGTGTACACTCTTTGCTTTGGTGCGTCTTGTATTCGGTACAATCACAGGCCTGAGACCAGTGCACTGATCTAGACGCTCTGCTTTCGCGCTTCTTTTCCCTCCTCAGTGCGGCAGCGGCGTCGGCGGAAACCGGATTTTCCACCGTCCAATCAGAGTCCAGCTGTTCTTTCTGTTTCCGGTGTCCGTTGGCAGAAGAAACAAGTCCATCTCCAACGGCTTCTGTGAGCGCTGTAACATTCCGGTAGGGTTTATACTCTGTGTTATCGTGTGAGGAAACAGCAGGATGGCTTAATGTAGTCTGAGTGTAGAGTTAAAATAATTTAACACCCTTCGGCGATGTTTTATGGTTTGTTTTTAACCTGGGAACTTCGCTAACCTACCTAGCAGGCTAAACTAGTTAGCGTGTTGGGTTTGTCAGGAAGCTAGCAGGCTAGCAGCTAACAGTCAGGGAGATATTAGCGTGTTTGTGTTTTGTCAGCTTTACAGTAAAGATTTGGATTGGGTAACTAATTAATAAACTGTTAACACTCTGAGAGACAGGAGAAAAATATTAACCTGCTCTTAGGTAACCGTAGACTATTATATAAGTTTAATACCGAGCATGTTTAACAGCGTCGTGTTTGTTTTTCTTCTTTTTAATGCTGTCGCTTTACTTTTACTCAGCTTCTATATTCCAAAAATGTAAAACGTCTCGTGATCAGGTTGTCCTGTTGCTGTCAGGGGAAAGTAGCTGATAGACGACCGAAAAGTCCCTAGGAGTCCCACTCTGACGTCATGGCGTCAGTATGATACATTATTATAATTGAATTGAAAAGTAAACCTGAAAGACTTTAGACATTTAGAAAAGAATGAAATAATGAAACAATTCACCCCTTTTTTAATGCATTAATAACTTTTAAAACGAGCTGTTTATGAATTTATACTGTATTATAGTTGCAGTAAAGAAAGCAAACAAACAGGGATAATGAGTCTTCAGGAAATGGACACGATTCAAGGATGAAATAAATGTGTTTTATTACTTGTTTATCTAGTTGTATTACTGCCACCTTCTGGTCTCATCTTCCTTTCAGTTTAAATCTTTTCTAGTCATGTCACCCTTAAAAACAAAAAAACAATCAAATACTTTGATACTTTCCCCCCCATTTTCTAAAATACTTTTCACACTGTTTTAGGGACGGAGTGACCTCCCAATACGATATTTTCGTGATACCCAGGTGCAGTTTCGGTTAAAATTTAATCTTGATTCGATACATGATTTCCTACAATTTTGTTTTTTAATTGTTAAAGTTTTAATTATTACTTAAATGTAGCCTGTTACTTATACCATTAGTTTTCTCACTTAAAAACGAAGCGCAGCATTTAAACTATACAAAATACAAAAGTTTAACATTAAACTTCCAATTAAATTAATAATTAAAAAAACCATACAAAATACATTTTAACTGAGCAGCACGGATTTCTGCTGTTATCCGCTACTAAACTAAGTTTAAATTTATATATGGGTTGAAAATATGTAAATAGCTCACCACCTGTAGGACTATAAAGAAACTGTGACGTTTTACCTCCTCAAATGCCTCCAAAGCGTGTTTTTCTTTTCTTTTTTTCTTCCCCGATTTGCTGCCTAATTTAGTCGTGTCCAATTCCTCCCCGTCACTAGGGGGCCCCCACTCTGGCAGGAGGGCCGAAGACTATCACGTGTTTCCTCCGAACCACGTGACGTCAGCCAACCGCATCTTTTTTCGAACTGCTCGCTCACGCTCCGTTGGGAACGGCATAATTCAGTTCAGTTCATTTTTATTTGTATAGCGCTTTTAACAATTTTCATCGTCGCAAAGCAGCTTTACACAATCAAAAGAATTATTTAAGTTTGTATAGCACACTCGGAGGACAGCGCTATCTGCCCCTTCTGCTTGCGCGAGCTCAAAGACGCCCCTGATTGGCTGTTGAGCCGTGATTAATGTGGGAGCACTAATGACCTCTAATCCCTCCCCTCTGAGAGAGCTCGGCCAATGAGCTCTCTCTAGACCTCCGGCTGCGAATGGAACTCGCGATCTCCGGAGGTCCGGATGATAGGACGAGCAATTTACTACTGTACCACTCAGAGCCTAAAGTGAGGCATCTAACGCAGACGAATTGTCGACTATATTAGCCCTTACTGTGTTTTGAGACCGGTGTAATTAGTCTGCTTTTGACTAATTCACTTACAGAGTTTGGAGGGAAAAAAATGGCAGATCAGAGTCTTTTAACAATGCCATAAGAATGTGTTTCTGTTGCGCTGCTCAGTACAGAATCGTTTATATATCTGAGGTCACAGCTAATCTAACTGGTCTGGATCCCATTATGATAGTGTACTCAACGTCTCCTAATTGCCGTTGCTCCTCCCATAAGTGTTGGGGCGGAGCCAACTTTAGGTTTCGCTCTCCCTCATCTTCACAGCCTCTTAAAGCTGATTTTCCAGTCCAGCCTCCACGAAAAGAAAAAGAAAGTTGAATGCTTCCTTCCTCTATCTTGATCACGTCTCGTTCCGCGTCTTGAACTGTTCTTCTACATGTTACCAAGAAGAGAATTTAAAGCAAGTACCAAGGAGGGACAAACCGCCGTGAACTGTCCTTGATTTGATCTGGAGAGTTGTGTGAGCACAGGACAGCTGCTTATATTATTTTTTTTTTTAATAACGTCTGAAAAGCAACCAGATTTAACTCTGTAAAAGCCATCAGTGCGACATGATGATTTAAAACTTGTAATAGACCTCAGTTGCTCGTTCACAGGTGAATAATGAAGAGGCAGGACACTGAGGATCATGTGGCAGACAACAGTGGCGAGTCCAGCGCAGAGGGCACGTCGGAGACTCCGGCGACTCCTGAAGGCGCAGAGAGCCCGAAGGACCAGAACACGCTGACGGACAGCTCTCCGGCCGTTAACTCCGAAACTGACGAAGCCTGTAAGAAATTTATTATTGTGAAGTTTTTAAAATAACACCAGATCCATAGACTTGATTTCTCTCCTCAGCAGTTTTAATACAGAAAAAAATCAATGTGTGATTAACATGGCAAGTGAGTGACTGGTCCTCTAATGTAATTTTCTTCGCCGCGTGCTCCGTCTGCGGCCGAAGCCGGGTCCCGGTCCTGCGACGTGGCCGAGGAGCTCAGCAGACAGCTGGAGGACATCCTCAACACGTACTGTCAGGCAGACGGCAGCGAGGACCCGGCTGTACCCAACGGACGACCCGATGGCGCCGAGGTCAACGGGCTGACGGACAGAGAGGACGGCAAGTCGGAGGACGCCAGAGTGAACGGCAGCAGCGGAGCAGAGAAGGACCAGAAGAAGCTGCAGGACAAAAAGAAGGTTAAAGGCCTGGGTAAGTGGATTATAGGGGACGAATCGAAAAAAGGTCTACATTTATTACTTTGGCTGCAAGTTTTATTTTGGATCGAACAGGAATCTGAAGTACTCAGAAACCGGGCAGTCGAAGATGATTTTATAGTGTTTATTTGAGTGACTGCTACCTCAAACCAGTCTGATCAATCTCTTTTGATCTGTAAAATGATATATATTTTTCCTAATGCAGGTTGATGATGTCATACTCACTTTTTTTGAGCACAAACCCTTTTTTTTTTTTTTTTTTTTTTTTTTTTTTTATGTACAGTAGGGATGAGAATTACCAGTCATCACCCCATGCAATATTATCAATTACCTATATATTAATATTATTACAAATTAAAATTTCCTAAAAATTTGATTGAACTTTTTCCAAATTTGTTACAATTTTACGACAATGAACCTTTAAAAAAAAAAAGTCGTTAAAATTTTATACCCTAACTTTATTTCACAGCTACACAACTGAATTGTGAAAATGTTTCACTGAAATGTTTAACATTTCAAAGAACTTAAGAAAAGAAAAACATTTTACTGAACAGCATGTATCTGTCATCTGCGTAATTATTATTTCTAACACAGGATGCCGTTGTGTAAATAGTTGAGTGTAACACCTGCAGGATTACAGCAAGTCCCCTACATACGAACGAGTCCCGTCCCGAGAGCTCGTCCGTAAGTCCAGTTTGTTTGTAATTCCGCCAAGCATAGTCTAGGTACTGCTATACACAGTGTAAAACTAACACGCTCCATGATCTCGTGCTTGTCTCATCCTGCTCGCGCGTGTCAGTGTAAAATGCAGAAACACAAACATGCGTTCATATCTTTAAAAGCTCGGAACTTTGAGTCAAGTCAAGTAGGCTTTTATTGTCATTTCAACCATATACAGTTCAATACACAGTGAAACGAAACAACGTTCCTCCAGGACCAAGGTTCTACATACATGCAACGACATAAATTAACAACACAACATAAATTTAACATCGCAGATTTTTACATTTTTAAGTTAATTTAAAAAACTACCAATTTCTATACAAAAAAGAGACAAAGAGCACGTGCAAATGTGCAAACTTTGAATGTTTGTATGTAGGGGACTTACTGTATGTGAAAAAAAACAAGTGACGTTTTACCGACCTCGCGTGCTTACAAAGTCTTAAGCTTGTGTTTGAGACAAATTCGCTGGCAGAGTTTGGAGAAGAAGGTCGATCGGAAGCTTTAACACACATCTTTTTGAAAAATGCATTTCTGTCGGACCAATCAAACGCTTGTGCGCTCTGCACACAACCGACCAATCAGCTGATTTATCGACTGGTGCATCTCTGTTATAAATGTAATAAATCATTAAAAAAATCTATTTTGAAGTCAATGCGGCACACAAAATAATCACAATTCATAACCGAATCAGTTTTTTTTTCCCTTTTCCTCCATACAGCAATTAAGATTTATTAAACAGTTTTGCCTCTCCATGTCTGCTTCTCACAGGTAAGGAAATAACGCTGCTCATGCAGACGCTCAACACCCTGAGCACCCCTGAAGAAAAACTCGGAGGTCTGTGCAAGAAGTATGCCGAGCTGGTAAGTCTCGTCATTCTTCCGAGCGGTCTTTCTAACGTATGTGATGTAGAAGTGTTACTTTAATGTGGGATTGTTCTGCTAGCTGTGCTCACAACCTCTTCATGTTTAGCTTCCATTAAAGACCTGAGGAAACGCCTCAGATTAATAGGTTCTGTACAAAACCTTATACTTGTGCAGACGGCGTGCCCGTCTTGGCGATAGCATTTAAATTTTTTTTCCGCCAGGCAAACGTTCTGGAAATCGTCGTGACATTTAAAGGAGGCTTTGTGAGCTGAGACATTGTGTATACATGCACGGGTATCCAGAGCGCACAGCTCGCAGTAAGTGCGCTGTGTGTACATTGTTCAGCGTGTGTGTATCGCTGTCGTAGTGCCACTAACAGCAGTAGCAGGCCATTAAGATGTCATCTTGACCGACGCACTGTTTGTCCCAGGGCCTGGACCTCGTTCATTCGCGTTCGTCAGGCTGCATGCTTGGCACGCAAAGCGCCGCCCGTTTCGGCTGATTGATTTTGTTTATCAGAGGCAGCTCTGGCACACAGAGAACAATAGCAGGAAGCACGACCAGAGAATCACCCTGTCTCTTCTGTTTCACATGGTATGGTTTAACCTGACCTTGTATTTTAACAAATTTTTATTTCTTTATTTCAATAATGATGATAATCATAATTTTTACTGAACGTGATCTATGGTGTTTTAGATTTCTTTTATTATTATGTTTTTTCGTAAAAGCTTTTTAACGTCCTGGTCCGTGCGTGCATGACGAACTGTATCATTCCTGCAGATTTTCCACCTGTGTGTGCTTTCTGTGCATGTCGAAGGCGCTCGATTAGATTCTCTCTGGAGCTCATGGAACCAGTTTCAAATGACGCGTGCTTTGTGGCGTGTCGCACCACGCTCCCTGTGATCCTCCAGCAGTGCTCGGCTCCTCCCACCATCTTTCAGGGATCGAGGAAGACGTGCATCCAGACTCCCTTATTATTTTTTTCTGTTCTGGCACTTGGGTGGTGGAAGGAACTTCCTCTCGCTGTCCCTACTGTTGAGTCACTGGCTATCTTTAAATGACGACTTACAACGTATCTGTTTCTTCAGTACTTGGGCTAATCTCAAATTCAAATTTTGTCACAAATAAATAAACTGTCGTACAACGTGTAAATGCTTATACGACCGCCCGTGACCTTAAAAGTAAAAAGAGAGAACAATTTATATATAGAATGTATAGAAGACTTTAGCTATAGAAAACATAGCTATTAAAAAAAATAAAACTTATCTATACAAATATAGAAAAAATAGAGCCCTATAATCGGCTAGATTGTAAACTTTGTTCTCCAGAAACTGGATGAAATAGAGTTTAAGTGGAAATGTCCATCAGTGCGTAGATGTACAGTGTCCATAAATGTCCCTAGTCTGCGACGTGCACGAGTGAAATGGAAGTTCAGGGTGAGCGCAGGTGCGCTTGAATGAGCAAATGTGCAATGTTCATGAATGTCTAGCGTACGTGCAAATGTTGATGGTTTTTTTTTTTTTGTTTTTTTTCCCCTCATGTTTTTTTTCTCCGGCGGTGGGGGATCCTTTGCGACAGTGTTTGACTGATGGTACCTAGTAACCCAGTGTAGGGATCTAGCCGATGACGGAAACTACAAAGCACTTTTGTAAGCCTGCTGAATGCCTACATGTAAATGTGGCATTACCAAGATAGAAATATCCATTATCAGATAGGCAAATTGTGGCCTTTGTATAAGTCTCATACAGGAAAAAGGTTCATTTTATTTGGACATATAAAATGGGGAAAGGAAAAAAGTGTAGGAAAACTGTGAAGGTGTGCACGTGTGGGTCCGGAGGCCTGCGGAATAGAGGATACTGGTTTAATATTTATTTGACTCGTAGTCACATTTCTTAACCCGCCCTGGTTGTCTTGTTCAGCTCGAAGAGCATCGCAACTCCCAGAAGCAGATGCGAGCTCTGCAGAAGAAGCAGGCCCAGCTGATCCAGGAAAAGGACCACCTGAGGAACGAGCACAGCAAGGCCATCCTGGCCCGCAGCAAGCTGGAGAGCCTGTGCCGGGAACTCCAGAGACACAACCGCACGCTGAAGGTACACGTCTGCGCACATTAGATACGAAACATTAGTACTTCTCCAAGCCTATACGTGATCGCCTTTTATCAAACGTACACAAGGTTTCATTTTGGTATTTTGTTCCCTATATCAAAAATAAAACTGATGTTGCAACCTACATACAGAAGAAGCATTTCATATTCTCTCATACAGAGAATACAGACCTGTAGACCAAACCACATCATGTGCATCAAGTAGTGCTGTGACTGTGAAGGTGAATGAAGTGAAAGATTTTGAATCACGCTGGTCTGTATATGATACAAGTAGATGCGAAATTAGCTCACTAACTTTAGTTAGCTTTAAAAAAAAATTATTTTTTTTATCAAGTGTACAGAATTAAGCTACCTCCAGATGTATTTCTTTTTAAACCAGATCTGTGTATGGTAGACTAGATTCCAGCCTGCCAAACATGTTGATAGCATTAGCCAAGAAAAACAGCAAAAACAAAGAAGAGATTAAGAGAGCAGACACCCGGAGTGACTCACTCAGATATGTTTGATGCATCTGAGTACAGAGTTACTGGCAAGACTGTGAATACTAGGAATCGGCTCCATCAGCTCAAAACTGTGATGTTGTCTCCTGAGAAATCTCACACGTTATCTGAAAAGACTAAAACCGAAAAGATGAGTCCATTTTGTAAAAAATCTCTATAAAGCTGCTTCGCGACAATGACAATTGATCATAAAATAACATTTCATTTAATTGAATTATTGTCCAGTGCCCTGGAACTAAAATCAAGTTTAATTGAATTGAATTATTGTCCAGTGAACTGGTCCTAAAATAAAATAAAACTGAGTTTAATTGAATTATTGTCCAGTGACCTGGTCCTAAAATAAAGTTGAACTGAATTGAATTATTGTTAAATGACCTGGAAGTAAAATAAAATAAAACTGAGTTTAATTCAATTATTGTCCAGTGACCCAGTCCTGTTTTCTGTTATATCAATCAATCTTGATCATATGTGTGTATTTGAGCTCAAGAAAAACAATGAGATTAAAAAAAAAAAAAAAACTGCGAGTAAAGAGAAAAACTTTGATTTCCCTATAACTGAAAATGATATTTAAAAAAAAAAAAGCATTACAGATTTTTAGCTGAAATATAAAAGTCAATATTAAAAAAAAAAAAAAATATATATATATATATATATATATATATAATATATATATATATATATATATATATATATATATATATTTTTTTTAATCTGTTAATCTAAGATGATGCAGGATGCTCATCCTGTTACTCCTTTTATTACTGCGAGCAAATATTACACTTAAATATAAAATATTTTTAAAAATATAATAAATATATAGTAATAAAATAATAAATAATGGATTTATCAAAATAGTAAAGATTTCCATGCTCGGGTTTTAATCACAAGTGACAGTAGTACTGTATCCGTAGCATATGTACAAGTATAAGATGAAGCTGTAGACATGACGTAGAAGCGTCCCTCTCGTCCTGGCAGGAGGACGGAGTGCAGCGAGCTCGGCAGGAGGAGGAGAAGAGGAAGGAAGTGACCTCCCACTTTCAATTAACGTTGAACGACATCCAGGCGCAGATGGAGCAGCACAACGAGCGCAACGCCAACTTACGGCAGGAGAACATGGAGCTGGCAGAGAAGCTCAAGAAGCTCATCGAGCAGTACGAGCTCCGAGAGGAAGTGAGCACCGAATAAAGGGTTAAAGAGTCAGGCCGATATGTATACGATATGATACGATACGATACGATATTTCCAGGCTCTGTGTGACGTCTGTTCTCTGTCGCAGCACATAGACAAGGTTTTCAAGCACAAAGATCTACAGCAGCAGCTGGTCGACGCAAAGCTCCACCAGGCTCAGGCGCTGCTCAAAGACTCGGAGGACCGCCACCAGAAGGAGAAAGAGTTTGTGAGTGTGTTTAGTTACGAAGAGTTCAAACACATTTCTTATCGTGTTTTTTTTTTTTTTCTTCATCTCCTCCAAATCTCCTTTAATCTTTTACTCCAAAGTTGTGACGCTGTGTGACATGCGCATAAAAACAGAATGCAATATTATAATACATATTTTATTCACAGCAAAACATAGAAAATATATCAAGCGTTTAAACTGAGAAATTATAATGAATTTTTTAATCAATGGCAGCAACACATCTAAAAATGTGGTGGAATGAACTTCCTCAATATGTCCGTACGTGGCAATCTGTGAACAATGACCAAAGACGTATCTGTCTCCTCCACCTTAGTGGTACTTAGTAAGGATCTAAAATTTTTATATAATGTTTCTCCATGTAAAATTGCAGAGACTATTAATATGTAATCCTGTACAGTACATATCATCAAAAGATTCAGAGATCTACACAGTTCGCCATGCCGTCCACAAATGCATGTTAAAGCTCCACCGGGCAAAGTCCCGTCGTCTTCTCTGGCCGAAGCTCATTTAAAATGTTCGGCGGCAAAGCGGAGGCCTGTCGCGCCGCGTCCTCTGGACTAAAGATTGTTCTGTTCTGACTCTGCAGTGCTCAGTTGAAAAGCCTGCATCTCTGTGGATGCATTAATGCATATGGAATGGGAAGCTTGAACATCTGGGAAGGCACCAACAACGCTGAAAGCTATTTTCAGGCTCCCATCCAGGCGTCGTCTCTTTCAGGGAAGACTTTGCATATTTCAGTAGAACAACGCTAAAACAAACAACACATAAGACAGCAGCATGGTTTTGATGTCTTATAAATCAAAAATATTTGGCATCTCGTAACAGACAATACGACAAAGAAAACCCAGCAGCGGTTAGAATCCTACATCAGGCAATAAAGGAGAATCATTCCTCTCTCAAAACTCAACAGCACCTGGTTTTTGGCGTTAACAAACTGTTGTGGAAAGAAGAGGCGATGCTACACTGTGGTAAACATGGCCCTGTCTCAACTCTCTTGTGATGCGTTGCTGCCATCAATATAAAAGTTTTTTTTTTTAAGGGTCAAGTATTCATGTGCAGATTTGCAAATCATCCCATTCTGTTTTTTTTTTTTTTTTTTTTAATCAGAATTTTTTCCACAGCATCCCAACTTATTTTGTTTTTTTTTTTATTTGAGGTTGTATTGCTTATTATTGTTGTTATTATTATTAATATAAATTATTCTTATTATTTAATTTCCTGTCTGTATGCAGCTGCTGAAAGAAGCCGTCGAGTCGCAGAGGATGTATGAACTTATGAAACAACAAGAAGTTCATCTGAAACAGCAGGTGAGCATCAGACATGACTCAACCAAAAACGTGAAACGGAATTTGAAAAAAAAATTTCCTTCCGTGTTTATAAAGCATTTGCGTTTTATATGTAAACCGGTGTATAATCCTGTTCGTCCCTGTCTGGTCCCGCTTCTTCCAGTTATCATTATACACGGAGAAGTTCGAGGAGTTTCAGAACACGCTTTCCAAAAGCAATGAGGTGTTCACAACCTTCAAGCAGGAGATGGAGAAGGTGCGTGTGCGATAACAACAGAAACGCGCATCACTGCAAGCATTAGCTCTAGCCAGGATTTGGCTCACGGTCTGATCTCTGGTCTGTCTTTCAGATGACGAAGAAGATCAAGAAGCTGGAGAAGGAGACGACCATGTACAGGTCCCGATGGGAGAGCAGTAATAAAGCCCTGCTGGAGATGGCTGAGGAGGTGTTTGATTTAATTTCGGCTTTCTTGTGCACGCTCTTAAATTTGACTTTCAATCCCGCGCTGCATTTAGTTTTTTTGTTTATTACTTTTGCAGAAAACCCTGCGAGATAAGGAGCTCGAGAGCCTGCAAGTGAAGGTGCAGCGGTTAGAGAAGCTGTGCCGCGCGCTGCAGATCGAACGCAACGAGCTGAGCAAGAAGGTCCAGGACCTCAGCAACCCGGCGGACGTCCAGGAGACGGAGACGTCCAGATCCCCGCAGCCACAGACCTCGGACTCGGCCGAAGGTAGCCCCGCCCACACGGCCGACCCGGAACCAGAGACTCGTGCGCGTGACCCCGGGGCCGAGACGCAGGCCCGCTGAAAGGTGACGGCGCCGTCGCTGGGAACGGACCACTCGCAATCTCCCCAGCAGCTCTCGTCTCCGAGCCGTCTCGGACGTTTTTGGGGCTCTCCATTCCGTCAGGGAAGATTGTGCCTTTGAGATGCTGTGTTTTTACCCCACTATTCCTTATCATTATATATTTTGTTTGTTTTCCCCCTCCGTTACTCTGAATCTTTCCTGTTTGTGAGAAATCCCCCGCTAAGAGGCACTGAGCACCGCTGCTGCTTTGGAACACTAACCCCGGAGTGCTCTTATCCTTTTCATAGTTATATCCGAGTCGTGTCCGCTCAAACCCGAATAAATAAACAAAGAATTTAGACAGACGGTAAACTGTAAACCCGGCAAAACCGCTCGAGCTCGCTATATATTCTTGCTTACGGAATTAACAGGAAGTGTAGAGCAGAGAAATGATCAGGCTAGTCTTTTTGTTTTGTTTTTCCTTCTTTTTAATTTATAGACACGTTTTTAAGGGTCTGCACACATCAGCCAGTGTTCTTGTATGTATGTAAAAGATCATATAATCAACATATATATCTATATATTATTTTTTATCACAAGATACTACTACTCGATGTCTGCTTTGGAAGGAGCGCCGGGTGAAGGTCACGACGACTCCTGTGAGTTCTGAGAGGAAGCGGATTCCCATTTCGGATTTGAAACGACAAAAAATTGTGAAAATAAGAAACGAGCATCTCGTGCATTGTGTTCAGCTTTATTTGAGCTTAATTTTCCCCTCGTAACTATGATGAGTGTATACATAGACGCACACTGTGTTCATGTAGTACTTTCCAAACCCTATATATTGTTTTTTTGTTCTTTTTCAGCATTTTAAATGTTTGCGTTTCTTTTTTTTTCTCGCCACAGATATTTGCGTTCAAATAGAATAAAATAAAAATAAGAAATAAATAATACATTATATACTAGAGATGAGGGAAAAAGTCGATTCAGCGATTCTATCGTGCGGCGATCTGAGGCGGTGAAATGTTGCAGTTCCGCTAGAATCCTACAGGCGGTGCTCTAAACTATTCACATATTGGATTGGCCTGTGAAATTATTTTAGAATTGTAACACAAGCTGAAGAAAGAAATTTATTACATTTGGCTTAATGACCACTGAGTTTACTGCACTATTCCTCTCTCTCTCGTTTTAATCCTACATTTCCTCACAGCAGACGTTCCACACTTATCTTCTGTTGTTGCTCTCGCGCTGTACTGTACGTCTCTCGATAATATTGTATACTTGGCAGAATACTTAATTTTGATTGGTTCATTTTACAACCCAGATCCGGGTTGCTGCGTGACCAGTCTAAATAACGAGATTTTAAATCGATTAACTCTATGCAATCCCAGCGCCGTCCGTCCTCTCCGTCTGTTAAACCGAGCGTCGAGACGCTAACTAAGGAATGTACGTTATTCTCTAACATAACACGATGACAGCCGTCCATTTCCGTTCGAAATCATGAATCCGATTGTTTCGCTAATCTGAACAGCTCGGGGTCCCACACGCGCCAGTCGAGCAGCGGTTGCACCGCATCATCATTGTTCATCTACATTCCATCTTTTACGCGATAACAGCATGATGCCGTGTTCCACCGGCTCCTAACCGCTGTTATTGAAGGTACCAAAGATCTTATGTTGGGTTTGTTTTTTTGTTTATTGTTTTTGTTTTTTCACACCCTGTAAACATGGTTTAAAAATTAAAGATTACACCGATTTAATCCTTGAGTCTGAAATTCGTTCTTCTGTTGTTTTTGTTTCATAAATTGCCAAACTGCAATGTGATTTTTACCACAGAGAGTTGTATCGCTCTACACCATGGCGATGTCGAGTTCTCCGTTATGTTTGGAGGTGTTGAATGGTATTTTTTTGAGTCAGAAATTATCCACATTCTGGCTGTAGATTTCATCTGAATTAACTTACGTAGCCATCATTTTACGACACGATGTCCTTGCTTTTTAGTACACGTTGTCCATCTGTCAACAGGCTTTCATCTTCCCTCATTAAAGAATGTTTAAATGCTCGCTGAGCTGCGAGCTACGAATGCATCACTGTCTTCATTTTTTTAGCAGAAGTGAATCTTTGTGCTCGTAGAGCTGCTTTCAGGGTGAAAGTCAGATGGATCTGGACTATAGTGAGGACGCTTTAACACCTCAGAACAAAGTTTTTGCAGAGCCTCGACTGTATCGAGCACCGTCGATCGTTGAACCTTTTCCCTGATAATGTTCCAATACCGGCCCTCGAGAATCTCAGAAAAATGTAAGCCTTGATGAATTTGGTTGACTTTTTAACTTTTTCTCGGTGGGTGATTGAGGATGTTTCCATTATCACCAGTAATGGTTCTCTTTAAGAAACTTTCACTTTCGTTAGAATTTTGTTTGCAGATATCCAAACACTTCTGTTCATGCTCTTCTCAGTGATTTTGGCACTGGATACACTCTTGGACCACAATAAAAAAAATTTACACTGGTCTTTTTTTTCTTCTTTTTTTTTTTAACAAATCACAAGTGGGGTGTCCGTTGTTGCTCACACTGTAGTTACAAATGAACTGATGTAACGCATTAACACCAGCACAAGCACTGACTGGTGAGACGGTAGTAATTTTAATACGGTATCCTTGGAACGGAGTCTGTTTATGGACTGGATTTAATTCCAAATCGATTCATTTGCATTTTTTGGCATCCTTTCAAACGCAAGAATCAATTTTTGGACACAAAAACGTATTATTTAATTTATGTACGCGATCAGACCATTTATTCAGTATTCGTTTTGTTGTAATTAGTTACACTTCAAGTCTTTAAGCTCTTTAAAATCTACGTTTCATCCTACCAGGTTCTTTTCAGCATAATCTGAGTACAAGTAAATAGGGTCATTGTCCTTCCATCGGTTCTGACCCTGATTTTCATCCCTGGACCTAAGAAGCACAACATTATTATGATGATGATGATGCCAGCATCGTGCATCACAACATGGTTTGTATTAGCCAGTTGATGAGCAGCGCTTGAGGACAGAGAGTCTCCAAAGAGAAAAAAGAAAAATATTTTAAGTGAAAAACTTGGAAAGAAACATGATCGGACTTGACCATGAACCTGTGCACTTTGGTAGTTTTTGGAACCATTTTATAACCACCTATTTTAATTAACACATTCAGTGCTGATCAGCATGTGCACGAACTCAGATCCAATAATCAACATTAATAGCCACCCGAGTCGCACCTCACATTTAATGTACTTGTGAAAACCGTTCTCCTTGAAGGTAGCTTGAGACACTGTGCCACCATTATATTTTATTATCTCACTTATTCGCACAATCATAGTCTATACCGCTTTATCTTGTGTACAGGATCACGGGGGGCCTGGAGCCAATCAATCGCAGGGCACACCGATGCACACAACTCATTCACACACTACTGTCAATGTTGGAACACCAATCAGACTAATGTGCATTTCTTTGCACTGTGGGAGGAAACTGGAGTACTCGGAGGAAACCCACCAAGCGCAGGGAGAACACAGATCCAACGTGGAAATCGATTTATATTATAGCATATTATATTATGTTTTTTTCCCTTATTTCTGTCGATTGTTTGTGAGACTAATTAAAAAAAACAAACACAAAAACAAACAGCCGGAACGGTCGGATTGGAACGCTTGTTTCCTTCAAGTCAGTATTTATAAAGAGCAGGAAGTGAGAGGTTCTCTTTTCCGTTTTAACCCGGCGCTTAACAGCACGCGCATGGAGTACTGATATATATCTATAACGTCACCAGGCTGATTAAAAGAGTCTTTATCACGGAGATACAAGTCGCTATTTCTGAAGATGGTGAGTGTACGGATTTAGGTTCTAGTTAACAAAAGTGAACATTTACGAATAAAACATAGGCGTTTGTCTGTGATCGTTTATCTGCTGCAAACAACTGGGCCTGAACAGCTCGCGCGGTAACTAGGGCCGTATGTCACGCGACCCGTTGCGTCCTACATACGCGGACTATCTAGTGAGGTTTTAGTATGCTGTGTAGTGCACTATGTAGTCTATCCCCGAGTCGTTTGAGACACAGCCTTGTTCTTGGGCCAGTATCCGCTAATCGCTAGCGAACTTTACCGTGTTTCACAAACCGACGTGTTTTTTTTTTCTTCTTTAGCCGTGAGCTAATTTACCCAGTTTTCCTCAAGTTAACGTTTATGTGTGGAATAAATATCTCTACTTGGGAAATAATTTGTTTTTGTTGCTAGCTAGCTAGCTCGGGCTACGCTAGTCTTTCACGTCGCCATAACAACAGCCTTCGAGAAAGACGTTTAAATCCTGTGTATTCTAGTATTATATTTCACTTAACGTTAATCAACATGTCTTATTTATTTCAATATAAAGAGTCAGGATAAAGTCTTAATTTTGTGTCCTTCATATATACAAACACCTACAGTACTGTGCAAAAGTCTTGTTTCGTTTCCTCATGTTTGGCTTCCAAAGAGTCAGAATTTCTCGTATTTTTAATCTAGTATTGAGGAATATTTTCTCCAGGCTTTCACATTGCTAAAGTAGAAGAAGAATAATCAGTCTTTATCAGGCACGTAGTTGTAAGAAAATAATGAACAACCAGGTGGTGTGATGCCACTGGATGTGAAGCAGTATACACGAGGGTGAGTGTTGTCTTGTGCTGAATATTAGAATCAATAATCCATTAGTTTATTTGCCCAGATGTGTGGTTCTGGTGACCCAGGGTTTATATATATACACCTTTTTATTGTAGTCTGTTTTATTCCATCTTTCCCAATTAAATCATAAAATATGATTTTATATATATATTTGTTTGTTTGTAGATGTAAATGGTGATTATTCTGTCTGTTCTCAAGTCAAGTTTGGTGTTCCACAGGGTTCAGTTTTAGGCCCACTGCTCCTCCCCCCCCCGCCCCCCCTCACATGCATCCTCTGGGCAAAATAAATCGTAAGCATGGTATTAGTTTTCACTGTTATGCTGTCTCAGCAAAACCTCTTGGGAAAATCCAGCTTATGTTTAATAGAAATTTATTCTTCGGTTTAATTATATACCTTTTATTGTAGTCTGTTTTATTCCATCTTTCCCAATTAAATCACTTAATTAAATCACTTAAATCACTTCCCAATCAATCTCACTTGACTTGAGAACAGACAGAATAATCACCATTTACATCTACAAACTGGTAAGGATCAGTCAAATAGGATGGTGTAAGCAAGGAGTGTAGGGTTAGTGTGACGCCGAGTGATGCGTATAGTTAAACATCCCAGTCCTGTTGTACTCGATCAACACGCATGGAACGCTTGTGTTATTAGTGTTTTGTTTGCTTTTTGTGCAGAAACCCATCCTTTTGCAGGGCCATGAGAGGTCCATTACTCAGATCAAATACAACCGAGAGGGTGACCTGCTCTTCTCTGTGGCCAAGGACCAGGTATGTGGAGCAAAGTTAAACTTTACAGAAGAAAAAGACAAAGGATAGTATTGAGTGGAGGAACATTTTTAACAAAAAGTAATAATAATGACAATTTGTTAATCTCCTGTGATTTTATTTATTTATTTTTTAAATCATCTTCTCCCTCCTCGCTCAGTTTGTCAACGTGTGGTACTCGGTCAACGGAGAGAGACTCGGCACTTACAACGGTCACACCGGAGCCGTGTGGTGTGTCGATGTCGACTGTATCCTTCACTGTTCACTGAACATTCTGTACAAGTTAAAGTATTTAGCTACAGAATAAGCTCGTGCGTTTACACACATTACTGTTTTTCTGTAAGTTTGCCTTAATAACCTGCGAAGGGGATACAAAGCACGTGTTGACCGGATCGGCTGATAACAGCTGCAGGCTCTGGGACTGCGAGACGGGTTTGTGACTTTCTCTTATAGCTCTATACACAAGTGTTCATTAGAAATTAATTTTCATGTCCAAACCAGAGGGAGTGAAAATGTTCAATTCAAAAGAACTGCGAACGGTGTAGTGACCGAGTGAACATCAGGTGTTTACTTAACTGGGAAAGGGAATGAAAAGATTCCCATAAGTCATTGCATCTTGCCGGAGCGTAAAAAAAAAAAAGGAACTTAAAATGCACACGTGTAAGCATTTTTTAATTTTGTGTCCGTGTAGTGACCATTGTTTAGTAACTGTACTGCAAGAAAAAAAGGTTTTAAAGGTTGTAGTAGTTTAATCTGTTTAGCGATAATACAGTGTCGCATTTCTGCCAAATCCTCAAAGTGAGGCAAAAGCAAGTGTCCGAGGTTTCTTGTTAATGCCACGCAAAATAGAGTGTGTGTTTGTCGTCCTACACAATAACGCCCGCCTCCTCTCCTCTCTCGTCTCACTCGCGCCAGCTACGATTCTTTTCAAAGGTAAAATGCAGGTTAATTTGTTTTGGGAAAAATGTTCAAGCTCAATGCAAAATTTTTTGAACGTGGCTGTTCAACCCTGCGCATTCCAGTTCTCTCTCCGTGGCTGTTATATTGCATCGATGTCGCCCAAACCATTTATTATATTAACAATGGCTTATTCCCACCCCAGAGATTAAACCTGTTCATATAACGATGGCGAAGTTGGTTTAATCGTACGCTCTTGTTACTTCCGTTCAGGTAAGCAGCTCGCCGTGCTCGATACCAACTCGGCAGTCAGGACGTGCGGCTTCGACTTCAGCGGGAACATCATCATGTTCTCGACGGACAAGCAGATGGGCTACCAGTGCTACCTGAACTTCTTCGATCTGCGAGATCCCCAACAGATCGGTAAGCGTCACCAGGAGCAGATACGGATCCACAATAGAGTTCATTTTGTTAGCTGTTTTGAATCTTGGTCTCAGTCCCGGGTTAAATGTCCCTGTTAGTTTTGATCATATTTCGTCCATCTTGACCTGTTTTTGTTTAGTCTCGTTTTAGTCTGAGGAACCCTTAAGTATTTTAGTTTAGTTTGTCAATGAGAACCTCACGTTTTAGCAGTCGGATTATTATTAATTAACCCTACAATCAGTCTGGTCTAGTTAAAACAATATTTAAGGAATTTTCGTTATCTGATGTTTTCAGCTAATTATATTTATTTTTAACCATCACGACAACTGCTGCATGTCCCTTTTTATTTATTTATTTATTTATTTATTTATACTACAAAACAATTGTAGCAGTACGGACAATACAGCGTTTTAAAATGTCTTCAATATATATATGAATTTATTAGGACTGATGTAGGGGTTTTGTAGCTCCTATCATTTGCTAACCTATTAGCTTAATGTGTCTGGCAACAGTTTAACTATAAAATAATCGGTGTGCCCGCACTGTTGCCTCTCCGATGTTACTACGCTTCGGCTTTTTTATTTCTCCGGTTCAATATGAAGAAAACGTGCCCAGATATTGTCTCTACTCTTTCGCCTGAGTGACACTGCTGCAATGACGAAGATGTAACATCCTGTCGCTGACCCGGGAAACGGCGCTGCTCGTGTCGTGATGAATGAACACCAACACGCAGCGGATTGTGACGGAAATTATATGTTGCCGAAAATAAAGGCGGATGTGTTATTAGTTTTAAATATTTTTTTAAACCACATTTTAGTCTCGTCTTTTTCGTCAACGATTCCGAATGCCGATTCGGTCACTCTTCACCTGTTTGATTAAACGCAGCGATCTGATGCAGATGCCTCGGTGGTCCCTTTTTTTTCAACACTCACGTTCAGCCACTACCGGATGTCTAATTCCGTCAAGAGGTCAGATATGCCGTGCTACAAATCGTTCACTGTGGTCGTTTCTTCCCTGCCTTTCAGAGGACAACCAGTCGTACCTGTCCGTGCCGTGCAGCGAGTCGAAGATCACGAGTGCGGTGTGGGGGCCGCTGGGAGAGTTCGTGATCGCCGGTCATGAAAACGGAGAAATCAATCAGTTCAGCGCCAAGGTTGTGGTCCACACTCGACTTCTACACTTGTAGTGATTTTGCTTAGTTATGTGTAAATATAAGGACTCGGGGTGTTTTATAACCATGTGTGATGTGACTGTGTGTGTGTGTAGTCTGGCGATATCCTGACGACAGTGAAGGAGCACACAAAGCAAATCAATGACATCCAGTCGTCCTTAGACCTCACGATGGTCATCACAGCCTCTAAAGACTGCGCTGCCAAGGTTTGTGTTTTATCTGTTTGAGCCGAGAGACGCGCCTCGATACGGAGACAGCTGCAGCATCACGCTCACTTCTGATTTCAGTTGCTGTGAATCCCCCCCCCCCCCCAGATTATTTTTAAAGCCGTTATTGGTGCATTTCATCCTCATGGTGTGAGCAGTAATGCAGACTGAACTCGAACACAAATGATATGGATTTAACATACAGGGTTTACCAAGTTTCACATCTCGGCCTTAAGTAACCTAGAAGTTTTTAAAATTAATTTTAAAAAAAATACAAATGGGGGGGAAGTTTTAAGATGTATTTCTCAAGGTTAATGAATGTAAAGTTTATAAAAATCACATGCCACAAAACTCTGCCACACAGTCACACGACTAACTGTGACTTTTGGAAATTGTTTGCACGTTAAAAAGAAGTTCCAGGGTTTTGAATTGAAGGGATCCGTCACGTTGTACAAATATTTTTGTATTAAGTTTGCACAAAATAATTATTAAAAAATTTAAAATGTATCCTTTCATCTCATGTTTTCAGCTAATTATATTTGTTTCTTTTTGATCCATCAGGTTATAAAATTTCTTTCATTATCTAAATAAAATGTTTAAATGCTCATCTATTATTAGTCTACATTTATTGCAAATCTTTTTTGAGGTAAAACGTCTTTAATGGAGCATAAGAATAGCCGATGAGTGTACAGAGCTGCACCAGCGAAGCGTTTCCAACATTTTTATGCAAAATCATACTAGAGTATCAGTTAGTATATCAGTAATACTACAAGGTGTGAGCGTTCTTAAACCCCTCGAGCTGACCTTCTACTTCTTGACTCTACACAGCTGTTTGACTCGTCCTCGCTAGAGCACATCAAAACCTTCAAGACCGAGCGACCAGTGAACTCGGCCGCCATCTCGCCCATCATGGACCACGTAAGTCTGTTTTCTTTCATTCTCGGGTTTAATAGGGTTGCTGCTTTTCTGTAGTTAATGATGGCGTCTGTCGATCAGGAGTCTTGATTTTAGTCTGAACAGGATGATAAAATCTCTGACTCACTCTGTGTCTTGTATTCTGCTCATGGTATTAAGAATCTAATCAGGACTGTTTGTGTGCAGGTGGTCATGGGAGGAGGTCAGGAAGCGATGGAGGTCACAACTACCTCCACTAGGATTGGGAAATTTGAAGCCAGGTTGGTGGGCGTGCGCACGCACACACACACACACACACACACACACAGTATAGTCATGGATGGAGAAGTTCAAGGAAAGTTGCACAAGCATTAGCAGACACACAACAGCCATCCACATTCTTCACGGTGTAAAGCAGCGCATTCCTGACCCGCAGCTCAGCCTTTCAGTGAGGAGATATAATTCCTTCAGTGAGGGAAGGAGATAATGTTGAAAAATTAAGGATCTGTCTCTTCTACAATTTAAATATAAAGGCATTCAACTTTCTTAATTTTTTTCCCCCTCAACCTCAGCGTTTCATTTCCTTGCACGAGTATGAGAAGCGCAGATTTTCATATACATGCTTTTCTTCTCCTTACAGATTTTTCCACGCAGCCTACGAAGAGGAGTTTGGAAGAGTCAAGGGTCACTTCGGCCCCATCAACTGCGTGGCGTTCCACCCAGATGGCAAAAGGTAGTTTTATTTATTGGGTTAAAAGTTGCTTTTTACAGATTCTCACCAACACTGCTGTCTAAAAGTCTCTAGTTGGATTGTATTTTGATTTAACCTGTTTTAGCTCCAGTTCTTGAGTGAATGGTAGTTTCACTGAAATGTGGAAAAAAAACGGCATGTGTGGTTGCATAAATGATCGAGTGTGCTGTGGTGAAGCTGCAAAAAAGATCTCAGGCTGTGATGTAATGTGGTTATAAAATTGTGAAGATGAAACGTTTCCTCAAATGATTAACAATATGACCTCCTTGACAGTAACTGTAATTGTGTTTTTTTTTTTGCAGTTACAGCAGCGGTGGAGAGGACGGCTACGTAAGAATTCACTACTTCGATCCTCAGTACTTCGACTTTGAGCTCGAGGCCTAAAATTCAACATCATTCCCGTTTCAACATCAGCGTGTCATCCTGCAGTCAGAATTACAGCCTGTTTGTACAAAAAAAAAAAACTTAGGTTTTAAAGACTGCACTGGTGATGGCTGTAATGTTCCAGATTATTTAATAAATCAGTTTGATGTACAAAATGGGATTGTCTTTGTTTCTCTACTTTGCCCGCAATGAAATGAAGCTTTGGGAAATTACAAAAAAAAAAGTCAGCTCTTAAGGTTCACTTCTAAACTTGGCCCCTGATTCACTTTGATGTAAAAGTGTCATGGCAAGATCTTATATAACATGCAGTCAATGAGGTGAGATCAGGTTCTCTTTATTTTTTACTTTACCCAAAAAAAAGCATATGGACAAAAAAAAAAACAACTGTGGAACTCCTAAAAATGGCTATTTCTGACCACAGGAGCCATAAACAACACATCATTAAAACACGGGTTTCTCTCTTAAAAATGAGGTAAAGGACACAGCCAGGGAGCAGCATCCAGGGAAGAAAGGATAACCTAATACAGGAAACATGTGTTGGACACATTCAAGGCCATGATTCCAAATAACTTAGAGGTGAAGCTGCTTGGAGCAGAGTTAATGACCATTGCTACCACGACTGGTCCTGTCTGAGGTGCTACTATAAATTTTACCTAAAAAAAAAAAACAGAGCCCAAGAAAGGTGAGGGAAATAAGGAAATTGATGCATTTTACATACAATTCAACACATGTAATGCAAAACAAACAAAAATATCTTTATACCACCCATTAAGAATACAAATAGTAAAAGGAGTCTTAAAAAATAATTTACAGTGTTTAGCCAGAAGGCTAACATCATGTGTGTGTGAACTCATGCAGCTGTTCAGAATTCGGTGCTCAGGTCGTTTTCAGCTCTTCTTTCGGCCTTCAGAAAAAAAAGGATCATTTAGTATTAGCATCCAACACCCCATAAAGAACTGCCCAACTTAAAAAATTATGATCACTTATGAAGTCAACCTGAACACAACAGGGTTTATTTACATCTACGTAAATAGTTTTTCTTGCTGGATGGAAGAAATGGCCTGAGGAATCTGTCACATCAAAGGTAAGTATGATTAAATGAATTAGCACATGTAACTTTCGTGGCCAGTGATTATAATGACTTAGAATAAACACTACCTCACACTGGCATAAGTTGGAAATTAATAATGGCTGAATGAATTGAAGCCCCAGCCAACAGCTCCAATGAAAACATACTACAGTAATGAAGAATAATGAGGGGAAACTCACCCTTTTGTGTCTATTTTTTCTTCTGTTGTTTTGTCTTCCTCCTTGACATCTGCATGAGAGCAAAACAGACAATTGTCCCAAAAAAAAAATTTTTTTTTAAACACATTTTGGCCTGCCCTGACATCTCAGAAATGCACCATGTGGGCGGTTCAGCATGGCTACATAACATAATTAAAAGAAACACATTTACAAATGTTTCTTATTTTAATCTCAAGAACTGCTGAGTGCAATAAATATCAATGGACACTTCACTTTTATAATACAGTGGAACCTCGGATTGTGAGTAACTCTGTTTACGAGTGCTTTTAATAAATTTTGACTTGAAAAACGAGCGTCTCTTTGTTTACGAGTGCTGAGTTTTTTTACTCTTATCTGTTGGGATTTATTTTAACTTTTTTTTTTTTTTAAAGATAAAGTGCAGGTTAATTTGTTTTATTTTTACTTTGTATATTGTATTTACTTTTTGGGCGGTGGAATGAATTATTTGAGTTTTCATTATTTCTTATAGGAAGATTTGATTTGGTTTACAAGTGTTTTGGAATACGAGCCCACTTCCAGAACGAGTTATGCTCATAATCCAAGGTTCCACTGTATTTGGAAACACCCCCTTGTGGGGTCCATGAGTTTCAGCAACATAATGCTGATGACACGTTGACTATACCCATGAAATCACCTTTCTTCTCTTCTCCATCTTTCTCTTCCTCCGTTTTCACCCTCTTGGTCTTCTTGTAATTAGCTGCGTTCCTGCGGCCGCCTTGTCCTTCATCCTCGGAATCCGAGAACTCCTCGTCGCAGGCTATCCGCTTATCGTGGGCACGGACTGTTGAATAGATTTAACGGACAGATAAATCGGCCACAAACGGTATTGTTTGAAAACATTAGTAATAATCATATCTCAAGACTACATTAAAAATATTAACCACTGACAGCACTTTAGCACAGTACTTCAGTTTCACAGTAAACCAATAGTCTACATACTGGGGATGCGTTTGTCTGGGTCGTCCTCCTCGTCTCCGCTGTCCTCCTGTACGGCATCCTCTGGGATCGCCTGCATCTGCACCCCTGGAGCGTGAGGCAGCATACGCAGGTTTTCAAACAGACGCTGCCTAAACACACACATCAGATCAGATGGACAACCACAGACCAAATGTTAAGCAAAAAAACCAAACACCTAAGACAAGGAGGGAAAAAAAAAAACCATGAGGAATGAACAGTCTCTTAAGACTCACTTGATCTTTTCTAGGTAGTCATTTGTGTTTTGGTTGGTCATGTTGGACGGACTGATGTGGAGCTTGAAGTCAGGTCCGAAATACTCAAAGTAGTCATTGTATGGAAGCTCTGTAAGCATGAGAGGAGAGTCAGCACACGAGAACACAACTGTATATGAAAAACATGAAATTACAATTAGACTACTATTAAAAGCAAGTCCTTTACCGATTACTCACGTAGAGAAGCTGGAAAAAGGATTTTGGTGTTATTTTATTCTTTACCTTCTACTTGTTTGTATATTCCACCAAAAGGACATGGGTCAGAAGTCAAGCTCACGATAAATACACTAAAATATTAAATTCAAACAAGTTATCTGTGTCGGCTAATTAGGAAATGCTTGTGTAGCACGTAACACGACGGTAACCGCATATGCCGATCAATTTCAGTATGGGCCAATTGTCTCAGAAGATAGGAACGACTACTGGAGAGAGGGAATGATACTACCGGCGATTGAATAATAACAGTGGATTCTGACGGGTATAGAAATTTAGAAAGAACACAGTTAATTAGCAATAATCAAAAGATCGGGACAACAGTCACAAAACAACTTCCACAGAACAGCTCGCACTCTTCACCCAATGCAACAAAGAAAAGTTCCCAAAACATATTTTACCTTGACCAATCAATTCACAATAGTAAACTTCTAAACAAAATATTGCATTCAACAACTCCAAAAAAACACACGTACGCAACCGCTTCACTTGTAAATTTGTTTGTTTGTGTTTAGTGATTTATTTCCTACATCAATACTGATGATTTATTGGAACTAGATAATTATACAACAGTTGTTATTTTAAGGACACGGAGGTCAGCGTGTCCCATCAAGCTCCGTGACGAAACTCTAAAATGATGAAATGACATTAACCCCACCGTTAGGAATAGTGCTGTCCAAGGCGACGGCCGTCTCAAAGGTCCAGCAGCGAGCCACGTTCCTGATGGTGTAGCCTCCTCCACCCAACATGAGTAAGGGCAGGTTAAAACTCTTAATGTACTCGACACACTTGGCATGACCTAAAGAGCACACACACACACACACACACCCTTCCTGTTAGCACACTAAACCATACATGAGAGTCTTTAATGATGCACAGATTAAATAAAATGGTCTGAACGTGACCTTTGATGGTGAGGTTGAAGCAGCCCAGCCGGTCCCCAGACAGAGAGTCAGCACCACACTGAAGCACTACGGCGCTCGGCTGGTACATCTCCATCACTTTGGCCATGATCTGAACACGACAAACATTACAGATTATACAAATGTTTTTTTTTATTTTTATTTATTAAACCAACAAAAAACAACATCTTACAGGTTTAAATATGGCTTCGTAAGACTCGTCATCAATCCCGTCCCTGAGTGGGTAGTTCACAGCGTAGTATTTGCCCTTTCCGGCACCGATGTCCTGCGAGAAACTGAATGTTAGCCTCAGAGACACCACAAATGTATACTTGGAGTCAACTTCACGATGTTGGCATAAAACTCTAAAAGCCATCTTGCAATTTTGCATTTCTCTCACACACACCAACCTGCAATTAATGTCAATATTATACTTTTGGGTCAATATTTACTACTCGTTGTTTAACTGCAAAACAAAAAAAAAAACATCTTCGATCTACCCATCTTCGTTACTACTTTAACAAGTTTCCCATTCACCATCTCACTGACCGGTCACTCGCAACACCTCCACGCGTTACCTCATTAGTTCTGCATCATGATATGTTGCTCATTTGCACATGCACTTTTATTTAGTCGTTTTTGCCGTCTTTTGTATAGCACTCCGATAGTTTTGCTAATTTATCGTCTCAGCGAATTAGGTGTAGTCTTAGGTCTGAAGTCTTAACTTTTTCTGAATCTTTATTTTATGGATTTTATTTTTTTTTTGCATTGCACAGAAAACTTTTGCACACAATCTTTTGGTTCGTGCTGTTCCGATCTAGTTGCTACACAAGATGACCACTAGATGGCAGCACAAGGATTAAATCAATTAAAATGCCTTAACTGACAGACGATGTTGATTTGGCAAATATTTATCATCATAGCTCACTTATCTATTAACTTGTTCAGGCAGTGCACTACTTTTAAGCCTTCTTCCTGAATGAGCACAGAGAGACAAGAGGAGAATTTGATTATTCCATGAAAAAAAAAAATATATATTATATATATTCTGTACAGGGGGCTTGAACCCATCACAGAGACTTATGGACAGGGCGCCAATCCATTGCAGGACTGCGGGAGGACACCGGATGAAACACAGAACATGAAAACTGATACACAAGCCCGAGGAAGGAATAGTGTATAGTACTGTCTAGTGCTGACCACCTACTGCCACAATCAATCGGTTTAATAAACCTTGCAAAACTTGCAACCCTAACCACTCCTGTAAAGGAAATTACATTTCTTCTGATTTGAGAATTCAGACGAAATTCAAAACTTAGTTTTAGTAGTTTTTTTCAAACTAAAGACAACTTACTCTGAGGTCGCCTGTGCCAGGGAAATACTCTCCGTACTTATGGAAAGACACGGTCATGACACGGTCTGTGGTGTAGAAAGCCTCCTCTACTCCATCACCATGGTGGATGTCGATATCAATATACAGAACTCTTTGATGGTACCTGACAAAATGAGATCAAAACATGTCTCATGTTGACATCAATCCTAAAGGGAATTTATCAGCAATATAACAAATTTACAAAAAGAATGAACAGATTACAAAAATAACAAATGAATGAGAAACAATACATAAATAGTCATTTAAATCAGAAATCTCTCTCTCCTTCTCTAATGCCCTCTGGTGATAAACATCTGAAGTGAGAAACTGGAATGTTAAAGATTCTTTCTATTCTTTCTTAAAGCTGAAGCGTAGGAGCAAAGACGCATCAAGTGAGGTGTCCCGATACCACTTTAACATACCGAGTACAAGTCGTTTCATTTGCATACTTGAAACCGAGGTACAGAGTACTGACCTGGCGCGTCCCAAAGCACGCGGTGAACAGGACTTTTCAGAACGGCCCACATCTAAAGCTTATAAAATCAATCATAACTACTATTGCTTTAGTTGGTGAAATGGGCTCATCTCCATTAGTTTGTAAGCCATGACAATTATGCATAAACATTTATGTAAAAAAAAAAAAAATACATAAAAAAATTATGTATATAAAATAGACGGTACTTATTGTATAGTTTTGGGAAACATGGAAGGGATGCAACTTTTGTAGTGCCGTTTCGGTCATTTCACGTGTGACAACACTGAAGGAAGATTGTGTGTGCCCACAACTAGGCACATTTTCACTCATGTCATAATATAGTGTGACAAAAGTGAAAGAAAAATAAACACCTGTGGAGGTAAACGAAACGAAAACCAAGAAAACCCCTAAACTCGGTTACGAATAAGAGAGAGAGAGAAAAAAAATGCACTGGAAGCTCACTTAACGTTGCTCTTACTTTCTACAATTAAACTTAAAGAAAAGCGAACTCAAGCTGACCTGATTGCAGTTTACACTTATAGCAATTTGCTGTTCGTAATCAATAAATAAATAATCCTACTTGATTGCTACTCATCAAATTGGTCAACGTAGACCCCGTTTGACACAAGTGCAGCAATAGAGGAACAATGTTATGAATAGAAGACCGAGGTCTGAAAAGAAGATCATGGGACGGTCTGGTATGGTATGGCATCAGGACATCCCTAAAACTAATGATCTTTACTGATCATAAACAAGGTTGATCATATAATGGGAAATAAAGTTAATTTGATAATATATACAAAACCACTGTTCTGCAAACATGTACTAAGAATATAATATCGGGTGTAGCATAGCATGACAGACGATGTATTGCTAATTTTTTTGGTCATGTTCAAATAATTTTACAACATTCTGCTTTGACTAAATGATAAAATAAATCACCAGCTTAAACTGCATGTTTTTGTTCCTTGACAAAATGTACAAGCTGCATTATATATCGATTATTTATTAATAATAAAAATTTCATCCAACACCAGGCTTAAAGCCTGATCCTAAACAGGACGTACTTGAGTAATTCCAGGATGGCCAGCACGATGTCGTTGACGTAGCAGAAACCAGACGCTTCCGACTTCTTGGCATGGTGAAGGCCGCCCGCCCAGTTGATGGCGATGTCTGTCTGCTGCTTGTTTAGTTTCACGGCACCAGCTGGACAGAGAAAGTTTTTCAGTCGGTCTTTAAATCATCTGCCGTTTATTAGAACCCGTAAAGTGACAGTGACTTACGGAAAATAATTAAAAACGCTCGACCCTTCTAGACAAGAGCGCTTACCGACAGAGCCGCCTGTTGAAAGCTGACAGAACTCGAACAGGCCATCGAACACGGGACAATCTTCACCCACGTTAACTGAGGAAGGAATGCAAAATGAGCACATTATTAGCAAAAAGGAAGTGAAACACATTAGCCAGACAACTTCAGAGCTATTTTTAATAAATTATTCTATTAAATATGTTTTTTCCCCTCCGACTATAAAGTAATCGCTTTGGTAATTAGCATACAAGACCGATGATTAGGCTCGAGCATCATCATCAAAAAGCCATCATGTTCATTCCCGGCTTACACAGCAACACCTCATTAGCCATCGCTCCAATTTCACACTTGGCATTAGCCATAAATAAGAGGCGAAAAAAATGCTGAGAAGGTTTAATCACAGTCTGATTAGTTCATGTATTTGTGGTAATTATTCAGGCGGGGCAGCAGTTCAGTGCTGTATCTATTCATTACACCTGAGCAGCACTACTCATAATACTGTTAATAATTACGCCCAGACAGACGCGTCGAAAAAAGTGCTCCATCAATAACCAAAACTGTGTTTTTCAATAACCAAGGCACAGCTCGTTTCAGAGACACGCTGTCCTACGCTGCACCGTTAAATTAGAGCGAATTCCAACAACAACAAAAAAAGTTTACACCAAAAGTTCTTAACTTTAGTCTAAATTTTACTAAAAAAAAAATCCTGGACAAAGTTTATAAACCAATATTAATTAAATGACTATTAACTTAAATCTGAGCCAAGTCACCACCTGGATTTAACCAAGCAAATATTTTAAAGTCTTGCACTGAATGATGACGTATTATGGTTCAGCTAGAAACAGTGTATTTAACCCTAACTGATGCAGCGGGGAGCTTCTCATTTCTGAAACGACCACGTCAGAAGACACATCCTGTGGTTGTGGCACAGATGCTGCTCTGTTTCATAAAGGGCAAAAATCTGTTGCACTTTAGTTGATTTAGCAGCTGTTGCTAGCACTGCTATGGAATCACCGCGCTGCAGGAACTCACTGATGACATCAGCGCTTTATGAATGTGCAGAGGAAAAATATTTTATGCAGAATATGCAGAATTCCGGACTGCACAAGCTGCATCTGTGCGCTCAGACAGTCTCTAAAATAAATAAATATAAATACAGATCTGTGCCACAATAGAAAAATAGAAATGCGTTTTCATTTGAGTCACTTCATGTTGGCAATGCGACTTAATTTTTTTTTGGTTTGTTTGACCATTCTAACAACTCGTATTGAAGTGTAAACCATCGTCACATTTATACGGGTATACCTTCACACACCAAATACTCCGCTTAATACATTACCCTTAAAAAAAAAAACGTAAACCATAAAAATAGGCATTATATGTACTCACATCTCTGCATCTGCTTGCTGTACTCGGACATGTTATCTGGGCGGATGGAGCGGAGGAACTTGATGTAATCGTCACTGTGATATTTGGTCATCTCTTCAGCGTTGGCTTTGTGTGGCCTCTATTGAGGGGAAATAAAAAAACACGGCAGATATAATTTTTCATGTACGTCCTGCGCATTGCTTGAATTTGTGACAAAATAAACGAAATGTTTTCATCTATGTTTACCCTACGCGATGCATTCCTACAAAAACTATACCTCCATACAATACCCATCGCAGCAAAACAAATTGGAACCGGACACAAATCAGCAAACAATCATCATCTTTTGGACAAAGTGAAGAAAATTATTCTTTGGATACATCATCAAGTGAAGTTGTTCCTGCTAATTTTTTTGGCACCCATGGTGCTACGTCATCACTAAATCTTGCACAAAATGGGGAAAAACAAACAAACACTTTGCTTGGATTTCCGCTGAACTAAACAAGTTTTAAACAGCTCCAGGACATAAGTGCAACTTAGCCACCATTCGATTCAGCTTATTCATTCATATACTGAAAATGCATCGTATGCAAATTTTCTATTCTTCAGGCAAACATTCTGAAGTTGTGTTGTGCAGTTGTTTTTGGAATTGCGTCTCTTGACAGAGGTCGTCGACAAAAGTATCCATAGTTGAGTAGTGTTTCCACCTATACGGAAACTGTCGTGAACGAGGACCGAAGGGAAAAAGGTGACAGGATGATTCCGAGAGAGATTTAATAAGATGGTACTAAGAATGCTGTCACCGTCACGGGAGTGTATTGTGTCAACATTACGAGAGCAAATCGTCTCCTTCTGCAGCGGTTTGCAGCAACCATCGTTCTGGGACATGTGCAAACGATATGAACACTTCCTACAGTGAGACGGTACACATATTACAAACACTTACATTACGCATACTGTGCTAAATCAACATGTTAACCAGGGCTGAAAATTCCTCGATTACAAAAAAACGATCGAGGCAAAATCTTCTGCCTCAAAGCTTCTTTTAATTAATGGTAAAAGCTTGCGGTATGTTTTAGCGCAATTATTTGTTTGGCGTGACACAGCGCGCTTCTGGGTGCAAGCCGCCATTAAACACCGACAAAGAAGAAGCGCTTACGTCACCCACAAAGCGGAAGGAGACACAGTTAGCTGTGTATTGATTTGAGTGAGCGTTCTATCGCGGGTTGCAAAGTGGACGGGAGCGATAAAAAAAAACTTGTCAATGAAAAATGATTTCAGCAACAGGAAACATTGCAATGAAGGTAAGCATGTCAACATGCTCTGAACTGACGCTTGCCTTGCGCTTTAAAGCAATCACAAGTTCTTTTAAAGACTAGTGTGCACACTCGTCCAAGAGAGACATTGATATTCTAATAAATATATATTGACTTAAAACACAATGTATGCACTCTTGTTCCTGTCCATGGATTTTGGCATCCTAAATGTCAAATGGCATTCCAATAAGAAGTCCGTAAAGGCTTATGTTATGCCTGAGCTGTATATTTAGAAACTTTTAAAGTTGCACAACTTAGTGTTTTTGTATACTTATTTATTTTAATATGTGCCTTAGTTTTTTTAATACTTCTGTCATTTGAAATATCCTTTTTTTCTTCTTCAGTTTTTGCATCTGAGAAAAGGCTTTAAAATAATGTATGGCACTGTAATGCCATTAATCTCAGTCAACAATTGATTAATCTTCTAACATCAGCTTATTATTTCAATAGAAAAAAAAAGTTTAAAACTAAATCACTGAAACAAGATATTGAGATGCGCTGAACAAACAGGACTGAAGAGTTTTCATAGACTGGCTTACGTAGATCTCCATCTTCCTGTAGAGGCCATAGTTGAGGAGCAGGTTGTGGGTCATGCGGATGCGATGGGGCTTCATGGGGTGACCCTGGCCATAGTAATAATTCCCAACATCCCCTGCAAAACATGCGTCAGACAGAGTGAGCATGAGCACTTTACAAGTACATAAGGATAGTTTGAAAAACTTTATGGGCAAAAAAGGCGAACATTTTAAATGTATTTAGAGAAAATGAATAAAGAAAAAATTTATATACATTTTAATCATTTAGCTGCATGCACAGCTTAAAGTGGTGGAAGGAAAGATGCACTGAGCTGCATTTAAAGAAAAGCTTCCAGGAACAAACTGCAGTTTGTTACCGCGTAACCACACACACACAGAGCTAATCGAGCATCCTCCATCCATCCTGAAAACTCTCGAGCAAACAATACCACCCCCCACACCCAAAAAAAAATAAAAAATAAAAGATTTGATTGTTCGTTACATCGCAGAGACAAGCGCACACAGGAAAAAAAAAACTCAATTAGCTCTTCAGCTAAACTCGCTAACTTTGATTAGCTATTCTCTCGTGCAGACCTGCTAGCATGCTAGTCACGAATAAGAGACTAGACTTGCTGAAATATGTGTAAATATATATATTTCCCTATTTTTTTTAAAACGTCATTTTACCGTAAAAAAATAATTATGCTTATTTTTTTAATGGTGGAAGAGCTTTTCAGGACGCTCAGAGCTGATAGTTTTATTATTTCTCCAGCGTTGCTAACTAGCTAGCTAACATATAGTGCATTATGCTAACCGGCTAAAACAAGCTAACAATCAGCAAAAGAGCGGAAGAGCGTTATTCACACTACGTCTAACCGAATGAAAAGGGAAACGGCTCGTTTTCATCGCGGTGGATTTGAAAATATGAGCGTGCGCCTCCGCGCCAGGTCTCTTACCGTCATAATAATAGCAAACTTTCTTCTTTGTTCCTTGAGAAGTCAGCGCCATTTTAGCTCCAGTGAGAGTCTGAGGCTGCAGCCTGCCGGGCTTTCTGAGCAGCCTACTTCAACCGAGTCTTGGCTCCAAGCGTCTGCACCAATCATCTTTCATCCTGCCGTTCCTAGGGGTGGGACCATCGGGTGTCTGGGCCAATCAGCTCCTTACGCTGGTTCCCTCAAATTCTTTGGCTCCTCAAGACAGGAATTGTCATTCATATAAATCAGAAACAAAAGCAACAAAAAATAATGAGGATATGGTTTTGAGTTATGATGAAATTTGTTCTGAGGTGAAGCAAATAAATACTTATTTAATTTGCCATTTAATGAATAAATTAAATAATAAATAATAAATAACACAACAGGTGTATGGATCAAATCTTTGGGTCCGGGTTAGATTTCCCGCCTCGGGGTCTGTGTGCAAGGAGTTTGCATGTTCTCCCCGTTCTTGGTGGGTTTCCTCCGGGTACTCCGGTTTCCTCCCACAGTCCAACGACATGCAGATTATATACTGAGCGGACAGGCAATTTGGAAATATCAATTAGACTACATTGCATGTCTTTGGACTGTGGGAGTTAGTTCGCATGTTCCGCCTGTGCTTGATGGGTTTCCTCCGGGTACTGGTATGGGTAACGGTACCAGGAGGAGACCCATCAAGCACAGGCAGAACATGCAAATTCTTGACATAGACAAACCTGAGGAAGGTTTCCGCGCTGGAGTTGCAAGGTGACATCTATGAAGTGTTTCATAGCTTACATAATGCTGCAGTAAGTATATTAGCAGTTCCAATTTAACAAAATATTAATAGTTTTGGAATGTAATGTAATCAACACAGACAAATTAGACAAATGTTCCAGTGCTTTTATACCGAAGATCAGTGTTACTAGTATTACTAGGGCACACACAAATACACTCACACACACACACACTACAGGCAATTTTGGGAACAGCAATTAGCCTAATCTGAAGGTCTTTGAACTGTGGGAGGAAACCGGAGAACCCAGATGAAACCCACCAAGCACAGAGAGAGCATGCAAACTCCATGCACACAGAGACGGGAATCGAGCCTGGCCAAGGATCGAACCGGGACCCTGGAGGTGCAAGGCAACAGTGCTAACCACTACACCACCACTACACCACGCCTTTTTTCAAAGCTATAGAGCTAAAATAAAATAAAGCTCTAAAGTAGGCTTTATTTTAAGACATGAAGGTCAGCTGTTATGGAGAAAGTTCTGTATTGTCACGTGCATTTGCAAAACCTATCGAGCACCGAGATGAAACTGGCTCTCACGAAGGTCATCCCAGCTCGATTTTACAGCGTGGCCTACAAGAGTTACGAAAAAATGGTGAGACGTTGGCATTCTTTTTTCTAATCAAAGGTTTTTAGTGGAGCTGAGATCAGAGTTCTAAGCAGGTTAAGTTCTTCTATGCCTACTTTGATAAGCCATTGAACTCGCTTTGTGCTCAGGGGCATCGTCATGCTGGACAGGATCGGAACTCTACAGCATAGAAAGACATTTTGTGTGTTTTTAATGTAATTTGAGAATGCATTCCTCCTGGATGGTATCTAAGCACTAATGAAACCCTGGGATAACTGTAACAGGAGATTATATAGAGAAATAAGATATTATAGTTTTTACTATCATAACTGTGTTCTGTCACGTATAACAATCAAAAGTCCCTGTTTGCCTCGATGCATTTCATATTTTGAAAACCAGTAGTGCTAATTATGTGACCTATGTTTCTAAAATGATTTTTTCCTGCTTCGAGATAAAAGGGGCAAAGATGCAGCCAATTGTGCACAGACTATATTATTTGCAGTATAGTTAAATTGCAGTTATGTGTATCGCTCTATATACACACACACTATATGTCCTGCCCTCGTAATGAGCTCTTTCAGGGGAGGCACTAAAGATCTCTTTAGAGCAGTTTGGGGAAAAAATACATATGGGTGTGACATATATTCACAAAAAAGACACAGGAGCAACAAAATGATTATGATCATATATATAACGTGTCGGTAACTATGCAACTGTTGATGATCCTGGCCGGTTCCCTCCCAGTGCTTAACATGGCTCAAAGTTGCTCAGACATGTGTACTGTATATGCTGTATATGTTCGACTACATGTTCGAGAAAAAGAGCTGGAAAATGAGCCCGACAATAATCCAATTAAACATTAATGCACCTAGGAATTACTGCGTCCTCAAAATTAGAATAGTGATCTGATAGTTACAGATCCAGTAGAAAGTAAGATTTTAGTGTCCTATATGAGAGAATAAGAGACATGCAAAGCAGCCTTAACCAGTGACCCGGGCATGATCAAGGCACATGGAGCAGAAAACCAGATGCCATAGCGAGGTCTTTAAATCCTCCCTTGGAAGAGCTCATTACCAGGGTAGGACATATACAGTAGTATATATATGGAGCAGTATACATAGCTGTGATTTAGCTTTAGTTAAAGACTGAAAACATCTTTCTCAGTAAACAGTGTGACTATATTAAACAGATAATAAATAGGAATGTGTAAGAGAAAATGCACAACAGGGGGTTACAAAAAACAAATGCAGCAAAATAATATTAAGGCCTGCTACTTCGCCCATTTATCTAAAAGTGACAAATTTTAGAGGCTCACACAGTTAGCACAGCTGGTTTTAAAGTCAAAGCAGGCCTTTTGATTATACAGAATCAAAAACTCAGTTATAAGGATAAAAAATTGCCTTGATTTCTCTACCCCTGCTACACTTTTCCCAGTGTTTCACTACCATCAAGGTGGAAAGTTTTCTCAGGATGCCAGCCATGATTGGACTGCCTGAAACACTGGGCTCCAAGGAACTCCTTTAATGAAATAAACATGTTGAAATGGATAGGGACGAGGTCAGGATGTGGCAATAACTCCCAGTCGAGTTCCTGTAAAGTGCAAGTTGTATTTGTGAATGATTGTGTGTACAGTTCCCACAGACGGTTGTGTCTCTTCCGCAAGTTGGTGACAAGTTACCTGTCAGTTTTCAAGGATCAGGTGTTCCACTTGCTGAATGTTAACGGGAACGACTGCAGTGGACTCAGAGCCACCTTGCATGTGGGGCTTTCTTTAAAGCGTTTGCACCCCTATGCATGCAGGAAAAAAAAATACTCTTTATCGTTTAAGATATTACAGTACTGTGATATATGTGATATATGTTTATTATGTCTGTATTATTTCACAGGTCTAAAACCATTCACTATTTATATAAAAATTCAATGAAATGTTCATTTTTTTTTATATGTGATGATTGTTCAATAAAAAAAAAGAAAAAATTGGAAAAAGAAAGAAAAAAGAAGTTCAGAGGTTGATATACAGTGTCATGACTTCAAATATATATACAGCAAATGCTAGAGAGCAGTTTCACTTACAGTCACTTCTGCGTTTCTGTGTCTGACGGAAACGCAAACAGCTGACTGAAAGCATGCTTTAGAGTACATATGGGATTCAGATTTAGTTTCCTAAGCTTGAGAATTTTTAGGTCATCAGGTCTAAAATAGCCACCTGTAAGCTTAAATGTAGTAAATGATCTTTCTTATGACTAATAGCATGTCATGGACTGTGTAGGAACAGGAAGTGGAGTAAATAGTAACTGTGCTGAGGTTGTGATTTTCTTATGATAGCATACCCAATACTGTTTTACTGCTTTTATACCACGTCAGTTTGCAAATAAAACACCAGTAATTTTTTATTAACTTCATGTAACTTTCTGTCATCGATTATTTTGGTAGCTCAGTGTGTTAAGGCTCTGAGTTACTGATCGGAAGGTCGCTGGTTCGAGGCCCATCTCCGCCAAGTTGCCACTGTTGGGCCCTTGAGTAAGGCCCTCACTAAACAACATAAAACTTAATCCTATCTGCTCTAGGTGTGCTGTATAATGGCTAACCCAGTGCCCTGCCCCAAGACTACTAACAAAGCTGGGATATAAAGAGCTCCATCTCTGTTAGACAAAATATAGTTTGAAGTGATACTAAGAAACCATGAGGAGCAGGATTTTTATTTTTCATCCTGAAGACTTTTCCTTGGGGTGGCGTAACTACAACCGGTAGCACTGTGGCCTTGCACCTTCAGGGTCTGGGTTCGATTCCCGCCTCAGGTCTGTATGCCCCTGATGAGGCGTATTTCTCACAAAATCACTGCGCATGAACTCTTATCATCTGTATAACAAATCAGAACAAGCTGATTAATATAATATGTTAAAATAATGTTGTAAAAAAGAGTGTTTTAATGTATACATATTTAATCACAGCTGCATTTACTGCTAAACATTCAATCATGCTGTGGTACAAAATGTCTTAAATTAGTATATATATATTTTTAATTAACAAACATTTCTAATACAGACTTGCACTGCAGCTATCTAACAGCAGGGGGAGCTCTATGTCCACATTTAACCTGCATGCGTTCTTGAATCGGTACAAAAGGTTAGCTGAAATTGATGTTTGCACAGCAGTGTTTAAACAGAATGATAAGTAGCTGTTTATTATAGATGTACTTATATTATTTATAGACACACACACATACACGTGCACACACACACTGACTGCAGTGACAAGTTCACACAAGTTCATCGGTCGAAATCTGCTGGTCGTCGAAGGACGGGTAGCCACTGAATGAAAGAGCGGCCAAGGTTGTTAGAATGTTATGTCAGAACTATGTAAGGTTTTCATTCATGAAATAAAAAGCTGTAAATACAGCTTAGGGCATAAACATAGGGCTCCGGTATTCTTTTTCCTTCATTAGTGATCTTTTGCACACACAAGTCATCTTTTGCGACACAGAGTCACAATTGGTCTGATCTCCATCAACTGTTTTCTTTAGGCTCGGATTAGACTAATGGATCGGTTCAAGTGAAAATGAATGCCACGCATTAGTATAAGGCTGGCCGGATCGACGGGAATTCTTTGGTTGTTTCAGATTTGTCAAACGTCGGGCATTTGTGATTCATTTCTGTTTACGTTCTGATGACGATCCTATAAATAGATTGCAATCATTTAACACCCGTTTTCCTTTTCCCACCACAACAGTGTAGAGTTAGAGTTCCCTTTAACACATCCGATTTTACAGATTTTTAGCAACACGTTGTAAACTGTTGATTTAATTATACCTTTAATCTGTTTCAGCTACATCTACATCTTTATGATGATCGGTGTCGACTATTAGGATTGAAACAGGCACAAAAACCGTTCCCAGGCTTGGATCGACCGTCCTGATAGAAAATGGTGAACTGTACAGTAAATAGAAACTGACTAAAGTGCTTGTGGTTTAGATTTTGACACAAGGCCTGAGAGAATCAGATCTGATTACTTCATGCTTATTAAACTGATTTTGTATATTTCTGTGTTTATAAGAGTTTTGGGATTTTTCCTCAAACAAAACTTCATGTTCTTGAACATGAGTAAAAAAAATCCTAAATTGAGTTACATTGCTTCTTACATAACTCCTTATGTAAAAAGGTTTTTCTCCAGTGGTTTCAGGACCACTAATGATTATGAATACTATATGGTAACTTGTGATTTGTCCCTTTCCTCTTAACTTCTTTACACCACCAAGAATGACAGACACTTCTCACTCTTCTTTAGGTAACCAACATTTATTTACCATTATCAACTTTACAATAAAACCAGTAACATCTTTTAACATTAGCAAAATAAAGAACAAAATCGGTCAAATTTATTTACAGAGACAAAAAAAGCAGATCAAGGCTCACATTTAACACATAACAACTCTGCTTCTTTTTTTAAAAACTTTAAATGTGAACATAGCAAGCTCAAATGTGTGTTTATATGTGTACGTGTATGTGTGTGTGTGTATGTGTTTTTAGCCAAGATGGAAATTAAAATGCAATTTCAAACAAACAAGACAAAGCCTTCTGGATATTTAAAATGGTTCTCTATACACCACAAAATACTTAAATTTGGGTTAAAATATAGGAATGTAGAAAGTTGGCGAGTCTTTTTTATTTTTTTTTATTTCTGTTTTTTTTTTCATTATTTTTTTTTAACAGTCATTATGTGGTGATGTTCGTCTTGCACTTGATTTTATATTATTAGCATCTCTGGTGATGGTTGGATTGAAAGATGCCTCCTCTTCATCTCATCCTCTCATACTCTTCTCTCCAGCGTCGATGTCTCCGATCGAATGCGGCCTAAATTCAAGAGTCCCGGATCTTTGCGCCATTAATAGGGAAGTGAACTAGTGAATCTAGTCTGTTGTTTCTCATTAATCTTGAAGAAAGTGGCACGAGGAGTCTCTCTCTTTTTTTCCCACATACATGTGTATATATACATATACATATATTCATGTATATATACATATGTATACATATACACACATATATATAAATATATATATAGAATTTTTTTTCTTGAAAAACAGTTCACAACAGTTCCTCGGGACGTACAATCAATCACTCCTTCTGTTCGGATGCTGCAGGTGTCGAGTTGGTCTCCTCTGTCGGTTTCGTGGGCTCAGTCGAGGGGGCGGCGGCCTCTTCCTTGGGGGCGGCGGCTTCCTCGGTTTTGGGAGGAGCCTCCTCCGCCTTGGGGGTCTCGGCCGGGGCAGCGGCAGCATCGGCGGTGTTCTCTTCGGGTTTGGCCTCCTCCTCCTCCTTCTTCTCCTCTGTGGCACCGTTTTCAGCAGGTTTATCCTCCTTTTTCTCTTCCTCCTTCACGGCTTCCTCCTTCACCTCAGTACTCGCCTTCTTGTTCTTTTTCAGCGACAGACCCTTGAATTTGAAAGAATTCTTCAGCGAGAACTTCTTCTTCTTCTTTTTAGGGGTCTCCTTGGCCGCTTCGCCTTCGGGCTTGGCGCCTTCGCCCTCGGTGGCGGGCGCGGGTTCGATCGCGTCTCCCGCTCCGGCCTCGGTCTCCTTGGCAGCCTCCGCCGAGCCGTTTGTGGTGGCGCCGGAGTCACCCTCTGCTTTGGCGGAGACGTCGCCGTTTGTCTTGACGTGTCCGTTCTCCTGGAATGCATAAACAAAACACGATTAGTTTTACTACTTCCGCATTTTACCCTCTTTTTTTTAAAAAAAAAAGAAAGAAAGAAAGAAAGAAAGAAACATTTGTCCATAATACGTGTGGTAACCAAATCGAAAAGATGCGCGAAAGATTTGTGTAAATCGTCGTCGAGCAGCACACAAAAGCAGGTGACGCCTTGCACTACCGCCATTCACGGTGCGGGGGCGCTCGCGTCACACGCAGCTACGAAGCTCCGAGACGCGTCTCGAGACAAAAGACTGCAAAAAATCGATCTCTCTGCTTCTCTCCCTTTCGACGATAAATCTCAATATAAAGAGATGTAAATATAATAATAACAATAATTAAATAATAATAATAGTATTAATTATGTCTTAATTTTAAAATGCAAAAATAAAAACCTGTCTTATTGAAAATGCCGTTAGTAGTGCAGGTGTCGGCGAGGCTCGCGCCTTAAATGCACGCGACGATGCTCGTTTAAATTTCTGTTGGGGGGAGCCGTAACATGCACGAGCGTCTTTATTAGAGATATTAGTGATAATTGGTGTGAGCGAGAGAGAGCGAGAGAATAGGCTGTGTGTGTGAGAGAGGGTGATGTAGGATGTCTGTGTGTGAGGAGATGTAGAGACGTGGGTGTGTCGCATGCCCACCTGTCCGTTAGTCTTGGCCCCGGCGGTGTCCGGTGATGCGGCGTCGGTGGCGGCTTTGCCCTCCGCGGTCACTCCTCCCTTAGACGCCTGAGATCCCATGATGTGCGCTTGTTTTGATTTCTGTTGCTTTTTGGTGAATCAAAAATGTATATATTAATATATATATATATATATATTCAGAACCACGAAGTAAATCCAAATCAACAGGCTGTTCGTTTGTGAATCCCAAAAAAAGCTGCAAAAGCAAGGAAAAAAGAAGTTGAAGAAGAAAAAAATTGTTTTTTTCCTGTGTGTAAATCGGTTCTGTCGAATAGTACAGGAGGACTTCTCAGCTCCTGGTCGTCCGTCGCTACTACTAAACCGATACTAGTTGAACGGCGCTTGAAGATAACCCCAAGCCCCACCTATGGGCGTGTCCGTGAGAATTCCACCAATCAAACAAAATAGATCCGGAATGCAGACACGCCCCTACGTGGCTCCGCCCATTTAGTCGATATCAGAAAGAGAATGGCTTTTAAATGTCTGAGGGACCTGTTGTTGTTGTAACTGAAACTAATGATTAGAAATCACAGCATTATTGGTTTTCTTCTTTATTTTTTTTATCATTATGTAGTTCATTTGACTCATCTTTAGTGTTAGAAAACGAACACATTAAATACATAAATAAATAAAAAAATAAAATAAATGTAAATACAATTTTTCAACTAGCATGATGTGTTGCATGTGACTTATAAGATCACTGACATCATTAGATACTACTACTATTTCTACTACTACAACTACTACTACTACTACTAATAATAATATACTTGTATTTGAAATTCACAATACTTCAGTTAACATGATGTGTTACAAGTGATTTTTAAGATAACTTACATCACTGAATAATAATAACAATAAACATTTATAATATTATACATTCATGCATTATGCAATTGCTATGGACCATTTTTAATCCACTCATCATCTACCTGATCGACATGCATTGATACATTTCAGTATTTGATATATCTACCAAATGTCTGGATCCACAGAATTTTCCTTACATTAAAATTTAAGATCCAAGACAGTTTTTAAACTAACAACAGAAAATCTAATACTATCAGACCTAACACCACTCAACTTTTTTTCCCCCCCTTTGGCATCATTTTAAGCCAGTAATCTATCAGACTCAGCCCAGAACTGTCACTGCACTAAAGGAGCATCAGCTGTGTATGTAACATTATTAGTTCTGATACACAAAGAAATGTTCTACAATACTGTGCTGTGAAGTCAGAGGTCATCCAAATGAGCGTTTGCTTTAATTTATACTTTGAAATACAGTTTTGCCTATGGATAGAGACTTTTTAAGCAACACTGTTCACTAGGTTGATATATATTAAAATAATATATCGACTCCTTTTGGGACTGACACCACGCAAACTGTGGTTTATGCTTGCGGATAATTCATCGCTCCTGTACATTCAGGCATTTGCCCATTTATAATTTGAAATAATTGTTTATTACTTTTGGCCAATCTTGACAATCTATGTTTATGTACAGAGGTAATGTAGATATGATTATATTTTTATTACCTGCAATATATTTAAAAAATCATACATCACGAGGTGGGACAGATTGACCTTCATGATAATATTTTCACATACTGGATCTCTGCATTGTTAAACAGGTGAAAGAGTATGGACAAATTAATACTCAGCATCTATCATGAGGCTACAAGGGTCTTTTTCTTTACTTTTTAAAAAGCATTATACATATTAATTTTTTTTTTTTCCCAATCTGGGGTCTGGGACCCTATGGGTCTCTGAAGCACAGCCATGGAGCCCATGTTTTTAAGTTTTTTTGTTTTAGTGGTGGAAATTATAGTTCAAGAAGTTAAAGTTCAAGAATGACTTTTTAAATGTCCAAATTTTTTTAAATATTGATTGCCAATATATCGACCGTGTCTCTAGACCTCTGTCTCTAGACCTCTGTCTCATTCCTTAGCCTTCCAGATGACCCAAAGTCTCAGAATACTTGCATCCTCAGGGTAAGTTAAAATTCTTGATATGTTTGAGAGAGAGAGAGAGAAATGAAAGAATGTCATGTAAAATGTTACACACTACTGTTTTTTAGCTGGATAGCCGAAAGAGTTGGGAGTTTAAGAGTTAAAGGATGGAGACTTCAGTGCTCAGATCTTTTTTTTAGTGTGATTTATTTATTTATTTATTTATTTTCGGGGTTGGGCAGATCCTCTCATTCTGCATGCTGTTTTGCTGACTCCTTTCTCCTCCTCCTCCTTCTCATTTCCAAATCAGCTGGTGTGAAAGGGTCTCATTGTCATGAGAAGACTCGAGAGCGGTGATGGGCCACAGAGGAGCCTGCATTTCACACGTTTTTTTTTTTCTTCTTTTTTTTTAATGCCTTATCACGGGGGAGATAAGTGCACGAGGACCCCAGGCATGAATGTGAATGGTCATGTTGATGATCGTGGGACGGGACGGTGAAACGGAAGGAGTAGCTGAGAAATGTTATCACACACCTTTTAACCATCAGGAATGTTTGGATCACAGCAGGGGGCGAGGCAGAAGGGTGGAGGTGCTGCGAGACGACGAGACAATAGAAACTTTTCGATGAAACTTGAGGGTTTTTGTGTCTTGTTCAGATGGATCCTGTGTGGAGGGAAATAAATAAAACATTATATATTGACCTTCTCTTGGCAAGAATTCTTTAGATTGTGTCCAAGGGTGTTGTATTGTTTTTGTAAATGTCACTCCGTAGCCTTTACATCTAGCATTTTAGCCATTTTTTTTGTTTTGCAGTTTTTTAAAATATAAACTAAAAAAATAAATAAAAAATAAAAAAATAAATATATATAGGGCTCAAGATTGTGCAGTATATCCTTTTTTAGCACAACATAGGCAATATGATGTACTGAATTGTATTATATTTTAACCAACTACACAAACATGACTGAGCAAACCAGATAATAAAAATGTTTAACCCAGGCAAAGAAATATCACAGATACACATCATTACAATGTTTTTATGTGTTTTTTTTTGGGTCGTTTCTATGAGCCCCGCGCCAAAAAAAAGCTCTACATTTTTGTGCTATCATCCGCGAATTCCGGTAGAAGGAACAAAAATTGACACATTATAAAAGTAATGGTCTGTACCACTTTTTAGTGTTTTTAACCTGAGGGTGTTTTTTGGTACTAAACTGTATTGCGCTGCGAATAAATATCATAAGAGTGTATTCTATTGGAGAATTGATGATGTTTTAATGTTAGTTCAGCCATATTGGCTCTGGAATCTATTGTTTGTGAGACCTACACACACACACATAATTATGTAAGGGGAAGTGTAATTTGAGTGTGTAGTCGGCTCTTACGCAACTTTTGAACCTTAAACTCGTCAACTTTGAGTGCAGAAGTTTCTACCTAAATGTCTAAGTGCCCTAAACGAAGGGCGCAAGAGGAGGGCGAACATGATGCAAGTCACCGACTCCACTCACTTTTTTATTTATTTTTTTGGTATCTAAGATGTATCTAACTCTTTACAGCATCTCACATGTTTGGCCCCTCTCTCACTACAACCCCGAGGCAGTGAACCGGTTTCAGCAATGTTCAACGTGGGGCATCTTATCTCTCCTTCTTTTTTCTCCCCACAAGAGTCAATGGTGCTTTTTGTTTGCCTGCCCAGATTTCATGCCTGAACACAGAGTGAGATTTATACCCTGAAAAGGCCCTATTGTTCTCTTTTCAGAAAGCCAACTGATGAGCATCACAAGCTGGGGTGAGGGGAGGCTCCGGGGGGAAACGGGTGGTGGAGAGAGTGAGAAAGATGAGTGAGCGAAAAACATCGACACTGTATTGACGGGTACATGAACTCCTGATCGTTACATTTCAGCAGACGGTTGCGGCAGGGTGAAAGTAGCCGATTTTCGTGTCACATCCCAAATCCAGTGTTAGTTCAACATTTGTCTTAAACAAAAGCCGTCAAGGTAAAAACAGCGTTTGTGTCAGCTTTGTTCTCGTTTTTATTCTTTGACAGGGTGTCATCATGTGACTATTTATGTACTGAAATTACCTCATTGTCTGCGGCAGAACATCTAAGTATCTATGTCAACTATTTTTAAGTTAAGTTAAGCCTTTATTTTTCACATATACATTAATGTATAGTGAAATTCTTCCTCCTCCTTGGTCAGAGCGTAGGATCGGTCATGGAGCAGATAGGGTTAAGGGTCTTGCTCAAGGGCCCAACAATGGCACCCTGGTGGAGCTGGGGCTCAAACCGCCGACTTTCCGATCAACAACACAGTGCCTTGACTTTCTGAGCCTCCGCTGCCCGGTTTCATGTTTTCATGTCAACTATTTTCGTATCGGCCATGCTCACAATATTGGAAAAGTATTAAGTATAAGGATTGTTAAAGGTTTACCATAAATATTATTTGATTTTTCTTCTGAACCACTAATGCGAATTCAAATAAAGAATCATCATCATGATCATCATCATCATCATTCTCATCATCATCAGACAGGGGGCCTGAAGCCTATCCCAGGAGACAAGGCAGGGTACAATCTATCCCAGGGTACGCACATAAACACACCCAAACTCTATGCTCACAGAGGTGGGATTCGAACCAAAAATCCCCTGGAGGTGCAAGGCAACAGTGACAAGAAAAACAGGTTTATCACCTTCAAATACAGAATCTAGTGTTTTTTTTTCTTCAAAAATGTTTTGGAATTAGTTTCATGGCAACTCAACTGAGCGTCAGTATCAAATATAAATATGATCCTTTTCCCCCACCCATTTATCTGTAACATATGTGTGATTTCCATGAAGGGGAATTCCGTTATACTTCCTCATACTGAAGAAATAATGTGAATTCATTGTAAACAACTTGAGAAAGTAAACGCATATCACTAAGCATCTTGTATCAGTGTTTCCAGGAAACGTGTTTACGCAATTTATTTAGTTTTTTTAAACCGGCAACCATACAATCCAAGGATGAGTTGCACATGATCACTTAATAGTTTACAAAACCTTTATAATGTTATAATCTGTGATCCTTCACTGTGCCTTTTACCACAGATAGGTTTCATTTATTGTTTTTTTTTTCAATATATATATCTTTCCTTTTATTATTCCGGCTTTCAAAGTTTGAAGCCTTTGCATGAGTGTCAACATCATGAGCATATGGCGTAGAGAGCTATGAGACAGATGTCCAAGATGGCCCCTGAACAAAAACACAGAATCTTGACTTTAGCTTTGAGCACGAGTGATGAGCCGCTGTGAGGTCGAGATGTCAAAGGCCGGGTACCTCTCGCATAGCCATAGTTGGTTCGAATGGCATGGAGAAAGTACTTTAAGCCCCCCCCCTTCACCCCCCACCCCCCCTCACGCCCCCCACACATACACACTATGCAGGTCTTAACATTTTGTTGATGAAGTTCCATTCATCTCTTTCAGGAGGGCTGTAAAAATAATAGTAATTAAAAAAAAAAGTATGAATGTATGAGAAACATACCAACTCTAAAACAATAAGTTTTTTTTTCTGCTACCACGTCCAATCCCTTGGTTCACTTCAGGTTAGGTTTTCCATATGTCACTGCAGTAAAACAAATGACCTTTGGTTTGGAATTCACCTGCAATACCCATCAGAGCTCGCCATACTGACATCATTCATAAATGCGTAAACAAGAACCGCTTCTGTTTATCAGAAACCGAAACAGCTTCTCAGAGTTGCGAGGTGTTTTCCTCAGCGCAGGATTATACCTGAAATACTGAAACGGTTTCTCATGTTACCGACTTTTGCTTTCACTTTGCCACTCCCTCAGTGTTTCTTTTTTTATAACCACGAGTGAGCTGGGGGAAATCCCATGAGGAATATTACGAATGCCTGCCTTCCATATAACGTTACATCTAACATTGGGAAGTTAGGGACTGTTCATTGGAAGTGAGTGGGCAAATAAAAAAATAAAAAAAAAAAAGAATCCCCCTATTTTACCAGCAGCAGTGGCTCATAAAAATTCTGATGAGGAAGAATCACGTTGATAGCCTGATATAAAACGAAGTACAAGGCGTGTTCCAGTCGAACTGGGAATTAAGATGAAATTTCTGGTAAATGAAGTGATGGTGATGAGACTCTTAGCTGCAGTACAACATTTGTGCGTATGTCTGGCGATCCTGGCCGAGTCACTGCAGTCGTTCCCGCGAACATTCAGAGAGTGGAACGCCTGATCTTTGAAAATTCATGGATAACTTGTCGCCAACTTGCGCAAGAGCCACATCTGTCTGTAGGAACTGTACACACAATTATTCACCAACACCAATTTACCCTTGTACAATCCAGACCTTGCTCCAAGGCATTTCCACATGTTTGGGGCATTAAAGGAGTTCCTGGGAGGCCAGGGTTCCAGACGTAAAGCAAACAGTATGATCATTGCGCCATTTCCACATGTTTGGGGCATTAAGGGAATTCCTGCGAGGCCAGGATTTCAGACGTAAAGCAAGCAGTATGATCTTGGTGCCATTTCCAGAATTTAAAAAAATAAAACAAAGAAAACATTTTCCAACCTTACTACTGTAACTACTGTAGCTTGGGCATCCATCATCTTTTTCTCTTTCTTTGCCTGTGAAACAACTTCATGGTGGTGTGCACGCATTTCTGATGATAATGCCCTAATCCATAATCCCCTTTTCTTGTCTCAGTGTTTGCACAGGTATTCTACAATATTATAAGATATGTATCTTATAATAGAAATGCTTTTATAGACACACATTTTGTGCTTATACTTTGCCTTTGGCTGTCAAAAAAAAGGTTTACATATGATTTCTGCATCAATCGGTCTCCTGTTGCAGTTCCCATTTTTAATCACTATGTGTGATAATACTGTGCCACAATTGTGTAACCCAATGGAAACCAATGGAACGTTTTTTTTTAAATAGTCGATTGAAATCACAAGCCATCATCATCAGTCAAGCATAACCTATAACATATCTGAGGTGTTTGCATGAGAATGAAGAAAAGGGTAGCTTTCAGGATTCCATGAGTCTCCTGACCACTAACAAGCCTCTCTCAATAGCCCTCATGCCATCTCTTCACAAACACTGTGCAGCCTCTGTTACACTGCCATCTCAAAATGGTTTGTTTACTACAATAAGCAAAGAGCGGTATCGTGAATTCGATTAGGACGGCCACTCGGGCTGTCTGGGTATCGCAAACAGATGTTTCTTTTTCTCTGCTAGACACCACCTCCTCACCTGATCACTGCCACACGCAGCCTTTCCATCATGCGACTGCCTGTTAATGCTGAAGCAGGAGATACTGAACTACATCGGAACTGAAAGAACAATCAAATGAAATCGAAAAAATTTCCTCAGAATTCTTGAGAACTTCTCCATTTATGGTCACTACCTCTTTCTCGATTTCTTTTCTTTTCTTTTTTTTCGTTCTTCAATCTCGCCCCCTTAGCTAGCATGGCACTTGGGAGAGAAGATGTAGTTAACATGCTCACATGTATGAAAGGATGAAAAGAGAAGCGATTATTTTTTTCCCCAGCGTGGGCAGAGCAGCTTCTTCACATGCATACACACAGGGAGAAGTACGCGCTCACATGCTGGTCGATGCACGAGGAAGTGAGAGCCATCTTAGGAAATGCATCCTTATCTAGAAATTTATTGCCGTTTTTATTCATTTCCCCCCCTGAAAGAGCTGTATGTTATATGTATATGTAACAACGTACCTAGAGTGACCTCAGAACCAAAGAAAACTGTGATCAGGTTGTGATGGTATGTCTTCAATGGTTTTATATCAATATAACAGTTAATGCATATGCAATATCATGACAATGATCCTTGTTACCATAGTAACTAGATACCAAAGTAGGAAAAAAAAAGTCAAGGCATAGCTGGACTAGCTAAATATGCTGGAGCATGCTGTTATAGGAAAATAATCAAAAACAGGTCCTGTTTTTTATTTTATTTTATTTTTTATATATTTGTCCCGACGCAAAGTCAGTGTTACTCTTACTATGCGGAAGTTATCTATTAATTTCCAATAACAACATGCTATCAGAACAACAATGACTGGAAATAATAACATGTTAATACAAGCACTTTAATATGAAACTGAGATTTGGATTAAAGCCAAAAATGGTGTCAGAGCTGTGAATTATTGTTATTATCATCAAATATAATAAATCAACTCCTTCAGATGAATCACGATGTAGATTTCAACTTCTTCAACTATAATGCATTATAATAACAGTGTAGTAAATGTTCATAAGCTTTATAAGCAATGTGCATTGAGTTCTGTGGTCATATTAACAAACGTAATGTTAACCATACACGCAACAGCCAGAAAGATGTTATTTGTATTCCACTTTTATTGGAAGGTGTAAAGGGTACCAACGCGCAGTCCAGTGCACATGCATTTGAGAAAGGTGTTTAGAAGCGCACAGATGACGTCCCTACTGTACATGTAACACTAAGGCGCGAGGTTCTGTCTCTCTTCTGGGCGGTATAACACTGAAGGGTAAGTCTTATGCAACGTAATTAGGGGACAATATTTATAGAAGAGAACAATTAGAGTGTATACTGTAATACCACTGCTGTAGCTCTGAGGCAGAGACTTATATTGCACCTAGTGGAACAAAAATATACCTATACAGTGTCACTGTGTGAGTGTGCATTATCCCCAGTCAGCCTTAGGAAAAACAGCATAGTATACACACACACACGCACACGCACACACACACACACACACACGCATACAGACACACACACGCACACGCAGACAGAGAGAGATGGGAGGGAGTGGACGGTAATGCTGATAAATGGGATGATGGGACACTGACCCACTAATGCTGCAGCTGCACTGCCACTGGGCCTGTTTCGCCCTAGTGAACTGTTCCTCCTGTTCTTTCTAATGCACACACACACACACACACACACACACACACACACACACACACACACACACACACACACACACACACACACACACATGCACTTTAATTTGTGGTGTAACACATTGCCACTTTATTTTTAGTCCTCTGAATATCCATTTCTGTATCTGGATTTGGATTCAAACCCAAAGTGGGCGTGTCCTAAACTGAAAAAAAAAGTCTGCCAATCTTTAGTTAATAATAATAATAATAAAAGAAAATTGGTTAGTAACAAACTAGTTATTACTAGTAACTACCACGAATGTGGCCAGGCGCTAACTAAGGATGAATGCTGATAAATGCACTATACTAAATCCCTTAAATGCCGCCTTTTTGTCTCACGTTCTGAACGTCCCTAGACCCAATACACGCCTCTATTCTCAGTCAGTAACAAAAAAAAATAAATAAAATAATTAAACAGATCATGTGGCTTATGTTCGTCTCTACATTTGCATTCGTTTAGAACACATAATCTGTTCAGTCCTTGCGTATAATAACACTCTGTTGCTCTTATTCCGACGCAGACAGTCAGTGCAGACGGAGACGTCTGGCAGAAACAAACAACAGCAGCAGCAGCACACTGGTGCGATACAGCTCTTCCCGAACAGCTCTCGGTTTGTATGCAGATTACGCTCTGTCCACAAAAAGCGCAAAGTGACAAAATGGAGGGGCGCTGCCGAGACAACAAGGCCATGGGAAATGATGGAGTCGGTCTCCTGGTGTGATCGAGGGAACCGTGCTCGGGCTCACAAGCCGTGGGGCTTCCTGAGGAGAAAGATAAGCTCGACGGTGGCTAAATCTAATTAATGGTGAATGGACAGAGCGCTAACCTTTATGCCTGCTAGCGATTGTGTGTAAAAGAACCCGTCTGCAGAGTGTGAGGAGGGGTGAGGGGTAACTCTTGGTCAAAAAAAAAAACAAACAACAAAAAACCCCAGCAATGAAACACACACCGTCTGCTTTTCAGTCTGTCTGCATCGATACATGCGCACTTATCACATGCTCTTTCCATCTTGCTACCTCCCTCTTTTTAAAAAAAAAATCTCTTTCAACAGAATGGCACGGCTAGTCTTTTAATCGAGCGTACTCTCCGTCGCTGACGAGGCAGCTTTTCTTTAAAGCTCCCCCCTTTCTCTGATGTGCAGAATTCCACAGTGGAGTTATTCAGCCCCCGAGGTGAGCGGCAGCACTGATCACTCTCATTAAATCCTTCTTTTTGCGCCTTTTTGAGGACCGCAGCCGAGTGGCAGAGGGGCGGGAACGGGCCATTATCGGTTCTTTTGTGGAGGTGAAGTCTCCGTCAAAGTCTCGCTCCCCCCTCGATGTGAACCGCAGCCAAACTAGGTCACCATCCAAAACCTAACGTGTAGAGCTCTGCCAATGTGATTTTCTACTTTTTTTTCTTTTCTTTTCTTTTCTTTTTTTCTTTTATCAACAACAGCTCCAACACACTTCGCTCGGTATTTGCATACGTGCCAACCATTGCTTATGTTGTGATTGAACCAGCTGTCATCACATCCACTCCTTCCTTTTTCCTCGACTCGAAAAAAATAAATAGTATGCGAATAGTACAGGAAGTGGCTGTTTGTTCGTGCCGAAGGAACCAGAGCTGCAGGAGGCCGTCACAGCAATGACTCGATTTTAATAACAATTGTGCCACCGACATATTTTCGGGGTGTCTTCAAAAGGGACCACATCCCGGCACAGAGCTGATAAATCCAATCCGTACGTGAGGGTGTGAGAACGAACGCCACTGGCTGATACCCACCATCAGAGCTGCTTAGCCTGGTGTCAGCGCATCTGTCTTGACATAGCTAAATTGAATCACGTGGCGCTAGCAGATCGCAAGTTCTGACGTCAGCTCGACATTTTTAACCACAGTTAAACGCTCGATCGTAGCGGCTGCTTGGTAAAGCATATAGATGTAACAGTTCCATGACAGTGAGAGTGTGTAGCCGCTACAATAGCAGACTTTGTGTAACAGTCATTAAAACTCTTTTTAAGGCATGCGGAGGAAGGGAGGGGAATGACAATTCAGCATGCAGGGTCTTTAGCCGGCCTTAAACAAGCCGGGCTTTGTGAAGCTGCCGGCTTTGATGTGAATGTGGCTGTCGGGAACTCATCTCCACTCTCTTCAGTTATGATGATAACACAGCATGATTCGCATACATTTTAAACACCTAAATGACTGTGATCGTACAAGACGGTGCTCGAGACGGCACAACAAACCCAGAGCTTCAAAGCTGACCTGATAAATCTGTAGGTAAATGGTTTCTTTGGTTCTTTTTTTTTTTTTCCTTCAATTTTTGGGTGTATAAAACATTAGGGCTGTGTCACAAATCATATTACTGTAAACGCTTTCAAACATACAGGATTTGGATTCAAACCAAAAGTCGGTGTGTCGTAAACTGAAAAAAAAAAAAAAAAATCTACCAATCTATAGTTAATTAAAAAACAAACAAAACATTTTTGGGGGGTGTATAAACGATGAGGGCTGTGTCACAAATCATATTACTGTAAAACATACAGAAAGTATGGACTATAAAAATCACTTTTGCAACCTTTTGGTACTTCCTCTTTTGTGGCTGATTTGCATCAAGCACAAAGCGGTCAGTTGTTTTCTGTTGTTTTTGTTTTTCCATAATACCAAAGACCTCAGTTCTCCTCCATTGTCTGCTTATGTTGTTAGTCAATAGTCTTAACCTTGTATAGATGTCTAACAATCATAAAAATCTGAAATAATCCCAAAAGTCCAAAAAAATAAACACATTTTTTGGAGGGAAATTCTGAATTTCTAAGTCTTACAAGCATCAGAAATAAAAATATTGGAAAGGAACTTCAACCTCGAACTCGCAATTTTCAGCTCAACGGAATACTAATACAACCACACTTGTGTCTCCATTGTATACTACGTAACAGGATACTTCGCCTACAAAACAAAAGACGCAGTTGAGGATGAGCAGGTAATCAAATCAGATAAGAAAGATCCAATATGGTGAGGGTCGGGCGATTCACAACAGGGCGCGGGTTAGGAGATCAGGCTAAACATGAGAAGTCAAATCACTGCAACAAAACTGGGTTGGTACACGAGAAGTCGAACCAAGGCTTGGTAACAATCTGGACCTAGTCACAGAGAGGGAATACTTCGCAATGATTCTTTATCGCTCGAACGCTCCAGTGTTCCAAAAATTGGATGCTGGGAGTAGGAGTTCCTTACGGCCAGTTCTGTTCCTGCTGCTTCAGATCTGACTGAATAGGGCACTCATTTATTGAAATACATGGATATTTCAAGACTTTTCCCAATTCCTTCCTTTTTTTTTTTTTTTGCATTGTTGTAATTTTTAAAATTTTTAATAAAATGTTTTTTTATTTTTATTTATTTTTTTACAAATTTCAGAAATGTTACAAATAAAATCTGTGACGTTCGCCCTCTAGGCCAAGTGTATATATATATATATATATATATATATATATATATATATATATATATATATATTATAAAACACAAATAAAGTTAAAGACTAATTGATATCAACATACAAATGTGCTAAAATACAAAAAAAAGTTTATATTATACAAACGTCTTTTCTCTCTCATGATTCCGATACTGGCGCTGTGATACTTCAAACAATTATGCATTAACATTGTGTCAAAAATTGAAGTCACCACTCCACAACCATTAGAGAACTATTTTTATGGTTCGTCTTATGACAAACACAGAATATCTTACTTGTCTTTAGTAATTATTGCTGTGCTGTATAAAGCGGTTCAGTTTGCAGCACTAGATTCCTGTTCTTGAGCTCATTCACCTCAACATGTTATTCATTCTGATATGCTTTTCTGCTCAACACATCTGTAATGAGTGTTTATTTGAATTTCCGAAGCCCTCTTATCAGCCTCACCGTTCTTCTCTGACCTTCCTTATCGAGACAGCTTTTCCATGCACAGAACTGCTGCTATTTGGATTTTTTTCTTCATCATCCTATGTAAAGTCAGTTTTGCATGAAAAAAAAAAAACCCCAGATGAGCCGCTTCCGAAATACTCGAACCGACATCCGTGTCACAGTTAGACTCATTATGATTTAATTTCTTCCCCGTTCTGACACCCTGCTGCTTTTTATTCCACACTTAAAAACCTGTGGCACTGCACTGATTGTGCTGAAATGAGCATATTCAAAATAGCAACGAACTACATTTGCAGCGAGGAAAATGAGACCACACACGCATTTACATATCTAGGTTCCTGTTTCTTCCTGCTTTGGATCGCTGTTTACTGAACTATTAGAGATGTGCACGACCTGCAGAGTGCGTATGAAGCGGCCTTTGTGTGTCTTAAACATGCCATAATTACATGCCCAGAGTCGTGGAATCTCTGGAATTCCTCAGGAATGATCAGCATTTGCAGAAGTACATGAGTGGACGTGGCCTGAGGCTGGAATGCCTGAGGGGGACGCTATCCGGATCATTCGATCTGAAACCATCCTTCAAATGCTAGTATAGTAAATCTCCGGAGCAACGTTCCCGACTAGAATTTTAAAACCTCCAATCAACTTAAAACACTCCAGTTTAGATCCCTGAGAGATTAGCCTTCCTTTTCCTTCCCCCCTCTCTCACTCTCTCGTATGTAAGACAGACATGCAGGACCTTTTTTTTTTTCTTTCAGACTCCCTAATTAGTCACGATCTCCTGCTCCCAGTGTCGCTACAATAGCCTCACAAACTTATCTATCAGCCCAAGCCTTCTTTTGCTCACCCCTCCTTTCTCAGCCATTTCTCAAACAAATCGAATTCCTCACTTCTTTCATTTCATTTCCCAATCATCAGAATGCATTTCTCTTATTTTCCCCCCGCTTCTACCTCGTCATCTTTCTTATCTAACCCTTGAGCATGTCACCTACCCCTGCAGTTGGTGCCAGTTGGTGTCGAGTGTGTACTCTAAACGCGAGGGCTCTAGCATGGGAGAATGCCGATTCAAGTGTGTGAAGCGTGCGAGAATGCATTAGGACATTGTGTAGCGATAGAGAAAGCGCGTTAGTGATGGCCGTCCTGAGACAGGGCCAGGCGGTGGTCAATATGTGCAATGCTGAGTCAATAACGCTAGTCTCTGTGTTTGGGGTGAACAATGGGAAGGGTGTTTGTGTGGTGGGGAATGGGGGAGGGGATGAGTAACGACCTGACAGCTGGGATAGTCTCAATAATACACACGCACTCACTCACCCACACCCACGTATTGAGACTGCAAATTGAGTTTGTGATTTGGTGGAGAGACACCCCTGGTTTTAAGCAAGATGGTGACTAAGATAGACATATTGGGTCGAGCCGTTGAGTCATTGATTGAAACATGACTAAAGAATTGACTCATCTGATTTAAATGCATGGACATCCTTCTTTTGACTTTCTATATATAACACAAGTTTTAATACTAGGAAGGAGTCATGATACTAAAACTGATTTTAATACTCATGTAATATTTTAATCACCAGCCACAACCTTTGCCCAAAATCAGTATCCCTGGCCGTGAGTTGAGCCATGAGCGGAAGAAAAATCTACAATTCTTTCCGGATCCGGAAGTTGTGCAAGACTCCTTCCAATTTATTCAACCTCATCATTTTTCATAATTCTGCCTTACACAAGCTCCTAAACATAAATTCCATTGTTTATCATTGTGACCAAAAAGGATCTCAGCATAAAAACACCGAACAATTGTCTCCATGCCTCATTGAACTATATAATGAAAATGTCATGGTACTAATCAGCATTGTATTTTTGCCCAATGATGGTGGTGAAGGTTTTTTTCTTTTGCAGACAAAAGCATCTAACCTAACCCTATCCAAACCTACATCAGGATGGGGGGAAACCCAACCCGGGCTGCACCCTGGCAATATTGTGAACGCTTTCTATCCATTGCGTATTCAACCAATCAGGATCAGTCATGCCTGTAAATGCTGAGCAACCAGGGGGAGGAATGACATCTGATGACCTGGTGTTCTCGTGAGGGCTAAAGGCTGATTCTTGTTACCGCTCACCATGCAAATCTGGCAGATCTTATTATATCGGAGTCAGTCTGTGAAAACCCAGATAAAGTTTTTTATTTATTTATTTATTTTTTAAATATGATTTATACGAAGAAAAAAAAAGAAAGTGAAAACGCACATACACACAAAATACTTTAGCTGGGTTTTCACAGACAGATTCACATATAATGCACACTGGTACAGTAATATCAAAAAAGCAACATAAAACATAAAAATAAACAAGGATGCAGTTTCAAGGAATGTTTGTGTAAGTAGAGAATTACTACAACAAAGAATGAATAAAGATGAAGAACCTTGGAAAGTGCCTTCTTTGCCTTTCAACTGAAATCAACACAGATCCTTTTTTATTTATTTATTTATTTTTAAAATCTTGTTAATATAGGTTTTAAAACCGTGTCATATCTTAGATAGTTAGAATGTGCATGAATCATCTAGTTTTTCCTCAAAGGTAATTCAGGAGATGTAATTCAGTATGTCCTGTCTGTAGACGGTATCTGATTTTTGACAGATGTTGTGGAGTTACGGTCAGGACGAAAAATCAAACTAAATGGAGTTACAGTATGAAGTGACTGGAACTCGGGAGGGAATCCACTCCTACTACTTATCTTCAGCTTATAGAGTCGCATCTTTCTCTGTCCTTCTTTCTCCGCCAGTGAGCTTTCGCACCCGCCGCCGCCCCACCTTCTGCAATCACTCAATACAATTTACTTGTGGGCATTGTCTCCTCGCTGATCATTTAGCATTTGTAATGTGTGAGAGTGTTTGCCTGGGGGAGGTCTCGACTGTGCTTTGTTCCCTTCACATACAGGCTTAAAACAAATGTGGCCTCAGTACTAAGACTATTTTTTTTAGAACTTTATCCTCCTCCGCCTTCACTAAAAAAAAAACATGCTGGTGGTCCTTCATGACTGACTTCAGGTTACCGTCTAGACATACAGTAACTGACAAGCCAATGAATAAAATGCCAACAAACAGAATCTGGATGGATTGAATTCTGATTTCATGTTTCCTTTTCCTCTCAGAAAGATGCTTCATCATCACGGGATTAAATATAGATCCAGGGTAAGAAGTTACTCCAGTGTTAAGATGAATAAAAAAAAAAAAAAAAAGTTTAGTGCTTACAGTTCATTTAATCAGAACTAGATATTTTCATAGTGACCAGATGTGTAGACCGAATTTACTGGAACGAAGGCACGCTTCGCATCGGTTCATCATAATGCAATTACTCAGTTGTCCATGTAGTAAATAAACGCGCCTGCTTTTAGGTCTGTAGTGTGCAGTGAGCTGGCAGGAGAATGTATTTATGGCTAGCTCTGACCCAAATTCTACTGTGTATGGTGTGAGCCGAGTCAATGTATTTTTATTTCACTGGAAGATCTCTCACATCCTACATACTCAGCTATTCAGTTTAACCACAGACATCAGGGGATTTCCCCGTAAGTTTGACCGGTAATGACCAGGTGACCAGCCGTTATAAGAGAAACCAAAAGAAGGAAAGATTCAGTTTCACACCAGTTGGAATCATGAATTTAAGCTTCAGCACATTGATTAAAAAAAAAAAATTAAAATAAGGCAATTTTCTGTGAATAAACCGCAGAATATCATCATTATTGGACAGTAATGGTGAAAAGTTTGTACCACCTTGTTTTTTTTTTTTTTACACAATAACCTAATACACGAAACGGTTGCTTTACCAGTCTCTCACATCATTGTGGATGAATTCTGGTCAATTCTATTTACATGATGGCTTGAGTTCATTGAGGGTTTTTGAGCATTTTATTATACTCAGCTCTGTTAAGGTCCCACCACAACACTTCATTTGGGTTGAGGTCTGGACTTTGACTATATGACTAACCCATTGCAAAACCTTGATGCCTTTATTTTTCAGTCATTCGGGTGTAGATTTACTAGTGTGCTTTGGATCACTGTCCTGTTGCCTGACCCAATTTCAACCAAGCTTTAGCTCTTAGACAGATGGCCTCACATTTGTCTCTAGAATACTCTGGTATACAGAGGAGTTCATGGTCAACTCAGTGGTGTCCAGGTTCTGTGGCTGCAAAACAAGCCAAAATCAGCACCTCTCTTCCGTCATGCTCGACAGTGGGTATGAAGTGTTTTTTTTTTTTTTTTGATGAAATACTGTGTGGGTGGCACGGTGGTGTAGTGGTTAGCACTGTCGCCTTGCACCGCCAGGGTCCGGGTTCGATCCCCGGCCAGGCTCGATTCCCGTCTCTGTGTGCATGGAGTTTGCATGTTCTCTCCCCGTGCTTGGTGGGTTTCCTCCGGGTACTCCGGTTTCCTCCCACAGTCCAAAGACATGTAGGTTAGGTTAATTGGCGTTCCCAAATTGCCCGTAGTGTGTGAATGAGTGAGTGTATGTGTGTGTGTCTGTGCCCTGCGATGGATTGGCACCCTGTACAGGGTGTACCCTGCCATGTGCCCCAAGTCTCCTGGGATAGGCTCCAGGCCCCCGTGACCCTGAATACAGGATTAAGCGCTATAGGTGATGAGTGAGTGATGAGTGAGAAATACTGTGTTTGGTTTTCAACAAATATGGTACATTTTTCATTAAAGAAAAACAAATTAAACCCGTCACTTTGGACTCATCTATCCATAGGACATTGTTCCAGAAACCTTATGGTTTGTTCAGAAGCAGATTTGAGAATCTTAGTCTTGGTTTCTCCTGCCAACCCTTCCAAACAAACCATACTTGTTCAGTCTTTTTCTAATTGTGCTGCCATGGAGTTTAACATTTAACATGTTCAGTGAGGGCTGTAGGGTCTGAAATGTAATGCTTGGGTTTTTGTATTTCTCTGCACATTGCACGGTCTGCTGGGACGTCCACTCCTGCAAAGGCAACGGTCCTAAATGCTTCCCACTGAACTATAGTTGAACTATAAAACGCTTGGAAAGAGTTGCATATCCCATTCCAGATTGATGTGCAGCAACCATTGCTTCTCTAGGACCATTTCTTATGTCTTTTCCTCTTGGCATTGTAGTAACACACTCCTGAAAGCTCCAGGCCAAAATCTTCTGCTTCATCATTAGATTTTGATCATTAGGTCACCCATGATCATCATTAAAGGCCTGCTGATGATCAGGGGTTGATGATTAGCAGCAGCTGGCTAAAACATAGCCTCTTAAATCCTGTGGAAGCATTTATTATTTTGTTAATAAAATGTTATATGTTGTTTGTCTGAGGTTGTATTTGCCTCACATTGACACTTGCTACCATCAGATTATTTATATAATGTTTTTATACAAAAAATATAGAATTTCAACCCTAGGGGGTACTAACTTTTAAATGTGACTGTATATTCCACAAACCATGAAATTATTTTAATATATGTTTATTACTACTCATCTACTGTTTAAATAAGATAATTGAAATAGCTTGTGTGTATCAGTGCATCATTGCATAATGTCCTGCAGACTATAAAGAGCCAGCGATGCATGATAAAAGATAAACAACTGACAAAGCAAGAATACAATGAACCCTCAAGAAGATGTGATTGGGGAAAAGTAGAAATAATGTCCTGGACTGGCCAGGAACCAGGATAGATTGAATCCAACTGAGAATGCTTTTTACTTTCTGGAGACTGGGATAAAAGGGAACGAATCTGCCCAAACAAGCAGGAAGTGAAAATAGTAGAACTTTGGATCTTGCCAAGAATCACCAGAAAAGATATCTGTAGATGTTTATGCAAGAGGTTTGCAGCCATGTACTAATCCTGACAGTTTATCTAATGCTATTTTTCTCGAGTACAATTTCCCTATATGATTCAACCAATGTAGATGTAAATACCATTAGAATGTGAATGTGGCATTCTTTACCTTAACCTCAAAGCCATTACCTCATTGTGCTACAGAGCCAATAAACCAAAAAGAGTGTTACTCTTTACTTACTTCCAGACCAAATCGCACACTTGTGGGAAAACACCACCCTACAGCACCATATAGTACATAAATACAATCTTGGGCAGTATCAAGGGCATAGTAGAAAATATACAGAAATAGAGAAACAAAGTGCAATGAAAAAGAATGGTGACTCTTTCTGAACTCAGTGAGTGTCTCTCTTGGCTCTAAACAGAGATTTGACCTCAGTGCATTTCAGGCCAGCATCCAGGCTCCTACATGTGTATGTGTGTGTTTGTGTGTAAGAGAGAGAGAGACAGAGAAAGAGGGATAAAAGAGAGAGAATGAGGTTGGAGATGACGGATCTCTCGGAACCACACTCAGCTGTGCCTGTATTCATGAATCAAAAATGGTCCTCAGACATGCCGCCATCTTAAACTCTAATGATCATCCAGGTGGCTCTGCTCTTTCACTGAGTGCTGCACTGGTGCACATTAAAAGTCTTCTTTCAATATTTCCTTATTGGATTCAGAAGTTAGCATTTCAAAGTATAATGCATATAATGGGTAGGGAAGCTGTTGTGGCTTCACACATCAACCAAGGCCAAGGTAGAAGACATAAATAGTTTTTTTTTCCTTTTTATTCCCCTTCTCTTGCTAAGATTGCAACAAGCTGAGAAGTTCAGCCCAGTCACCTTTCTCCCTAGACACAGATTTCACTCATCTTGAGGGAATCCCCAGGTATTCCCACGATAACTGTGAGATCTTATCAGACCAATTGCAACACGCCTGATGGAATTTTAACAGCCAGCCTCTTCAACTTAAAACCACTGGTGGAGATGAGACCATCCTAGGGTAGATGTCATGACAGTTACCGACACCTGTCCACCCTGTACAATTGAGGACATTGTCAAATGAGACTCTATACCAAACGTCACTCAGTAAAGTATACATTCTTCTGAAAGTAGGGATAAAGTTTGTCTTTGTCTTTTATTGGTTGCTCCCAAGAAGGATCCCCTGGCTTTACATGGTAAATCTACCTGAAGCCCTGTGCAACAAATACAAAGCACCTGAAAGTCCAAAACATAGATTGCATATACGATTGCCTAAAGGTGATCTGGAACCAAGTACACATATTTGCAACTTTAAAATGCCATTGTTACTTACCATGTACACAATCTAATAACATTCTATCATTTGGTTTCAGATCCAGGAGATTTTTCTCCCACGTACGTATTTCCAAGTTCTGAACAGTTTTCCAATCCTGAGGAATGATAAAAAAAAAAAAAAAATACACAGACAGCATTGTAGTCCAATGGGGACAAAACTTCAACCTCATCTTGGGACTAGTAATCATCCCCACACCAGCCTCAGGAAGACCTGAAAGACCTCCCTGGAATGGTGTTCGCAAATTGCAAATGTCCATCCATGACTGTCCTTTACAATACAGCTGATGAGCCCACAAGATGAGTCTGATTGGTATATATGGTCACCAGATGCTCAGCTCCAGACAATACATTCTGAACTGGGTCCAAGCATGGGTCCTGCAAACCCACCTGTCGTGGGAACAAGATACACATAGTGTCTATGTACAGTACTTTGTACTGTTCCTTTTGAATGCTGGCCTTATTGGTATCAAGCACCCAGTGATATAGCCGTGATGTTCAGAATACCACACAAACCCATTATCCACTAGAAAATTCAAATTCACAAAGAGATGATACGTTCTTGTGCTTTAATTAAGAATCTGTGCCATGCTTCTGATCATCTCTTCTACTTTCTAAATGAATAAAAGCTGAAAACCTTTTTGTCCAATATTCTGAATACTACTCAGTTGAACTTTCTGAAGAAAAATAAAAGTTAAAAAGACAGTGCATGAATAAAACGAGGCCAAAAACTTTTTAATCCAAGGTCAAACACACTATTCAAGCTGCATCATACAGTACTCCTTCCATTAAAATTAAATAGCCTACATAAAAGTTAAGTTATAATAGTTCATTGACATGAATGACTTTGTTACGCTTAATCAAGATATGAGAAAAGTATTTTACTGGGCAAAATCTCTACTGTCGTATGTTTTTGATATATAGATTTGTCCTGACGCAAAGCAGTGTTACTCCTACTATGCGAAGGTTATCTATTAATTTCCAATAACAACATGCTATCAAAGATCAAAGTCTTCTACAAACCTACCAATGCTTCTAACATAAGGTGGTGAGATTTAAGAGAGCTCGCTCTCTACCAGCTGCTTGCATGACATGAAGTAAAAGAAAATTTATAATCGAGAGGAGCACAAGGAAGAGGCAGTAAGGGAATGGGAGGAGGGGCAGAGAAGACATGGAGGAGAAAACGTTGACCTAATTCTGTACATACTATAGCAGCGGCTCTATTGTGCCAGACATGTTCTCTCCCTTACGCTCTCCCTTTTATAAATGCAACACCTGAAAGGTTTGAGACCGCTGGCTGTTCTTCCTTCGGAGTCTCTTCTTATCGGGGATTTTAAGCCTCATTGTCACTGCTGCTGTCTTACATTCTGTATCAAAGCTTTTCCCGATCACGCAGACGTAAGCAAACTGTGCATAATAAACTAGGCCATACAAATGAGTTGAAACCCTTGTCGATATTACATCCTAAAAAGTACACGCTGCACGGAAAAATCCTATTGTCACGAATGCATCGTGTCCTCCAAATGCCCAACAGCTTTCAGAATTCGGTATAATAAGAGGTTATACTATAAAAGCTGACCAGACAGAGCAGAGGTAAGAATATCATTATTTCAGAAGAAAATAGCTAAACTTTCTGATGTACAAAGCAGTCCTTTAGAAAAGTGTTCCCACCAAAAACCATAAATGATCACCAGGATAAATCATTTTTTCTATATTTTGAAATGAGAGGACAAGCAGGATCCATTTGTTGACTCAGCACATAACATGTGGCTTTTGCTTTGGTGTATGATGGACATGTTGGATTCTGACTTGGTTTGGCTTTGGCGTATAATGTCCATGGTGGATTTTGGCTTTTTTTTTATTTTATTTTTTTTACATGGCGTACGCAACGGATATTGGCTTGAATGAAATTTTCCAAATCGAAAGCCAGGAAGCAGACTTTCTCCATCGTTCTAGCAATGAACCAATTCAGTTGACTGACAGACAATCAAGGCAATTTTAAAACACAACTCTTTTTCTCTTAAAGGAAAATTACTTAAAAGAGAGAGAGAGAGAGAGAGAGAGAGGAGTGCTCTGGCATTGTGGTTAACCTTGACATAATTTACATAGTCCAGAAACCAAATGCCTTCCTTTGCAAAGATTACTGTTCAACACAGCGTGCGTTAAACTGGAGGGGAGGGAGAGAACGGGACACTAGTAGTAATGGTCCGTTGTAAACTCCAGAGCAAAATGGTGCTGACACGGCATTGACCAACACAATAAATAAATACACACTGCTCTGTTTATCTCATTATGATCGCTGCACTGTTCAGCAGATACAGCTGTCTCTGGATCAGTCCCAACTAACATAAAAAGCTGAAGTTCTCCACAAGTCCCAGCTGTCATGAATTTCACAATGACTGCACTTGGTACTAAGCACGGGATACTGTAGACTGGTTGTATGAATCACCAGCAAGGGTTTATGATCACGTATTTATAACAAAGTGCTTGAAGGGTTAAGTTTAGGGCTGCAGCCATAGTTTCGGCATTCAATAAGGTTATTTGTGTTATATAAAATAGATGAAAGTAGTGGATATAACTTTATCACAAATTTGGCTGGTCTTTAGGCAGAAGGGAAGGAATCCAGAGCTATTTGCTTAAGAATTCCTTTAGATGAGGCCTGGCCACCCACAAACTGTTTATCTCTGATTGATCTGGTTTCTTGTTACTGGTGATCCCCAGTTTGTTTCGCTAGTTTTAATTTCCTCATGTTTTCGTAGCTGCCCCTCTCGGGCACCCCGGTGTTTGTTTGGAGTATGAGCCGTGCTGGACATTTGAAACCATCATGAGCATTCCTGACTGATTTTTCCAATTTTTCCAGAGATATACACACGTACTATATGTATGTGTATAAGTGTATTTGCTTGTTGGTGGGGCAGTTGACCCTGGCACATTGAGCTTGCAGTGGAGGAAACCCAGACCTACTGATCCTATCTGATGTGCAATAAAATCCTCAATGAGGATTGTAATTGGTGCTTCAGTCCCATCTCACGCTCAAGAACAGCATCTTAGTGTGTGTCTGTTTGATGATCTCGACAGTTGTGCTGACAGAGCTGCCTGATTGTAAAGACCCCAGTAAAGCTAAATCAACTTACAAAAAGAACTTAAATAAAGTGCTGATCTGTTCAGAATTATTGCCTCTGCTGGCTTGTTTTTTCCCCCAGAGATTATGTTATACAAAAGTCCAGGAATGTAATATTTTGAGACACGTCGACCAGCACATGTATACCAAAGCCATAAACATTGTGAATATGGGTTTGCTTTGGCACATTTTATAATTATATGTAGTTCTGGATTCTGGCTTCTATATATTTTGATTTTTTCCCCCTCCAAAATCAAAAGACAGGAAGCAAAGTTTCTGTTGCTTACTGTCTGCCAGCAATAATTCAGTAAACATTCAGTGGACCTGTAGACATTCAGCAGACTAATATACATTCATTAGCCTCATAGTAATTCAGTACACATTCAGTAGATCTGCAATAATTCAGTAGACATTCAACAGACATGTAGTAATTCAACAGACCTGAAATAACTTATCAGATTTTCAGTAGACCTATAGACATTCAATAGACCTGTAGTAAATCAGTAGACCTATAATAATCCAGCAGACATTCAGTAGACCTGTAATAATTCAGTATGAATTCAGTAAACCCTTAGTAATTCAGTAGGCATTCAATCGACCTGTAATAATTCAGTAGATCTGTATTAATTTAGATTGACATTCAGTAGACCTGTAATAATTCAGTAGACATTCAGTAGAATTGTTATAATTCAGTAGACATTCAGTAGAACTGTAATAATTCAGTAGACATTCAGTAGAACTGTAGTAATTCAATATACGTATATTCAGTAGCCCTGTTGTAATTCAGTACACTTTCAGTAGACATTCAATAGATATTCAGTAGCCCTGTAGACATGTAGTAATTAAATCAGACATAAATTAAATAATTCATTAGACCCTCAGTAGACCTCTAGTAAATCAGTTGACCTGTAATAATTCAGTATAAATTCAGTAAACCCTTAGTAATTCAGTAGGAATTCAATCGACCTGTAATAATTCAGCAGATCTGTATTAATTTAGATTGACATTCAGTAGACCTATAATAATTCAGTAGACATTCAGTAGAATTGTAATATGACATGCAATAGAACTGTAGTAATTCAATATACGTACATTCAGTAGCCCTGTTGTAATTCAGTACACTAGACATGTAGTAATTAAATCAGACATAAATTAAATAATTCATTAGACCCTCAGTAGTCCTCTAGTAAATCAGTTGACCTGTAATACTTCAGTAGACATTCAGTAGACCTGTAATACTTCAGTAGACATTCAGTAGACCTGTAATACTTCAGTAGACATTCAGTAGACCTGTAATAATTCAGTAGACCTTCAGTTGACCTGTAATAATTCAGTAGTAATTCAGTAGAAATTCAGTAGACCTATAGTAATTCAGCCATTAGGAACAATTGTAATAATTCAGTAAACAACCAATAGACTTGGTATAATTGTATTAATTCAGTAGACATTCAGTGGACTTGTATTAATTCAGTAGACATTCAGTAGGTCTTCAGCGTAGTAATTCAGTAGACATTTCTCCTCACTGATAAAAAGTCAAGCCAATTTTTACATGTAACTTTTCCCTCTAAGGAAAAGACTATAAGTATAGACTCACAGGCAGTGTGGTTAACCTTGGCATTACACACAGAATCCCAAAATGTCAAACCACCAGAAACTATTTTTGTACAGCGCAAAACAAATAATCCACTAATCAACAAATTTTGGTTACATTTTTTTCTAGTTTGGGTTGAAGTTGAATGGGGTTTGATGAACTGTGACATCACTCTCAACCACATAAAAATTGAAATACAGGCATTAAAATTAACACAGACCTAACTCATTTTGAATGGGGTGCCGATGTCACGCAGGCTTGTTTCAGAGTCGGCATGAGAAGAGAATGAACTCTCTTACATTAAAGAGTCCGTGGGGATTCCGAAGCCATATAATTGGTATGTTCAAGGCCACTTTATTGGATTTATTTTTGCACATTAATAAAGCCCATGCTAGCTAGCCGGTTGGAGCAGGAGATACTGTTCAGAATTCCAATGATGTAGTGAGAATCTTACAACCACAAAGTTGCAGGTGTATAAACATACTTACTAGTGCCTTGGATTGGATTCACCATCCTTGAACTTTTCCACATTGTATTAAAAAAAAAAAAAAAAAAGTTACTGAAGCGAACATTGTGTAATTATATGCCATTGATATGGCATTTCTTTTGACCTTGGCACAGAGTGCTACATTTGGTGGAGAAACATTTATGATAGTATCACATTCACAGTTACGCTTGGCCTCTTGCTTTGCTTTGGTGAGTATGTTAGTGATGATAAGTATCAGACCCTTTGACAAAAAGCTAAAGATTACATGCTGTTTGACTAAGACACCGGTAGGAAAATCTCAGCAATCCGAATAAGCTGGCCAGAAAATCTAATTACACAACTGCAACTGATTTTGTTTGCCCAATTCCCTGTTTACCATTACTGCGATCGGCTGATGCCCCAGTCAAGCAGCTCAGCATTCCAAAACAGGACTCCACAAAACGTACCGCTTCCACAGGTACAAGTATTCCACATTAGGAAGCTATGTAAAAGAAATGTATAGCCTTGCTTCAGTTTAAAATGTGTCTGACAATAGATGCAATAATTCCAGGTATATGAGCTCCGTTGCACAGAATTGCACATGAGGATTAAATTGAAGGAAGGGGGGGGTGGGGGGGGGGGGAATGGGATGCTACGTCAGACACACTTCCATTTTATTGCTGCTGTAGTGTGTGAACATTTCGACGTCTTGAACGGGATGCTCGTAGCTCATGGCGACAGTGGCGGCAAAACCAGACATTCGTCCCGAGTACCTGAGAGGAGAGAGGAACACAGGAGAGGAAGGAAGGCATGGAAGGAGGGGAGAATGTGAGTGTGTTCCAGCACCATTCCCCAATCTTCCTGCACCACATAAATATTTCAGATGCACCCCTCCACACACACATTACAGAAACTGGTGTGTACATGCACTGTGACACTGCCGCTGTCCTTTTAATATAGGAATTGCACAGTTGCCAACACATCTGGTTTCTGTCTGCATGTGTGTATGTGTAAGAGGATTTGCATTATTGTTGGCTTGCATCCACGTTGTCTTGCTTCCTGTTTTGAAATTATGCATACAGTAATGTTCACAAGTTAGTGCCCCTCCTCAAAAATAAATAAATAAATAAATAAATAAATAAAATAAATGATATATACACGTGGACAAAATTGTTGGTACCCTTCGGTCAATGAAAGAAAAACTCACAATGGTCACAGAAATAACTTTAATCTGACAAAAGTAATAATAAATAAGAATTCTATGAATGTTAACCAATGAAAGTCAGACATTGCTTTTCAACCATGCTTCAACAGAATTATAAAAAAAAAAATGAACTCATGGAACAGGCCTGGACAAAAATGATGGTACCCCTAACTTAATAGTTTGTTGCACAACCTTTTGAGGCAATCACTGCAATCAAACGATTCCTGTAACGGTCAATGAGACTTCTGCACCTCTCTGCAGGTATTTTGGCCCACTCCTCATGAGCAAGCTGCTCCAGTTGTTTCCGGTTTGAAGGGTGCCTTTTCCAGACAGCATGTTTCAGCTCCTTCCAAAGATGCTCAATAGGATTGAGGTCAGGGCTCATAGAAGGCCACTTTAGAATAGTCCAATGTTTTCCTCTTAGCCATTCTTGGATGTTTTTAGCTGTGTGTTTTGGGTCATTGTCCTGTTGCAAGACCCATGACCTGCGACTGAGACCCAGCTTTCTGACACTGGCCAGCACATTTCTCTCTAGAATCCCTTGACAGTCTTGAGATTTCATTGTACCCTGCACAGATTCAAGACACCCTGTGCCAGATGCAGCAAAGCAGCCCCAGAACATAACAGAGCCTCCTCCATGTTTCACAGTAGGGACAGTGTTCTTTTCTTGAAATGCTTCATTTTTCCGTCTGTGAACATAGAGCTGATGTGCCTTGGCAAAAAGTTCCATTTTTGTCTCATCTGTCCATAGGACATTCTCCCAGAAGCTTTGTGGTTTGTCAGCATGTAATTTGTCATATTCCAGTCTGGCTTTTTTATGATTTGTTTTCAACAATGGTGTCCTCCTTGGTCGTCTCCCATGTAGTCCACTTTGGCTCAAACAACGACGGATGGTGCGATCTGACACTGATGTTCCTTGAGCATGAAGTTCACCTTGGATCTCTTTAGAAGTCTTTCTGCGCTCTTTTGTTACCATTTGAATTATCCGTCTCTTTGATTTGTCATGAATTTTCCTCGTGCGGCCACGTCCAGGGAGGTTGGCTACAGTCCCATGGATCTTAGATTTCTGAATAATATGTGCAACTGTAGTCACAGGAACATCTAGCTGCTTGGAAATGGTCTTATAGCCTTTACCTTTAACATGCTTGTCTATAATTTTCTTTCGAATCTCCTGAGACAACTCTTTCCTTCGCTTCCTCTGGTCCATGTTGAGTGTGGTACATACCATGTCACCAAACAACACAGTGACTACCTGGAGCCCTATATATAGGTCCACTGACTGATTACAAAATTATAGACACCTGTGATGCTAATTAGTGGACACACCTTGAATTAACACGGTCCTTTGGTCACATTATTTTCAGTATTTGTTAGGGGTACCATCATTTTTGTCCAGGTCTGTTCCATGAGTTTATGTTTTTAAAGAATTCTGTTGAAGCATGGTTGAAAGGCAATGTCTGTCTTTCATTGGTTAACATTCATAGAATTTTAAAAAATTATAAAAAAAAAAACTTTTGTCAGATTAAAGTTATTTCTGTGACCATTGTGAGTTTTTCTTTCATTGACCGAAGGGTACCAACAATTTTGTCCACGTGTGTGTGTATATATATATAAAAACTACACTGGGCATTAAAGCCAAACAACTCCACTTTCCATATCTTTCCATAATGTGGGTTTGTTGTTTGGATGCAGTTTTGCAAACCTCAGTTGTGCTTTTATGTTTTTTCTTTTTTTTTTTTAAGACAGAAAAGGTTTCTCTTGGCAACCCTTCCAAGCCAACTGTACTTGTTCAGTCTTCTTCTAATTATGCTGGCACAGATTATCATTTAACATGCTCAGCGTGTCTTGTAGGGTCAGAGATACAGTGCTTTTTTTTGTATTAATAAAAAATAATATGGCAGTTTACTGGTGGGAGTTCAACTCAATTGACAAAAGTCTCTGTTCCGATAGCTACTTATTAGTATTCAAGCTTAGACAGCCATGCGAAAAATCACTAAAGTTCCTCCATTTGCTTTGGTTTCTGTTATATTTTCTTAGACGTCATGTGTGTTAGCATCCCTGTGTCCTCTCAGGCTTTAGCTGCTTGTGTTTCTGTAAACACTTGTTCAGTAATTAGCCTGTTAGCTGAGACACTGCTATCCAGCTAATTTGAGGAATTATATTTGCAATCTCTCACACCATGTCAGAATGCTAGCATAAAACACAACTAATACATAAGCTAAGCATAAAAAGCATAAAGCATAAAAAGCTAATACATTCACACCGGTCTTATTGTTTGCTACTCATCAAGTTTTCTGTCTCTACTATGCTAGCTAACAACATGTTATTGTGTTTTTGCGCATTGGTCTGACCATGGAGTGAATGTTCCTCCTGGGACGTTTGGCAACTGTCTTGAATAATCTTTCTCATTGTACATGGTTGAACTTTAAATTATTTGAAAATTAGTTTAGAACCCTTTACAGATTGATGTGCAGCAACATTTGCTTCTCTACGACTACTGCTTACAACTTTCATTCTTGGCTTTGTGTTGAGACATACCTGAGTGCTTAATACCTCCGAACTTTTGAGTTAGAGGTCTGTACACCTGCTGAAGATCAATTAATCATGGGCTGATGATTAACAGCACCTGGCTGCAACTTAACCTCCTAAATCATGTGGAAGCAGTATTAGGGTAATTAGTATTATCTGCATTTTTGAATTTTACATTTTTGGCGGCATGATGAAAAAAAGTTATATGTTACTTATCTGAGGGGGTATTTACCTAACACTGAGGCCATCTGTGATCACATGATTGAACATGATAGAATGTGTATACCATAGCTGCAAACATAGACCTAAACAAATAATTCCTCCATATAGTCATGCAGAATAGAATTCAAATGTAACTAAAATTGATGCACTGAATATATACCTTTCTAAGTTCAAAGATACCTGCCAAAAGTTACAAAAGATGTACACATGACGGTGCCATCCAAGCAACTACTAATGCCACCTTTCAATTTAGTCCCCCTCCCCCACTGAGAGTGCATGTATAAACGTGAAATAGGGTGTGGCTTACACAAACCACGCACCCACCCTGGAGCATCAGCGCCTCCATCGTCTCCTGCAGGCTGCACCACACTGGGCGGAGTGGCTCTCCCAAACTGCCGTGATTACAACGTAATGAATCGTCTAGACAGTATTCATCTGGATTATGTGGGGTTCTCTTGAGCATGCTTAGCGTTAGCATAGTCCTGCTGTGCTGCTATCTCAGGAGCACTTTTCATGCAAATGCAAATACACATGAGGACTCAGGGACATCATCTCACCTCTAATTTTTACAGTGGATTGGAAAGAGGTGTGATTAAGTTAGATTCTGGTAGATCTGATTTTTTATTTTTATTTTTTAGGGTTGAGTAGGATTTTGGAAATGTTGGATGAGACAATTTAACCAATTCACTATGACACCAGCTATGGACTTATGACTCACAGGTTTGCATAAAGGAAAAACAAGTGGAAGGTAAATACTCATAGAATAAGCATAAGACTAGATTTCTTTTTTTTTGTCAGCTAAAGAAGAATAGTCAATAAAGTTCATACAGCTCAAGCCGAGATTTTGCAGCTTAAGAGCTAAAAGTTGAGGTCTCAGCAAGGTTATGCACAACCAGAAACGAAACATCTTGGACGAAACCCAAAGATCTGCTCCATTACCATACAGACCGCTTAAAGGAATTCACTGAAATGGAAATATGAGTACAGTTGTGCATCACTGGAATGCCAGATTCATTCTTTGTGGTCAGGACCACTACACACCATCACACACTGAAGTAATATACATACTAGTAATGTATTTATAATGACAACCATTACAACATAGAGTCTATAACTTGACAACAGTTCTCTAAGTGCATGTACAAGGTTTGTCATGTTAAGTCCAATAAAGTTATGTCAGGTAAGGTTATTTTTATGAAGCTTATAAAAAACAATTATATATAACTATAAAACATTGCATAGCTCATATATATTCATTTATTCAAAATGTATATATGCCACATTGAACTAAAGAGTCCCCCCCCCCACCCCTGGTATATCTTCTAGATTTACATTTTTGATTTTCTTACTTTTCTAGTGGTATGATCCTTAACAAATATATAATTCATAGCTTATAGTTTTGAGATTTAAAAAAATATTAATCAGATCCCTCAATACAAATTCTAATTTCAAATTTCAGAAGGATTTTATGAAAAGTTAACATGATTATAATTATTTAGTATTCTCAAAGAAAAGCAACCGATTTCTTTGTAAAACATGAAAAAAAAGTCAGATGTTTGATGTGTGATAATTTGTACACTCAAATAGATTTCTACAAGGTACAGTAGGTAACGTTCTACCTAGTAAGACTAAGCTAACTGTTAGCAATAACCACCTAGCTAACAGTGTAAAAACTAGATGCATTTAGCTCATTCATATACTTCATTCTCTTTACTTTACTTCACGCATGGATGTTGTGAGTGTAGCAGATTTTTACTCTGGGATTCTACTTTTAAGCAGGAATCCCAAAAGCTAAATCTCATGAGGCACAAGAAAATTACTGAGCTAGAATACTTTACACTTAGCATACAGTAATCTTGCATAGTAGCTGGTTTATGCAGTAATACTTTGGGCTATTATGCAAAAATCAAAGTAATAAGTCTATACTAAACAGTTTGAAAATTAAAGCAACAACAACAGCAAAAAGTTATATATATCAGTACTGAATGGTAGGAAGTGGTACAGGTAACACAAGTAATAATACTTATAATTATAAGTTTTATTATAATTATACAGGGCAGTGGTGGCTCAGAGGGCTAAGGCACTGAGTTACTGATCGGAAGATCGGTGGTTCGATTCCCAGCTCAGCCAGGTTGCCATTGAGGCCCTTGAGCAAGGCCCTTAACCCTAACTGCTCCAGGGGCGCTTTACCATGGCTGACCCTGCGCTCTGACCCCAGTTACACTGTAATGTATATGTGACACAATTACACAGTGTAATGTATATGTGACAAAATAAAAGCTTTACTTTACTTTACTTTAATTTTAGCTACATAATAATTGAACATTTACATAAATGTAAATGATCAGTGAATGTAATAGTCAGGTCTTATAATGTATAGACCCAAATGCATCACAGTCCTGCTGATATTCGGAATGCAATTTGGAAACACCAAATTATCCTACTATGCTTGTCTTTGGACTGTGGGAGGAAGCCCAGTACACGCAAACTTCACACGCATAGACCTGAGGCAGGAATCGAATGCTCGACCCCGGTGGTGCTTATTGTGTGTTTCGGTGCATTTTAAATATGATGTATTATGGGTAATTATATACAAGTATAAGACGACCACATCGTCACAGCTGAACTTTCCAGCAACGAGTCTAAGCCTTAACATCTCAGTTAAATTGTATGCTTAAATTGGATTCGGTTTCAACTGAAAATGATTTTGGACAAAAGCATCAGCCAAATGATTAAACACAATATTGTCATTTTATCAGGATATTAATCAGGATATTAAGATGTACCAGAATGTGAATCAGCACATAATTGAGCATGCTCATATCAGGTATTTATTCATGAACAGTATTTAACCTGTGGATTGCATGATTGCATTACATACAAAGAAAGATGAAAAGTGATCCTGACCTCTGACCTTTCTGGTATAGAAAAGCAAAGTCATCCTTGTCGAAGGTATATATTTTCATGTCTAAGAGTGAGACTGAGACTGAAGCCAAATGAGCTCATGATTTCGAGTGTTTACACCTACTCCTCTTTTATCTATTCGCTCTCTTTGTGCTGTTCTCCAGACTGAATGAGAGTGACTGGATGGTCAATAAAAGTGGTCTGTGAAATTGTATAGCCATTAGGGAAAATTCCCCCTCTCTGCATCTGCCCTGATTCACGCTGATGAATAAAAGATGCGCTCTCACGCTGTACCATGACAGAAAGAAGGCGCTCAGGAGTGTGAAGAAACGGATCGGTGATGACAGAGGTGCGGTGACATCACGAGGGAGTGAGGTTGATTGGCTGAAGGGCCCAAGTGTGTCTGAGTGAGGTAGCAAAAAAAAAAAAAAAAAAAAGAAGCCTCATTCCTCTTTTCTCAGCTGCTCTGATTTTTTCATCAGCTTGCATCAAACACACACACACACACACACACACACACACACACATACATACACACATACATACATACATACATACATACTGTATATATATATCCTAGAGCATTTATTATTATTATTATTATTATTGTTGTTGTTGTTTTACACTGATGCATGATGATGGAGATTTTTTTGTCTGCTCAGGAGAAATATCTGTTCTTTTAAATTTATGCTAAAATAAAAGCGGTCTCAGGAATAAACCCTGAGGTTCATCTTTTGGCTAGAATAAGGTTTAGTTTAAGGCATCTCTACGCTGTAAAGTCTGTTTCAGGTGCCTAATCAAGCATGCGTCCCTTCCCCAAACTGATGGAATTCACATTGCCCTCATTCTCCTCATGTGACTGATCCCATTGAGGCCTGACACCACTTCCTGCCTGCACTGCATCTGAAAGCATCACTCACTTTCCCCGCCTCCCGTGCGATTTGCATGGGTCACTGACGAGCGACGAAGAAAGCTGTCATTTCTACAATCCCACTGTCTGACTCAACTCATTTTCCCCCATCCCCAGTTCTGGGGTTCTCGTCATCACTACCCTACCCCCCCCCCCCCCGCAGACCCCCTCCTCCCCCTCCACCACCTCTTTACCGCTCTGCTACAAAAGGTAACTAGAAGTCAGCGCTCGGTTGCTATGTGGATGCCATGACAACCATGGCGGATTGCACACAGGGCTCATGTATCGAATGGCTGTAATGGATTGAACTTTGAGGGCTGTGAAGAGAAATTACACATTTAGAACACTTTCCATGTTTTTTTTGTTCCTGAGCAGTGGGACGGGCGGATGCACAGAGAGGGTCAGCGCAAAATGTCGGCTATTTTCAGCCACACAAAAGACCACATCAGTACTGGTTAGGCGAGACAATATCAGAGCTGGTCAATTAAGTGGTTTTCACTGAGGATGCGACACTACAGCTAAAATGCTGTAATGAATGTGCAGGAATAAGGAAAGGAACAGTAGCTTCCAATTAAGCATAGACGCTACAGTGGCCTCAAATTAATCTGAACAGCTTGTAACGAGGGTGTAGGAACTAATGCTTTTTTTTTTCTTTCTTCAATTTCTTTCTTTTTTATATATATAAAAAAATCCCAGTAGAAAAAAAAATCTGGAACCAATTCGTCCTAGAAACTGTGTTCCAAAGGTTTATGTAACAACAGCATGTATTAACAGGCATCATACCAGCATGCTTTGGGAGTGATGTGTGTGTGTGTGTGTGTGTGTGTGTGTGTGTGTGTGTGTGTGTGTGTGTGTGTGTGTGTGTGTGTGCATGCCCAGTGATCGACTGACTCCCCGTCCAAGGGTGTACCCAGTCTTGTGCCCTAAGTCTCCTGGGATAGGCTCCAGACCCCCATGACCCTCTACTGGATAAGTGGTATAGAAGATGAATGGATGAATATATTCTACATGCATTAATGTGTTATGCATTATGTGAATTATCCATTTCGAGACAATGTGCAAACACACATTCCCGCTGAGGTTTGTGAAACTGAAGAACCCAGATGAAACCCATGCACACAGCTTAGGTTTGAATCCTGGAGGACCAAGGACCATGAAGCTGTGCTATTGTACCAGATGGCTTTAATGATATGACAAAAAACAAAACAAAAAAAAAAGCTAGACAGAATGGGTATCACTTTCTACATACAGTATATACAGTATACTTTCTACATACATCACATCACCTCACACACACAGTACAATTTTGTTTTTTGACATTATATTGTGCTCTGACATGTTTTTATACTGATTTACATTAAAATGTGTTATTAGTTACTGTATATCAGAGTAACAAGGGTTTAATTGCAAAACTCAAAAAAGGTAGCATTTCCAAATGCTCTCTAGTGTCTAGAGCTAGACAATCACTCTATAACACTGTCATAGGGTGAGATGTTTAATGGCAACATTATTCCCTTACAGTCAAGCTCAACTTGGGTAACGTTAGCAGTTTACACTAGGGGTGAAAGTCGAACCTGAAATCGTGATGAAATTTCTGGTGAATGAAGGCATAAAAACCATTGACATTTACAATACTGTGACGAGACTCTTAGCCGTAGTAAAAAACGGTGCAAACATCGAGCCCCCTGCCGTCGAGCGGAACACCCGATCCTTGAAAATGAATGGATAACTTGTTGTTAACTTGTGGAAGAGACGCATCTGTCTGTGGGAACTGTATTTCCACAAAATCATTCACCAATACCACTTACAGTGCACATTACAGGAACTCGGCTGGGAGTTACCGCCACATATTCCGTACAGTCTGGAACTCTCGCGCCAAACCATTTCCACATGTGTGGACCATTAAAGGAGTTCCTGGGAAGCCAGTCTTTCAGATGTGAAACATGCATTCCGATCATGGCTCTGGTGTACTGAGAAAACTTTCTAATTTGATGGAGCCCAAGCACTAGTGAAACGCTGGGATGAGTGTCTTAATGTAGCTGGGGATTATTGTTACATGCCGCAGGTTTGCTCGCCACACCATGACGTGCAATAATGAAAATAAGAGCCTTTATGCAGACCTTTAGAGGGGGTCAGGGAAATAGGTGTGCACGAGAGGAGTCCATTCGTGGGTTTATTAATTGAAATTTAAAAGGAAACAAAACACAAAGCCCCTTGAGACCGGGCGAGGCTTCGCAAACTGAAATAAAAGGAACACTCGCTTGTCTGCTCACGATGAGTTATCCCTTTATGTCTTATTTTACTTATCAGCTGGCATGCTGCTCTCTCACGCTAGGATGCAGATTTGTTCTGAAGACTTGACTTGTCTTTGCCTTTTCTTTGTCTTTAGTCTTTGGCCCTATTACTGGAGCGACGTGCTCTCCATGTGGTGCTAGCACGCCGTGAGTCAGTTTCCCGCGGACTAAATAGACGAGCTGGCAGGTGTAGCGCATCTCCACTGATTGCTCCTATGGCGGCGTCGCATAGTAACCGTGAGGGTGACCGTTCAGAACAGCGCAGTGTGTTTCCTGGCGGATCCGCCGCTTGCATCATTACAATTATAGAGAGAGAGATTACTCTCATAACTGCATTCTGTTATTCTGCACAATCAAAAGTCCTGGTTTGATTCGAAGACCACTTTATAAAATAACTAACATTGTACAATTGGTTCAAAGGCTGATGGCTATAATATATGATTTACTACAGTTTCATTCTCATTAAATCATTGACACATTTGTGCACACAGTCAGTTTGACATTCCAAGGCAAGTAAATGCCACAACACAACATTATTTTACTTGATTGAGGTGTTATGTCAACGTGACATTAAAGCTGACAAAGCAGACAGCTGCCATCTGTCGGACCAGGCCTTTATGAATGATTAAGTAGCTTTCTTGTCACTTGTCATGAAGGTCTTATATAGGTATCATGTAATCTATGAACACCGGCCGCCTTAGGTACAGTCAAACCTTTCCATTTTATCCAGGCACGAAGCACAAGAGGGGAAGTTGATGCTGAGTATATTTTTAATTCTGCGTTGTACACAGGCTTGCCTGAGGTTATCTTTGTCCAATAGAGTCCCACCCAGTGCAATCAGCCAGAATAAAATGACAAGGTGAACCAAGTAAACCTGTTGACCCATATTGTCCTTTATGGGTTCGATATTAAATTCATGGCAGTAACTGTAAAAAAAAAAAAAGAAAAAAAGAAAAAGGAAAGAATGATTGTGAAAATGGGTTGACAGGATTATAATGGCAACCACAAATTAGCATGTGAAAAAAAGAGAAAGATGTCATGAAGGCATCAGAGACAGAAATGGAAACCTGGATCTTTATTCAATCACCACAAATGGGTGCACACACACACACACACACACACACACACACACACACACACACACACACACACACACACACACACACACTCATACACTCACACACACACACACACACACACACACACACACACACACACTCATACACTCACACACACAGGGCTCCAGAAGGCTAGGAGGCATAGAAAGATGAGAAAGATGTGGGAGACACAGTGTAGATTAGATAGCTGCGAGAATGGAATGAGAATGAGGTGCAGGAAGACGGGGCAAGGAAAAGGTGGGAATGAAAATAAGAACGCTCCAGAGAAGGGAAGAAAGGAAGTGACAGGGACGCTGCATGAGGTCTCTCGTCCCTGCAGCATTCCTTAAGAGATACTTGGCACTGTGTGTGGGAAGATGGATCTGTATTCTCTCCGTCCAGCTCCCTCCCTTCTCCTTCCTGATCTTGACGGGTGACGCCACAATGGACAGGACGTCCAAAGATAAGGGCTCTGAAAAGGGAACGAGCGCTGGTGCTTGCATGCACAGTGCGTGATGGATTTGTAACGGCGTCTGACGTCGCTATTCATCATCTCAAACGAGCTCAGAGCATTAAAAAACATCCATTCTGCATTTGCTTCTAGATGCGCTAAACTGACACTAAATAACCGTAATATGACATTTCAGGAATGGTCTAAAGACTGGAAGGGAAATCCTTTAAATACTCCTCACATTATTGCCTTAAGATACAGTAGCCATTTCCTTCAGGTTCTTCCAGCACTTCCCTCCGTCCTTTCCTCGTCCTCTCCACTCCCAAAGTAGGAATGCATGGAGAAGGAATGCATTGGCACTCTGTGCCAAAATCGTCTCCATCCTAGCAGCTGTTAGGGCTATAGTTATAGCAGGATTTGTGTTCTTGGATAATATTATGGACTCCACCGTGCCAGAAGAGTCGTTTTCAAATGAGAACGCTGCTAGTTGCTAAATCTTTGGCATTGACCTGTGAACATCATTAATAAGTGAATAAAACATGCTGAGAACATAGGAAAATAATCAGTGATGGGGTTGTCGTGCATACATGAGCAAATTATTAAAATCAACCACTGACACCTTCATATTCCCTTCATGATGACTCAAATATAAGCATTTTTTCATTTTGTTTTGTTTGAAGTAAAAATGTTCTTACTGACAGCCGCTCATTAGTGGAATAAGCCTTACCCATACATGTTGTTAAGTAAACGTGTGTTAGGTCTCTGGAAGCGCTTATGTCAGCATAATGCAACCCAGGTTTAACCAAAAACGAAGTGTTCCCAGATTTCATGCTGATCACATCAATCACTGAATCTCATAAATGAGTTTAATTCAAATCTTAAATCTTTAGCAAGCACCACATGTCTGGAAATGCTCCTGCCAAGCCAAGCTGGTACAGCTCTGCCCCGTGTAATCCGCCTAGAATCGGTCATGCCAAGCCAGGGGATCTGTGTAATGCCACCCATAGCCCCATGTCCAACAAGTAGGTCTGCTCAGGATTACCCAAATATCCCCAGCGTAGCAGGGCTCCTTCCTGAATTTCCAGACGGCCCGATGATAATAATTCCCAAACAGCCGGCTTTGTGCTGGGGCATGGATATGACTGAACCCAGCCTCTAAATAGAAATCATGAACATCCAACACTGATCACTATTATACACCTGATATTGGAAGGTCAAGAAAAAGTGATCGGTATCAAACACTGGCATTGAGAGTTGTTAAGAGAGTTAAAGGATTCATATGCAAAAGACTCACTCACTTATCGTCTAAACCACTTTATCCTGTATTCAGGGTCGTGGGGGTCCTGGAGCCTGTCCCTGGAGACAAGGCGGGGTACACCCAGGACAGTATGATTTGATTGATTGATAGACTGATTGATTAAGATTGATTCTGCACTAATATGAAAGATTTTTTAAGTAAAACAAGAATTACATAACATGCTGGTGGCCTGGGAAAAAAAAAAAAAGATTAAATGACCGTGTGATATTTTTTACTAGACATCTTTCAAAAAATGACAAGGCTTGTTGAAGTCAAACCGGGACTTTTGATTGTGCAGAACAGAAAACTTTTATGACAGTAAAGATTTATCCCAGTGTTTCCTCGGTTCTTGGACACCATCAAGGTATCAAGGTAGAAGGTTTTCTCGGTACTTCCAGGAACTCCGTTAATGGCCCTAGTTTGATCATCAATGCCATTCTGTTTTTGCAGGACAATGCACGATCTCATACAGCCCAGGACTCATCTATATTACACACACTCTCTCTCTCTCTCTCTCACACACACACACACACACACACACACACACACACACACACACACACACACACACACACACACACACACACACCACACACACCACACACACACACACACACACACACACACACACACACACACACACACACACACACACACACACACACACACACACACACACAAATACAATTCTAGTACTTTTAAAGCCTTTCAGGAGTGAAAAGTAGGAAATTGCTTTTAAACATTTGATTTCGACTGTGGCGCAAGAGCATCACAGGTCTATCAAAAGCTACATCTGATTATTGATTTCGCTTATGTCAGCTTCATGTCAGCAAATAGTAATCATCAATATCCAGCCACTTGATCAAAGAGTGACATTCAATGTTCGCACGAGTGCGCTTCTCGAAACCTTTAGACAGATTGATTGCTTTGACCAGGCATTTAATTCATTTGCCTCCTTATTTACCATCGCTTTATTGGTCCTTCACCAAATCTTACCCACAACTGCTGCGAATCAGTGATGGCAAACGATTTCCACATGATTTCACTGAAAAACATGAAGCAAGTCAACCACATCTTTTTGAACCGCAGCCAAACCCTTCCGTGTTGTCTGACCTCTTCAATGTAGCTTACAAACACCCATGAGTCCAGGAGAGACCACATGCAATTTTGCTCTGCACAAACTTCTGGTTATGGTCCTTGTGGCCTTGTTAGGATTTGAACTTTTGCTTTCGTAAGATTGTTACAGGCTGGAAAACCCATTGTTGCACATATTAAAAAACTCCTTTTTTGAGTGGTGTGCCAAACTTTTGCCACCGTAATATTCAGAGTTTTTTCCTCCATGATGCCACTACACAATAAAATTCCATGAAACTCGAAACAATTATTAGTTGCGTCTTTAAACAATGCATTCCTAAATAATAAGCATAAAATAAATATCCTTTCCCAGATTTTTTTTTCTTTTCTGGTTAACGTGAAACCATTCATGTTCTTTACTCTTTCTGTCAGACAGCATAATTAATCCGGGAAAAAGAGACATGCAAAGGGCAACAGGAAAACGATGGATTATATTCACATGGAGTCACTTCCTGTGGGAATGGCAGTCACACTCAATGGGGCCGCTGGCTGTCATGGGAAGCTCAGCCGGGTATGAATGTCGAATGGACCCCTCCTACACACTCTCTCTCACTCTTTCTTTTTCTTCTCTTTCTTTCTCCATGACCTCCTCCCCCCCTTTCACCCAGTCTCTCTATGACCCCCTGCGTTCTATTTTTTTTTATTCCTCTCCCACACTGTTTCTCCATTTTGCCTGTTTCATATCTCTTCTCGAGCCCATTCATTTTTCCACTCTTGCCCCCTCCCTGGAGTTTTCCAAGGGGTCGTGGGCCTTGTTTAGTGTTTAGCCTATGTGGACTTTCACTTCCTAAAGAATCTCAGTCATGCAGACACGTGACGAACGGAGCTCACGTTTCCCATTTCATGTTGTTTCATGTGTTGGGAAAGTTGACTTTATGGAGGTATGGCGTCTCCACCATTCGCTGTAGCTCAGCAAGAATACTGAGACTACTTACAAAAATAATATAAGCCCAACAGTGCCTGCCATAAATCATGAACGGAAATTGGCTTTTTTTTATAGTGAAAGAACAGTTTAGATTTTTTCCCCTTAAATTTATGGAAAAAAATGCCACAGAAGGAGGGATATTAGATTTTTTCCCCCCACAGCAGCACTAATGCTTAAAACTAATTCAAGCAGTACACACTCATTGGTTGAAAAGTAACACTCAGGGATATTTTAATGAGTTAAACTATTCAGTCTATCACTCTATACATGTATACAATACACATCAATTGCCTGGATAACACTATGGTTTTGGGTTCCCCTTGTAGCACCAGAGCAACTCTGGCCATTTGGAGAGCTTGGCTCCATAGGGCCTGTGGGGGTGTGCCATGGTGTCTTTGACCAGGATATTAGTGGCAAATCCCTTGGGTGCTGTGGTTTACAAGCTGGGGTCTACATGCATTGGACTTGTTTGTCCAATACATCCCATGGGTGGTCGATTGGATTGTGGAGTTTGGAGGCTGACTCATGGTCTTGGATTTTTTTGCCTGCTGGCCCCCCTGTGCAGTGGGCTGTGGTGCACCACTTCTACTGCATTTCTATCATGGCCAGCATTGACTTTTTTTCAGAAATTTTTGCAGCATCGGCTTTTCTGTGGGATCGGCTCCTGCGGGCATGGGTGAGACTTGGGGGCCCATCATCCCGTCACCAATTTGCTTGTATATAGTTGGTGATCAATGCTGTTCTGCTTTGTGGTTTTGAGGTTATTAAGCCTTTATTTTTTAAACTGTTGTTAATTTCCTTCATTACGCTCATTTCAGCAGACCAATAGTTCTATTTTTGTCCAAAGCATGTCTATGACTTTTTTCTTTTTAATCTTGACTGGACTCAATGCTTTGTACCAAGGTCAGATCTTGCAGTGCAGTAAAAGTTATTAACTTCGTATTGCTCTGTTTTTATGACTTTCTGAAAGCAGCAGTCGGTGATAGCGCTCTTTGTTTAATCATTGACTGGCTGTGCAGGAGCAAAACATACAGCAGAGTGACTTTTAGGTATTGAGAACCTGAAATCATTCAACCACAAATTACAGTTTTATTGCTTAATGGAGTCCGCCGATGGCTCCAGGTGTGTTTTTTTCTTTTCTTCTTCTTTTCTTCTACAAATCCATGGTTGTTGCATGCTTGGGGTTAATGGCTTACATTGTCAGAACGTTCAATGTACTTGTCCAAAAACTGAAGTCTATGTACAATTATGATGGACTATTATTTGCCAACAAGACCCAACTACTCTGAGTATCTATACAGTACAAATTCCTTATGTCTGATTTACATTTCAGACGTAATGTATGAGATGATCTCAGGAAAATATATAACAGAATGTTTGATCCCAAGTTTTCTCCATGTCCAATTAAACAATTAAGGTCTTCTAATGAGTGACCTGTAATTAAATAAAACCACTACATTCTACATATGGCATTAACCAATGTGACTCCAACTTGTGCGGAAAATAGTAAACTGATGAGTAAACTGATTTTTATGAAGAGAAAACACAGTTTAAGGACAATTTCAAAGTTTAAAAAGAAGCATTTGAAGATGTGGATGGTTAAAAAGGACAACAGAGAAACTCTTAATAAAGTAAATAAGTTTTATTTAGCTTATTAACATGTATTATACATTTGCAAATCACAGTATAAGAGACAATGTAAGCACGCTAGTAAAATTGTGTTAATTGTGTTAAGTGCTTAGCTTATATTTGTATTCAAATTTGATGTGGTCCTATTCTATATTTCTTTTGGTGACATTTAGTTGAACATCATAGCAGTAAATAGAATTTTTTGCTCTGATCCTGCCCTAACTTCAGTCATTGAATGATTTTTTTATGAGCTGTGACAACAAAACCAAGTTTAAAAATTGCTCAGTGTGAACCCAGCTTCAGTTAGAGGAAAATCCCACTTGCTTTCACTTACAATTTTTCATCTATAAAAAGACAACTGACACTAAAGTAAACATGTTACCACATGAGGTGAGCTTGAATTATTCTGAGCTGGAATATACCAATAAAGGCTTCATTGCAGGTTCCCAGTGTCTGATTCCAGAGATTTCAACATCTACATTTAAACTGTAGGGTTTACACAGTTTTTATACCTTTTCTGTAGCAATACCGGAAATGCCTTAAAACCATGCTGTTCTCATCTTTCAGGGGTCAGACCAAATATGAATAAACCAATAATTATAATAATAGTAAACTTTAACAACAAAAATATTTCTAACCACAAAGAAGTTGATGAAACCTCTTATAAAATGTCCTTCTTCCATTTCATTTGGCATCTCAACATGCACTGGCTACCCTGCATAGGATGGGAGACAGTGTCCAGGAATGTATCACTGTCTATAACATTGATTCAAGAGGCAGTAAAAGAATCCTTGACAAGTTATAAGATTTACAAGCATTTCGATTATTATCAGGCTTCAAAATAAATGACATTAATATCCTTGTAGAGGAACACCGCACCGCTGCATTAGTGGTACATTAGAGATTCAAAAAGCATTTTGTGTTCTGGAATTCAGCCATCTGGAAGTGTTTAGGGGGTCATTTTTGTGCACAGGTTTTTCTAATAGTGACTATTCATTTTCTACTTTGCTTATTCGAGAATTTTAAAAGCCTTATAAATCTGGTTGAAATGCATACATCAATGATTCATTAGTATTAATGTTAATAATGTACAATATGAAACAGTTTGGATTTGTTTAATTATTGTTTTTTTTTTTTGGTCATTGCAAATAAATAAATAAATAAATAAAAATCCATGTGTGGTGTTTTGTAGGGAAACATCTTATTACTTATTTTCTAAACCACGTAGTAGAAATTTGTGTACAATTACTCAATTACACATAAAAAATTAAGATGCTACGTATGGGCCAAACACTGCCACTGAACTGATTCAAACACTGTAACTGTAATGATTTAATAACTGTGACTGTACCGATTCAAACACCAACTAAGCTGATTCAAACACTGTGACTGAACTGAACTGATTTAAACACAGACTCAACCAATTTAAACAGACTGAACTGGTTAAATCACTCAGACTGAACTGATTCACCAAACACTGTCACTAAACTGATTTAAACAATGTGACAAAACTGATTTAAACACTGAGCGAAATTATTTAAACACTCAGTTCAAACACTGACTGAACTGATTCAAATGCTGTGACTGAACTGATTCATTAAACACTGTCACTAAACTGATTCAAACACTAACTGAACTTATTCAAACACAAACTGAACTGATTCAAACACTCACTAAACTGATTCAAAAACTAAATAAAATGATTCAAATGCTGTGACTGAACTGATTCATTACACTCTGTCACTAAACTGATTATAAAATGTATACTGTATTGATTTAAACACTGACTGGACTGATTGAAATACCACTAAACTGATTGAAACACCACTTAACTGATTCAAATGGTGTGGCTGAACTGATTCATTAAACACTGTCACTAAACTGATTCAAACACTGGTTGAACTTAATCAAATGCTGTGACTGAACTGATTCACCAACCACTGTCAGTAAACTGATTTAAACACTGTGATGAACCTGATTTAAACACTGAGTGAAATTATTTAAACACTATGACTAAGCTGGTTCTAACACTGACTGAACTGATTCAAATGCTGTGACTGAACTGATTCATTAAACACTGTCACTAAACTGATTCAAACACTAACTGAACTGATTCAAACACTAACTGAACTGATTCAAACACTAACTGAGCTGATTCATTACACTCTGTCACTTAGCAGATTATAAAATGTGACTGTATTGATTTAAACACCACTAAATTGATTCAAATGGTGTGACTGAACTGATTCATTAAACACTGCCACTAAACTGATTCAAACACTGACTGCACTGATCTAACCTGATCCAACACATTGTTTCAGTCTGGTTCAGCTGTTCATTTAAATTTAATTAAACTCATTCAAATTCTCTGAGTCTGTTGTTCTGATGACTTTTGATGAGTCCAGTAATCCAATCAGTAAAGCCCAGTGTCTGATGCCACAGCTCACATTTATTCTGTCCCTAAATTACATGAGTGAGTTAATCTAAGTGGACCTTCACTGTTTAATGTCCACTGAAAATAAGTCCTCTCTGGGGAAACTTTCAAGGCTGTTAAATAAATGTGGCTGTCAGGCGATGCAGATGTTGGTAATGATGATAATGATCTTATTGCATTCATCACTCCTGGGCTGAGGCATTTTTTCCTCAGAGTAATCAGATCTGCAGCCAACACAACTCTCTGCGGAGCGCTTATAAAACTATCGGCTTCTCTCATATACACACACCTACACCTTTTCAGTATGCCTCACCTCAGATGTATCCACGGGATTTCTATTTACTCCATAGCAACACTGGACAGATATAAAGGAAGACCGGCCAAGGTGCAGACCGATGAATAAAAGATGTGATAGGTTAATGATAAAGACGGATGCACAAATTAAGAGCAGGGACAGGTATGTGGATGAAGGATGGAAGGCAAATACACTTGTGTACTTTACTCTGAAGGTTATGTGCATGTGTAGAAAACAGGGATGGATTTAATAATAATAGAATATGTCTCTAAGCAGCTGCTGCCAGAGCAAAGGTCACAGCAGGTGTGTGTGCATGCTGTACCTGCTGTGACCTCATTATCTAATGACAGGATCGTCATTCCTTCTTTCACTGCATTATTGCTTAGGTAAGCATTCTCTTAATGTCTTTTCTTTGCTCAACTTATTGTTATTCTCTTCTATTCCATTCCATTTTTACCTCATTCCATTCCATTCCGTTCCTTTCTCATCACAACCCATCCTATCCCACCCTATCCAATTCTATCCATTTTCCTCAGAAAACTTTAATAATTTCTTTCTGTTCCTTTCCCTTCCCATCCCATAATTTCCCACTCCACCCCAACATATCCTATCCCATCCCATCATACCCTACTCCATCCACCACACCTTAACCAATCCTCTCCACCTCGAATCTATCGAATCCTATTCTATCATATCTTATTCTAACCTCTCTTATCCCTAAATCCTTCCCACTCTCATTCCTTACGTTTCCATTCCTTTTCCTTCCTTTACTTTCTTTTCATTTCCCTTACCACTCTATCCCACCTCATCTAATACTAACCTATTCTGTCCCATATGTTTTTTCTTCTATTACACTCTATTTCTATCCTCCTATCCTATCCTATCCTATCCTATCCTATCCTATCCTATCCTATCCTATCCTTTACCATCCCATCCCATCCCACCATACCCTACTCCATCGTAACCAATCTTAACCTTACCCAATCCTCTCTACCTGTTCCCTATCCTATCCTATCCTATCCTATCCTATCCTATCCTATCCTATCCTATCCTATCCTATCCTATCCCGAAGTCCTTCCCACCCTCATTCCTTACATTTCCATTCCTTTTCCTTCCTTTACTTTCGTTCCATTTCCCTTACCACCCTATCCCATCTCATCTAATACTAGCCTATTCTGTCCCAACATGTTTTTTTCTATTACACCCTATTTCTATCCTATCCTATCGCATCCTATTCTATCCTATCCTATCCTATCCTATCCTATCCTATCCTCCACCTTTTTCCTATCCTGACCTATTCTGGATCAAGTGTGTAGTAAACACATCACAGTGGGAGCTGCAGAGTACAGCAGTGCGAAATTCCAGTTCCTCTTTCTCAAATACTTTCTAAAGCCAGAACTCACCATTTCATCTGTGGTAGTGTCAGTGCCAGATAAACACCACCACCCCCTCTTCCAGAATCCCAACACCATGAAACATCCTGCTGAGCTCCTGAACTTATGCTTGAGATGAAGCATGCATCACTTCAGCTAATACTTCAGTCTGGGCTTACAGTCAGGATTATGGGAAGTGGTGGCTCAGTGGTGAAGACGTAGTTTGTAAGTATAAATCTCAGCGCCACCAAGCAGTCAGTCCTTTAGCCTCCGGTCTTGATTTTAAATGTCATTGAATAAAATACTTGAACAGTTGCAAATCTGGAGTTCTGGTACTCACTTGACGAGAGATGAAAGAAAACTAGCTTATACCTCAAACGGTATTCAGTAAATCCATAATTTTTTTATAAGATCTTATAAATTTCTGTAATCTTCAGCAATACAAAACCATAGATTGACAGGATGTTGGAAGAAATGCATGCATCTTCCTGTGAATTGTTTTATTTAGTCCTTAAACAAACTGCCACTTGTGCACTCATAACACAATTTCCATACAATCAAATATAGTGTGCATTCATTTTCAGCAAAGCCTATGCTCAGCGACAGAGTTCCAGACAACGGCATTCAGCTAGGCGGACTAGCCTCGTTTCGCGCCGACAGAAACGCAGCTCTGTGCGGTAAGACTTGCGGCGGCGGCTTGGGTGTTTACATCAACACGAAATGGTGTAAGAACTCTGTGCTGGTTTCTAGCTTTTGCTCATCGCTGGTGGAGATTGTGACTGTTAGATGCAGACCTTTTTATTTACCACGGGAATTCACCACCGTTTTCATTATCGGAGTGTACATTCCACCTAGCGCTAATGCTAAGGAAGCGTTATGGGAACTGTATGCTAAGATCAGTAATCTGCAGAACACACACCCGGATGGACTGTTTATTGTTGCTGGAGATTTTGTTGCTGGTGCTTCCTAAACTCCATCAGTATGTGGACTTTGCAACGAGAGGGCAAAACATGCTGTATCTTGTTTACACAAACATCCCCGACGCATATCGGGCAGAGCCCCGCCCCCCACCTCGGCTACTCAGAGACCACATCTCTGTTATGCTAATTCCAGCATACAGACCACTCATCAGGCGTTCAAAACCGGTTCTGAAGCAGGTGAAAACCTGGCCAGCAGGAGCCATCTCTGCTCTTCAGGACTGTTTCGAGAACACTGACTGGAACATGTTTAGGGAGGCTGCAACTTACGGCGACTTCACCGACTTGGAGGAGTACACGTCATCAGTGACCAGCTACATCAACAAGTGCACCGATGATGTCACTGTCTCCAAGAGCATCATCTCACGACCCAACCAGAAACCGTGGATCACTGCGGAGGTGCGTGCACTTCTGAGAACCAGAGACTCTGCCTTCAAAGCGGGGGACAAGGCGGCCCTAAGAACAGCAAGGGCCAAACTGTCCCGGGCCATAAAGAGAGGCGAAGCGCACACATGCCCAGAGAATCCACAATCACTTCAAGGACAGCGGTGACATACGGCGCATGTGGCAGGGTATACAAGCCATCACTAACTACAGGATGACATCACCTACCTGTGACAGTGACGGCTCCCTTCCAGATGCGCTGAACAACTTCTACGCACGGTTCGACATGCAGAACGACGGGACGGCGAGGAAGACCCCCCCTCCACCGAACGACCAGGTGCTGTGTCTCACCACGGCTGATGTGAGGAAAACTCTATGCAGAGTCAACCCACGTAAAGCTGCTGCACCAGACAACATCACAGGCAGAGTGCTCAGAGAATGTGCAGAACAGCTGGCAGGTGTTCTCACCGACATATTCAACATCTCTCTGAGCAGCGCTGTCGTTCCCACATGCTTTAAATCTACCACCATCGTCCCCGTGCCGAAGAAGTCTTCAGTGTCCTGTCTCAATGACTGTCTTCAATGTCCCTGTTGTACTCACACCCATCATCATGAAGTGCTTCGAGCGGCTCGTCATGAGACACATCAAGACCCTGCTGCCCCCCTCACTAGACCCCCTGCAGTTCGCGTATCGTCCAAACCGTTCAACGGACGACGCCATCTCCACCACACTCCACCTGGCACTGTCACATCTTGACAAGAAGGACACTTACGTCAGAATGCTGTACATAGACTTCAGTTCAGCATTCAACACAATCATCCCCCAACACCTGATCGGGAAGCTGAGCTTGTTGGGCCTGAACACCTCCCTCTGTAACTGGATCCTGGACTTTCTGACCGAAAGACCTCAAGCAGTGCGGATCGGGAGCTACACCTCCAGCACCACCACACTGAGTACTGGGGCCCCCCAGGGCTGCGTGCTCAGTCCCCTCAGTTCACACTGCTGACACATGATTGTGTAGCGACACACAGCTCTAATCATATCATCAAGTTCGCTGATGACACGACCGTGGTGGGTCTCATCAGCAAGAACGACGAGTCAGCTAACAGAGAGGAAGTGCAGAGGCTAACGGACTGGTGTAAAGACAACAACCTGGCTCTGAACGTCGAAAAGACAAAAGATATGGTTGTTGACTTCAGGAGGACACGGAGTCATCACTCTCCGCTCAGCATCGACGACTCTTCTGTGGAGATGATCACGAGCACAAAATTCCTGGGCGTCCACCTGGAGGAGAACCTCACCTGGTCCCTCAACACCAGCTCTCTGCATAAGAAAGAGGAACTATTGAGAGCATCCTGAGCAGCTGCATCACTGTCTGGTTTGGGAATTGTACCATGTCAGACCGCAAGACCCTACAGCGGATAGTAAGGACAGCTGAGAAGATCATCGGGGTCTCTCTCCCCTCTATCGAAGACATCTATACCACTCGCTGCATCCGCAAAGCCACCAGCATTGTGGCTGACCGGACACACCCCTCACACTCACTCTTCACCCTCCTGCCATCTGGAAAAAGGAGAAACAGTTTTTACTCGCAAGCCATCCGTCTCCTTAACACAAAGAGACTGGACTGATACACACACACACGCACGCACGCACGCACGCACGCACGCACGCACGCACGCACACACACACAAATCACTCAGACGAACTATAAATAAAAACGATAAATAACATCTGGACTGAACTGATAAACACACATGCACAATCACACTGATATACATCCATCTCAATCTGCTCATACCTACCTGTGCTGCTCTTCGCAATTTTTTTGCACAATATTTATTTCACTGCTATTTGCACACGATATTCTTGTCACAATGTAAACTGTTTACTGCTGCTCTTCCCACTACCTCAATTCATACTTCATCAAAAAAGTACTGTTATGTGTTACATTGTTGTGTCTGTCATGTACCTCTTTGTTTGCACATTTGCACGTGCACTTTGTCTATTGTGTATTTTTTGTATAGAAATTTGATAGTTCTTCTTTTAGGTTAACTTAAAAGTGTAAAAATGTGTGTTGTAAATTTATGTTTTTGCATGTATGTAGCACCCTGGTCCTGGAGGAACGTTGTTTCGTTTCACTGTGTACTAACTGTATATGGTTGGAATGACAATAAAAGCAGACTTGACTTGACTTGAAGTCAGGAAGATGGGCTGAATGATGAAATGATGACTGATAACCAGCACACCCTGATACGTTGGTCTTTTTTTGTTAGAGATAGAACTGTTTATTGATAATGTACTCTCACTTGGTATGCTTGAAGAATAGTAACCATGCACACTACACACACACACACACACACACACACACACACACACACACACACACACACACACACACACACACACACACACACACACACACATATGTCAGAGCTGGAAAATGTCAATAGTTGTGTTGTGGATAAAAATATAGGCTAACAATATTTGGACGGTATGTTTTAGACATTATAAAAACTCCAATGAACCACAGCAGAAGCAATTATTTATTTTTCACTACCATGCCAAAAACCTTATCCACAAAATCCACATGACATAAATGTAAAATTTAGTTGATAATCCACATTATCTCTGTGGATCGACAACCACAAACCGTTGACCCACCATTTAAAATAGTTGAAAAGCTGATAGACAGTTAGGATTGAACAGGATGTTATAGGATAACATACAATATAAGAGCAGAGACGAAGAGCGTAGTACAACAAAGAGATTTGGACAAAAATATTATTGAATATAGTAGTACAGGAATAGTATAGGATCGGATAATGCATAGGAAAGGATGAGACACAGAACATGAGAAACTTTAGGATAGGAAAGATTGTAACAGTACAGAAGAGATTAAAGGAAATGAGAAATGTATAGGAATAATGATAAATATGATAGTACAGAGGGTGCCACAGCAATGTTAGCAATGTCGCCTGGCACCTTCAGGAGGCTTGATTCTTGGCTTGGGTCTGTGTGCATGGAGTTTGCATGTCGTTCCTGTGCTTGGTGGGTTTACTCCGAGTACTTCGGTTTCCTCTCACAGTCCGAGGACATGCAGATTAGACTCATTGGCGTTCCCAAATTGCCCGTAGTATGTGAATGAGTGCGTGAATGTGTGTATATGTGTGGCCTGTGATGATTGGCACCCTTTCCAGGATGTTCCCTGCATCGTGCCCGGGATAGGCTCCAGGCCGCCCGTGACCCTGCACACAGCAGTATAGATGATTGAGTGAGTGGGTGATTGATTGAGTAAGGATAGTGCAGGAAAGGGCTGGGTATGCTAGGTTAGGATAGGACAAGAGAAAACAAGACAAGATACTGTAGGAGAATATAGTAGAGGAAATGAAAAAAAAAACCCCACTAAGGACAGAAAATATAAAATAGGGTACAGCAGGACAGGAGTAAAAAGAAATGAAAATATGTATAGGAGATTGGGAACATGGATAGAATTGTACAGGGTAGAATAGCATGCAACAAGATACCTGGTCATTCAGTACATTCAGGTCACCAGCGGATTTTGCAACATAACGTTTCTGAGTCTAGACCTGAGCAACTGAAGCAACCTCAGATCATGACACTGTCTCCATGGACACTATGCATGATGGGTGCATCACTTCATGCGCAGTCCTTCTTGCCCTGATGCACTCATCACCCTGGAATAGCGTCAATCTGAATTCATCAATCCACAAGACATCTTTCCATTGCTCCAAAAAACAATCTTTATGCTCCATATCAAATTGAAACCGTGTTTTCCTACAGTGCTTGAATATAATATTCTTTTAGACACACAGCTGTTCAATTCTGTGAGTTCTCATCACACTATGTGTAAATGCTCTTATTAAACAAATATTTCATTGATCTCAAATCATATAATCACTCACTCACTCACTCATCATCTATACCGCTTAATCCTGTATATCATTTTTTATTCCTAGGAGTTGAAGGCCAGGTTTTAATAATCTGTTGGGTCTCAAACAAATGCTTACAAGAATGTATATATTTACGTACATGCAAAAAGTGTAGAACTGCATGTGAAATCAAGTGAATCTCAATACAGCTGACAAAGAAATGAGTGTGAATGACACACACACACACACACACACACACACACACACACACACACACACACACATGTGCACACACACACACACACACACACACACACACACACACACACACACACACACACACAACCACACACACACACACACACACACACACACACACACACACACACACACACACACACACACACACACACACACACACACACACACACACACACACACACACACACACACACACACACACACACACACACAGTTCTGCTGGGTTGTGTGTGGGCCTGTTAATAGTAGTACTGCTTTTTCAGCTGTGTAACACAATGAACAGAATTACAAGTACAGAAATCCATTCATAAATGCGACTTTTTTCTTCTTCTTCTCATTACTGCCATTCACACACTGCTGGCACTGATCCAAAAGCCTTGACAAAACATCCAGCTCTGTGTCTGGTATTGTCCTTGACAACTGGTAAAAAAGAAATCTGCAAACCATCTCTTTATATAAAGCAGATATTCCAGGTCTGCTTTATACGGACACGTACTGGAATTTAAAATTCTAATTCTCATTTTGCCTCAAAACCCTCAGGAGGTGATGATTTCAATCCACACTTACTTTCCAAAAACAAAAGGAATGCACTTAGAAAAAGGAAACCACTTGAAACTCGTACGTGACCCCTTTTCGGACCTGCGAGTCCCACAGGAAGTGATGCATATCCATGCAGGAAGTGTGTTTGCATCATAAATAGCTCTTCAGCCAACTCTTGATAAATCTTCCTCATTCATTAAGGAAGTCAAAAAATATAGAGAACAGTATATAGAAACAGAAAAAGCAGCGTTGCATAACTCAATAACACGCTCATTACATAAGAGAATAACAGATAGCGTGTAGTCTGATACAATGTGGTGTGATTTCCTTGTTTTCTGTTTACAATATATATATATATATATATATATATATATATATATATATTATGGATCCAGACAGGATGGGTCAGAGTGGTTATTGATTAGATGTCCAAGAATGCTTACAAGCTAGTATTGCACACAGAAATGAATAGAAATGCACAGTAATAATATGATTGTTTTGTAATTGCCAGACTATCTAAACTATCATTTAAACAACATGTAAGGATGTATTTTATACATCTTTATATCGAGTAGTGAGCAGTAATAGGTGACATGATGAGCTGTTATGTGAAAGTAATCAAAGCTCTAAATCAGCGCACTATGTTGTTTGTTGACTATTTTCCTATAATGGCACATTTAGATGTGTTTTATTCCTTTGACACTGCATGAATTTGTCAATAATGCAAAAATGCTGTGCAAAAGTCTTAAGCAAATGAGAGGAGTAAACAGTAATTCATGAAACAAAGTCAATAATTGGTGTAATGATGCTTTGCTGAAAATATAGTCTAATTTTTGTTTATTTTTGTGGAGCTTGACATGGCAACCACAAAAACAACAACTTGTCATATTACAGAGAAACCTTCTATATTTCAACTCTATATTATATATTATTATTATTATTATTATTATTATTATTACTATATTATATAGTATTCTTTTTATTGCTTGTACATTATGTAAATTTAAAAGTCCTTTGCATCTCAAGTTTATTTCCATATTTTTCTTATATTTCTAATTTGTAAATTCTCTTATTTCCCTCATTTCACACTGAAACTTTCTTTTGGAAATCTTGAGGTCATCAGTAACTCATATAAGCATAACACGACGCACAAATAACATTTGAATTTGAATTTAGATAAAACGTCCTTCGTCCAGACTTTTCCGTGGTCTGATCTGAAGACGGAGCTTAAACTGGAAACTCCAAGCATGAATGCATTAACATAAACCTGTGATTCGCATTGTAGCCTGAAATACTTTACAATCTACTGTTATAGAAAATCTGCGAACAGCTTCCGACCAATCAGAATCAAGAATCCAACAAAGCTTAAACTGCATTATCTACATAAAAAAAAAAAAGCATTACAAAACCCATTCTATGCTTTCCTCCCACTCTTGGTTTTTAAAATCGATTTCCTCTTATAAGAGGTTAGATCTAAATCAGACTGAAGGTCCTTAGGGTTAAGGTGTGGAGGAGAAGGAATGTTTCTACTTCGGCTTATACAGTACTGTAATAAAACCGTGTGCCCATAGTGAATCTGTCTGAGACATATTGAGCAAGTTACAGAAAACAAACAAACAAACAAACAAACAAACAAACAAACAAACAAACAAACAAACAAACAAACAGGGGCACGTATATACCACCATTTAAAATTTTGATCCATTTATGATTGCAAAAAGGGTAGTGTCCCTGTGTTAGTGTTATTAAAGGGAATTTTACAGTAGGGTTCAAAGTAGGAGTTCAGATTTTGACATAAATTTCATGCTTATATCGACAATGAGAACAGAAGCTGGTAAGTTTTAGAACTCACTAGGTTTGATGTTTTATATATAGGAATATGGTAACACAGGAACTGAGCTCTGATATGTTCATCAATAGTGGCGAGTTTTATTCATTCCAGATGAGCGTAGAGCTAAATACTGTACAGTACTAAAGTCTTGAGACCCCCTCATTTCTTCAGTGAATTGAAATGAAATGATGTACATTCCATTGAAGAAATGGGAACAAATGTTCTATTGCAACAGGCTGCAAAGTGCCTAAAGATACAATTTAAAAATTGCTTTGTTTATGTAATGGTCTCAGCAGCAGCCTCATTTCCCCTCTCGTCTGTTCCGACCATTCAGCGTTCAGCATCACCAGTATACTAATCACCGACCTGATCATCTGTCATCATCATCTGCACCTGTTTCTCACTTGTTCGTGCCTTAAGTTAGATTGTTTTAATGCCTAAATGATTAATAGGTCACTGTGTGGCTCAGCAAACAAAAAAACATTCCTCTGAAATTGCTCAGATACAGGGACTGGACTGAAAACAAGAGCAATAAAAGTCCTTCAGGAAGCCTGGAGAACTCTTCCTGAAGGCTACATTACAAAAAATATGAAGAAATGGGGTTGACCTTTGCAAGAACTGTATATGTCCACATATTAAAGTACCAGCGTACTAATTATAAAGCAAAGTATTCAGTAACTACAGTAAAACTAGTTGGAAAGGTAATACTATATGAATAATTTAGCAAATATACAGAAATCAGGAAAGGAAACTTAAAATTTCTGTTTGATGCCCTTCAATAATCTGTTTCAAAACTACTTTGAGTATACTGTACATAATAAAACCCAAATTCTGCAATATGTAAAGGACTGGATTAAAAATGAGGGAAATGTGTGGATCAAGATATTTAATAATTTATTGCTAGAGAAAAGTAATTGTAACTAATAAACTTTTTTTTTTAATTGTGTCTGTGACATAAAGTACAGAGCTCCATGAGTTAGAGCTAAATAAAAATAAACTGACTGCATCGGGTGGCATCGACTCATTTCCCTTCTCCCTTATCCTGCAAGGGGTTCAATCAGTGCATCAAATAAAACAAAACACAAGGACAAGAAAAGTGACTACACCAAAATAAAAGAGTGTACTTTAGCTACTGTAGATGTGATTCTATAAGCATGCCTGCACACACAATTTTAATCGGACCAAATCCCAATATCTAGGACCATAAGTCATCTCACTCACTCAAACTAAAATCCTGTTGGGCATTTAGTGATACTTTCGGGTTATGAGATCCAAGTATAGAACTAATAATAACGAATGAGTTACATAACACAATATGCGTTACAATATAAAAATCTGCAGGAACTGTAAGGATAAATGTTTAGTAAAATGAAAACCACCAGCATGTGGTGCTTTCCAGTCTTGCATGGATTTCTCTCTACACCCATGATCTGTTGTGTGCAGATTGAACTAAAACAGCGGTCCTGGATTTCATTCTGCATAGGAGCTCGGATAACCGTTTCACATCAAATTCAATCCAGGACTTGGAATGAAACACTGCATACCCGATTGAATCATGCCGGCTGTGCAAAAACAAATAAGCAAACCGCATTTACGCCTGTGCTAATGCACTTCATTTGATTCACATGGAGATGAAGGTACATTGAGGTATGAGGAGGTACATCAGTATGAAACCAAGTTACAGCTTTGAATTCGGTTAATTTCACAAAGCTTTTCAGTCTCGTTCTATTGGCGGATAATGTTTCTTATTTTAATTTGTTCCTAGAAAGAAGAATCTTTATTAAAAAAAAAAAAATTGGTTAATATATATATATATATATATATATATATATATATATATATATATATATATAGTATGCACAGTGACATAGTGGTTGGTCTAGTGGTTGGCTAATTGGCATTCTCAAATTTCCCATAGTATGTATGCATGGGTTTGTGTGTGTGTGTGTGTGTGTGTGTGTGTGTGTGTGTGTGTGTGTGTGTGTGTGTGTGTGTGTGTGTGTGTAGTGTGTTTGTGTGTGTGTGTGCCCTCTGTATAGTAGGTTTCAGCTTTATTAATCTTTTTTTAGGCTTGTATTCTGACCATAAAAGCAGCTCTCCTATGGATATAAATCAGGGACTGAGCAAATGGCGTAAAAAAAACAAGATAGGTTTCAGTATCCAAGATAAATTCCGATGAGGTTCGGGGAATTAAAGTGTGGTTTATATATTTCTTTAGCTATGTATAAAACTATTTGACCTCTCAGATATGTTAGTGATTCCCAGTGTGTACAGAGATGGATTGTAGGGTTTATCTGTGCTGAGAGATAAACCTCTGGAGATAATAGGGGTTTCATTTGACATGTACATTGGACCATGGATGGATGGATGGATGGATAGATAGATAGATGGATAGATAAATAGATAGCTAGATTTTTTATTGATCCTGAAAGAAAATTTCAAACATCCAATAGCAAAGGAAAGGAACACAACGGGCATGCAGTTGCGATTGCACCATGCAGAGCACACTGCCAAAAAACACACACACTACACACGTGGGAGATGACCAATGCTACTACAGAAGAGACCCATGGCTCTAAAGGAATGACTAAGAAAAGACAAAATACAACTTTAGCTATAAGAAATGAAAAGTTACATCAGAGCAAAAAAAGTGAGTGGTGCAAGATGCAGGTGCAGATTTGGGTACTTGATGAGTAGATAAAGATGACTGGGAACCGTGGGTGTGATATGAAGGAGTGCTACATGCTTTACAGAGAATGTGTAGTAGGAGAGTTAATATCACTCCAGGAATCCCAATCCATGTCTTGTGGCACCATAAAAAGATGTTTAAACAACATATGACAGAGGATTTTACGAGTCAGTAGAGCAGCTTTCCGATAGAAGTCAGCCACCGAACACGCTCTTCTGCTTGGCTCGAGCTCCATACAATGGATGACTGGTGTTGGACATGATGGACAGAAAGGTCCTCCTTTCCTGCACACACTCCATTAAATCCAACTTTAAGTCAACCATGGATTGCACTCTCCTAACAACCTTGTTCAATCATGTTTCATCTCTGCTTTTGATATACTATTTGCAAATGGTATGCCAAGCTAAACTGAACTGTGATGTGAAATTGAAATACCATGGCATTGGGTTCTGGATATGTGAGACAGCAGCCTGTCATAAATCATCCTGCATAATCTATCCTTGAGACAGGACCTTTGGGAGGAAAGGAACAATATTACTTGGCAGCAGAGTTTACTCTACTTTTAGTTTATACCTTTGAGTTACAATTACAGATTTCATTAGAATATTAATAACTTTGGGCTAAACGTGTCTTTATTTAAAGTAATTTCACAATTAAAATATAGAAAGACTGCAAGTTTCTTAAAGAAAATTCATTCATTTCTTTTTTTAAACAACACAAATCCTAGCAGAATATGCTATCAGTATGCTTTAATTATCTAATAAACAGATTAATTGTTGATTATAAAGTAACTCCTTGAAGCAATACATAATATTTCTTACTCTGTTTTATGCTTGGCATTCGTTATAGTATTGAAAAGCCTTGCATAGTACAAAAGCCATAAGTGTACTACACAGCATAGTACATAAATACTGTATATGGACATAGTTTTTAAATCAAAATGTAGGCACCGAAATGTATTGCCATTAGTGTGACTACAATTATTTCCCTTTGTTTTTCAATTGAAATATCCCCATCATTTAGCATGGCTAGAAACGAAACCTCCACAAAACTTTCTTTTCTTCTTCTTCTTTTTTAATCACCCCTTCTATTATTACAGAATTATAGTTCAATTTAAGGAAAAGAATAAAACATCAGTCATGACCTGGTCGACCTTGACCTTCTGAAAGACACATTTGTATTGTATATGGTTAGAAAAGTTGTACTCTTAAATCCACTAAAGAAACAGTCACAGTATAGTATAGTATAGTATAGTATAGTATAGTATAGTATAGTATAGTATAGTATAGTATAGTGCAGTACAGTACGGTATAGTATGGTATAGTACAGTACTGTATAGAACAGATGAAGTATAGTATACTATACTATACCATGTAGTATGGTATAATATACTACAGCGCAGAATAGTGTAGTATAGTATAGTAAAGTAAAGTATAGTATAGAACAATATAGTATATACTGTACTGTTTTTTATTACACTACACTACTCTATAGTATAATATAGTATAGAACTGTTCTATACTATACTATACTATACTATACTATACTATACTATACTATACTATACTATGCTATGCTATACTACAGCATAGAGTAGCATTGTATGTAATTCCATAGTATACAATAGTGTAATATGCCAGGTTTGTATATATGTTGTGTGTGTGTGTGTGTCTGTGTGTGTGTGTGTTTGTGCATTTTTCCTTTAGCAGGTACATCAAACACAATCACATAACACCCCATAGAGGAATATACAGTAGCATGGCATATCACATAGCACTGCATAACTCAGAATATTACAGTACAGTTTAGTGAAAAATCTTTGCTTTGCAAAGCCTCCACGAAAAATCTCATTGAGAAAGCGCAGTGTTTCTCTATTTGCTGTTGGAACTATTTGTTTCCAGGGTTGTACCTTATCTCACTGTTAAAGTAACAACTGCTCAAGGTTGCCATCATTCATCATTTTTAGGTTTGGTCGACAAACGACACACAGACGGAGCGGCCGACTGGAAGGCGTGTGCATTATGGCAAGGGAAGTGGGCTGTGGAGCGGATGTGGAGAGTGGAAAGGAAAGCGGCCCTGCAGGGTCAGGAATGTGGCAGCAGGGGAGGCTGGGAAAGGGGAGGTGGTTATCTCAGCTCTGTTGGGATGCACTTCCTTTAAAAAGAGGGAAAAATCCATCAATTGTGAGAGATGAACAAGGGTCACACAGGTGAATACTACTTCTCTCTCTCTCTCTCTCTCTCTCTCTCACACACACACACACACACACACACACACACACACACACACACACACACACACACACACACACACACACCACACACAAACACACACACACACACACAAACAAACACACACACACATTATTTATTTATTTAATTTTCATTAATCTATTGAAGGACAATCTTTGACATTTCCTAAAAGCAGATGTGAAACAATGGTGTTAACTAAAAACGTTCTCACTCCGAGACTATAGGAAATAGGAATTTAAATTGGCTGCAAGTCATGGATATAAAATATTTAAGTTAGAGATAAGAACTGTCATATAGTCAGGCTCGAGGACTGTAAAAACCCAAAGAGTGCTATAAAATGGATAATATCATACTGTTATAAGGTCCCAGTTCCTATATCCTTTATATACACACATCATACACCATCCCTTTCAAAGCATATCCAGTAATAAATAAAGAAATAAAAAAATAAAATGGGATTTAAATTAGTAGATTCAGGGGATGCATGGTGCTATCATACACTGAGTGGATTTGTGTTGTTAATCTTTTTTCCCTGCATCTGTAATTATAATCGAATATAAGCAAAGTAAATATAAAAATAAGATTTATTATTATAGAATAAAGGTGGCATGAATGCATAGTTCCTTTAGGTCTGTGTGTGTGGAGTTTACATGTTCTCCTCGTGCACGGTGGGTTTCCTCAGGGTGCTCCGGTTTTCTCCCACAGTCCAAAGACATGCAGATTAGAATGACTGGAGTTACCAAATTTCCCATCGTGTGTGTGTGTGTGTGTGTGTGTGTGTGTGTGTGTGTGTGTGTACCTTGCGATGGATTGGCATGTACCCCTGCCTAGTGCCCAAAGTCTCCTGGGATAGGCTCCAGCGACCCTGTACACAATAAACAGTATACTAGAAAATGAATGAATGATCAAAATATTATAAGCTTTTATTAATTAAAAGCATTCTTTTAAAAAAAGAGAGTGTTTTAATATTGCTTTAAAAACTGTACCAATGAAAGAACAAGAAAACATTGATTATTATTATTTTCCAAATATTTGTGTGCTGTTATTAAAAGTAACCGTACACACACAAATGATCTGGCACTGATGAGACCTCTACTGTAACTCAACTCAATAAAATAGACTTTATACACAGTAATGTAAATAACCCCCATATTGGCCTGTCACTGCGGTTGTTTGCTTTCATTCCTGCAGGGTTTATAGTATATTGTATGTTGCTCAGCTGGAAATTTTTCATATACAGTGGAAATGAAGGAAACGCCACCAGCTGTGTCCTTATAAAAGACAGAATGGATGACTTAGTAATGCCAAATAAAGAGCCCTCTATGCTTCTCTCTCTCTCTCTCTCTCTCTCTCTCTCACACACACACACACACACACACACGCACACGCACACGCACACACACACACACACACACACACACACACACACGCTCCCACACCACAGGCTCCCCTTCGCATCAGCACTCAGGACAGGTTTCCAAGGTTACCAGAGTGTAAGGATATGAACGTGTTAGATCGTGACCGTCGCATTCCCCGTCAGATTGCACACCAGTCTGCACTCTCTCTTACCCTCTGCCTCTCTCTCTCTCTCTCTCTCTCTCTCACCCACACACACACACTATGTGCACACACTAACACTTCATTCATATATATATATATATATATATATACCATATATAATATATATATATATATATATTATTTTACTATACACATCCTCTATGTCTCTCTCTTTACATCTCAGTCTCTCTTTCTGGCTCTATTGCTCACTCTCGTAGTGACTCACTCTTACACATACATTAAAGCACATAAAATCACACACACTCGAAATACTTAGTAAATATTCCACACATCCTTCATTCACTAGAAATAATATTAAAAAAGTGTTTATTTGGACACTTTGTAGTTTTTAATATTCTCATTGAGAACCATTCCAAATCTGAGCCATCATAGAGAAAACATGAATCACCCAGAAATAGATATACAATAAGATATTAAAAACAGAAATACATATTCTTTATTTGTTCATGTTATAGCTCTACAATTTTTTGACCAAATATAACATAATAATAATAATAATAATAATAATAATATAATAATAATAATAATAATAATAATAATAATAATAATAATAATAATAATAATAAAATAATACAATACAATACAATGAAACATATATAGTGGAATCTTGGATTGAGCATAATTTGCTCAAGAAGTGGGCTTGTATTCCAAAACACTCGTAAACCAAATCGCAATTTTCCCTTAAGAAAAAGGAGAGAGATTGTTTGTGGGGCGCGCACACACATAAGACGGAGAGAAAAAATGGATCTTTCCCCTCTAATGAGACTTGCTTTTGCTTTATACGTGCACACACATGTGTTATAAGAAACAGTACACGCATGCTATACTCAAACGCTTACAAAACAAAATAAAATATGTTTCATGCGTGGTCACAGTGTGTTAGTAAACAATACACGTGTGCACGGATATTGATTAATCCAGTAAGAGACGAGCACTAAGACCCAGCAGGGGTTGAAAATTACCCAGAATTCCGCAGTGCAAGAGATAGAAAATCCATGGGCTCAGTTGTGATCATCTGACGCTCGGCGTCAAAACAAGAAGCGCTTGCATGATACATGATACTCAGCACTCGTTATCCAAGACTTGCTCGTTTTTCAAGACAAAATTTATTAAAAATTTTCTTGCTCGTCTTGCTCATGAACACTCACAAACCGCGTTACTTGCAATCCGCGGTTCTGCTGTAAATTATTTTTTAAATATTTAAAATATTTTAAATTTCCATGTGGATTAAAAAAATCACAAAATTAAGCAGAACTTTACTGTAACAAACCTCATTAAGGAGATTTTGTTTCGAATGTTGCTGTTGCTGGTGGGTTAAAATTGTTCAGTAACAATGTGAGTAAAAACAAGATGTTAAAATAGTTACATAAGCATTAAAGTGATTTAAACTAATTTAATGAACTACTGCAGACTGGAGTCTATTTATTTTTCTGTTTTATACCACAATGCTATACTTCATTCTCATTGGTCAGCATTATTCTGACAGCAGTTGTAGCTACAATGAAAATCCCAGATTTATATGAATGCACTTGTTCTCATATGTTATTATTTCTACAATAATGCCCTGCTCAAAGAATTGTCTGGTGTATCTTATACATAAACAGATTTAAATAACATTATAGGTGAAAATCGTTGTTAATTTTCTACTATATAGCCAAAAGTTGAGGAGAATAAACTGTGGAGGTGATGGATAGTCCTAAGAAACATATGAAATTCATTTTTCCCCCACTTATTACGCTTCAGAATGTCAGTTGAATTCTTGGGTTCCAGGTTTGAAACCCAATTAGCCTTAAAAGGAAACATTATGTTGCATTATGTAGGGTTTAATCCCATGTTCCACACACCAAGTAGTGCCCTTGATCAGGGGTTAGAGAGGGATTTGAGGTTCATCCCTGTGTTAGAAGCTATTTATCTATGTAGCTCATCTGAGATCCATGAGTTTCAGAACTGTATAATTTTGTATTTTTGTGCATACCGTAACTGTTGCATAATATAAGCTATAAAAAGAATTCCTTGTTTCATACACAGATGATTTACTGTAACATATTTACAGCTGTAGAACTGGGTTAGTGGAGTATTTGGTTGTCATAAAGCACCCATACACAGTAGATGAGTCAATAGCTTTATATTTGACCCGGAATAAATCAATATCACAGATTTTATCGGATATCCATATAACTATCAGACCTTTATTATATCTATTGAAAGCCAAGCCAATCCAAAAAAAATCTTATAATATCATACTTATAGTGTTTATATAACAAGACTTTCACATAGTGCTGCTGTATTGGAACAAAATGTCATATACATAATTATTATAATATGATGTGCTTGCCTGTGAATCCTACGCTATATTTTCAGAACCATCTGTATTGCTTGCTCACTTAATCATACAGCAACAGATGTTTTTAGTTGTCTTTTTAGTTAGTGTCAGTGGTTGGCAGCCAGTTTAGACAGAATTGTAGACATCACAATGTAATAATGTATTATTCTATTATGAGAATAAATATAGCAAACGTGTACATTATATATACAGTGCCTTGCAAAAGTATTCATAGCCCATTTTCACATTTGGTCACGTCACAAACACAAACATAAATGTATTCTGTTGGGATTTTAGTTGATAGAGCAACACAGCGTGGCAAGTGGAAGGGAAATGATAAATAATGCCTTTTACAGATAAATATTTGAGTGTATACAAGTGTGGTATGCATTTGCATTGAGTTCCATAAAATGCCAGTAAAATTTCAGTTATAAAATTAATTTGTGTTTATGGATCAAAGGGTGCGAATACTTTTGCGCTAGAGTCAGGCAAAAGAATGTATACACACTTCTGGAAAATAAAAATAGTATGATGTATATTATATTAATATTATATTAATAATATGATCATACTATTGTCATATATACAGTACATACAGTACATATTTTCCACAGTGCCATAATTAAAAAAAAAAAATGTTCAATTTATGGCATAAGAAGTAACTGGCATCAATCTTTGCTGAAAATATTGTGCCTTTTTTTTCTATTTCCAAGAGAGACTGTGTTAACATCTTTTCAATAAAAAAAAAATCTGTTATTTATAAAGGGGTGCCTAAACTTTTGCATATATACACACATACACACACTACAATCCAGTTCTTTTTCAGTGTACAAATTCATTCATTTTTTTTACAACAAAAGTTTACAGCTAAAAGTTTCTATAGTTTTCTATATTTCAATATTTACTATATTGTATATTTTTGTTCTATTGTCAATATCAATGTTTTTCTATAGCCTATTTCTAATTTTATCACATTATTTATTTATTTATTTATTTTTCATTCATATTATTGTCATTATAAGGTTGTATGAGCATTTCATGCATATTATGCTGTGTGTGCCTGTGTATGTGACATTTAAAATTTGAATAATGTAATGAATTTATTATTAAAAAATTGTTACAAGAGTTCCTTTTACTGAAGTGTGTATACATTTTTTATTTTTTTTGCCTGACTCTGTATATAAACAGTGAACCGATACACTACTTATGGACTACTTATCACCTGAAAATAGTGTATAAACAAAACACAAAGTAAATGCTCAGACCTAGTGTTAGTTCTTATGGTTTATAATTTCATGTACCCCAGTGACAAGATAGGAAAGGGATACTGTAGGGATTTTTGTCATGCTGTCCATCTGTCAGCTAATTCAACAGAGAAACATGAGATTGATGAAGATGCAAGACTTACCCCCGGAGGATACTAATTATTTCGGCCTACATGGAAATGATGACTGTATTTCTCAGTTATTATCAACTTGAAGGCTTCATAATGTCTAAATACAGTTTAAACCCTGTTAAAACTCTTGGAGCCTGGCACTGTAAATGCAGCTTTCATCCACGGTTAATACAATTACATCTAGGATCCTGTGGATTCCATGTTGGAAGCGGTGATTCTTAAATACATGAGGATATCAAGCACTCATGAAAGAAAAAAAGAAAAAAAAAAAAGCATTATTGCATTTTAAAATGTGGCAACCACCCATCTGCTTGTCTATTTGATATCTAATTGATTTGGATAATACGAGGGGTGTTCAAGTCAAACTGGGAATTGGGATTTCTCTTTTTATTTCTCATAAATTAATACATAAAGCTTCAAGACTTGAGGCTTTTAGCCACAGCAAAACATTTAAATAGTGAAAATGTTTTTGAAGAAGGCCGTGCGTCCGTGAATGATGGTCCTGGCTGAGGTGTCTTGGAGCTCACTGAACAATCTGCTTTTGTAGACGAGACGCATCTGTCTGTGGGAACTGTACACACAATCATTCACCAGCACCACTTGCACATTAAAGGAACTCGGCTGGGAGTTATCACCACATCTGGTACACTGTACAGTCCTGACCTCACTCCAAGCCATTTCCACATGTTTGGGCCATTAAAGGACTTCCTGGGAGGCTACATGAAGTAGGCAGCCTGATCATGAACCTGGCGTATGGAGCAAACTTTCTCCCTTGATGGTGTCCAAGCACTAGTGAAACACTGGGATAAGTGCATTAGTGTAGCAGAGAAATAAAGGGAGTCTTTAACTCTCATAACTGTGTTCTGTTATTCTGCACAATCAAAAGTGCCAGTTTGACTTAAAACACCCTTGCGCTAGACATCAGACTTACCTCTGATAATAAAAGCTGCCTTGATTTCCTTCAGGTTCCCTCTGATAACCAACAGATGTGCTGTACTGTATGTAGACACCGGGGAAGATCGCAGCACTAAAGTGACTCATTTTAGGAAAGAATTGAGTAACTTCACAGTATCCAAACAGCCTTGTGTACTAAAGCTAACGGTACACACTCTCAAAGGGGAACAACAAATCAAGGCTGGCCATCGGAGCACAAAATTTATGGCTTTAGACATTCACTGTTATGGTTGTTAGGATCCAGCTTTCCACATATAAATAATTTAGATATCTTACAAGACTGATCATGGGCTAATACATTACAGCTGTTAGCTAATGTGCATTAACGGTATCGAAAAGTCAGCTTTTGCTAACCTTGCACTTAGAACGAAATAAAATTCTTTTTCATGAATGTATACATCATTTTTAGCTCACATTTACTCCACTCAGTTACCAGCATATTCACCCCATGAAGTAGTTGGATTAAAGAAAAGGAAGTTGGATCAGGATCATCAAAAAAAGAATAGCAAGATGATGATGACTATTATTATTACTATTATTATTAATACTATTATTGTTACTATTATTAGGGCCCAAGCCTTATAACATTTACATTTACAGCTGTGACACTGTTAGACAGTTATTGGAAGACAGTAATTATCAGTTATTTTGGGTCATTTGCAAAATGCACCCAATGGATTTTGATGAACTCCTCCTAGGGGATGTACTCGATCACCAACAAACCAGACCTATGTAATCTCAATATGCTGACGATGCAAAATTGTGGAGGAATTTTTGATATCTCAAATGAGTCAGCTGTAATGATGCCTTAAACCTATGCCAGAAATAGGTTAATAACTCTTTGTTTGAGTACTGAGTAACATCATATTGAATGTCATTATAGTGGGATGCTTTTTTCTAGCAGCTGTGGCCTTTTGGAGGTCTTGACATAAAATTCCCCCTTTTTTTAAAAAAAAAAAAAAAAAAGAAGGTCACAATGGTATTGGTTTGTCCCCTTTAAATGCATGCGCCCACTGTGACCACTTTCTTTGTGGTGCTTCCGGATGTCGATGGCACAGGGTGCTTGGGCCCACTCATCATTGCTTGCAACTATTATTATTATTATTATTATTATTATTTATTTATTTATTTATTTTTAATGTTATTATTATATTGTGATACTGAAGACATCATAGATATGTCTATATAGATAAATGATCTAACGTCTATAAAGAAACAACAAATGTAGTGTTACATAGAGTTGAAAATTGATCACATATACATTTGTACGAGGCATTTTGGTACTTTTTACCAAATACATTACCAGGTTATCTTCAAGCACATTTACGCATCTGTTTATTTCTTCATTTCTTATCCTCTTATCAGATCAGGCATGTCCAATGAGGCATAAGGCACATTTTCAAGACCTCGCAGATACAAATAAACGCATTTGCACGGCGCACCATAACTCCCATTTGTGCTTTTTTAGAGCATCCCTTTCCAGATTTATTTCCTTCTTTACTTTTGTAATAACCTCCAGTCTTCTGTAAAGAAGTCATTCCACTAGATTTTGGAGCATGGCTGTAGGGATTTGTGTTCATTCAGCTACAAGAGTGTCAGCGAGATCAGCCGCTGATGTTGAGTGAGGAGGTCTGAGGTGCAGTCGGTGTTCCAGTTCATCACAAAGGTGTTTAGTGGGATTGAGGTCAGGGTTCTGTGCAGGACACTCGAGTTCTTCCACTCCAACTTGAACACGGCATGTTTTCACGAGTGTACACTGGAACAGAGTTTGGCCTTTTAGGTCCAGTGAAGGAAAGCTGTAAATGTTACAGCATTAAAAAAGACATTCTGGGCATATTGTGTAGGAGTGGGGGAAAACTCTGCACTATGGCTGTCCACAAACTTTTGATATATGGTTTATCTAAAACAAACAAAAACATATTGGATAAATGTAACACTTTATTCACAAGGTACTGGATTTAGGTTTCTATTCCAAAACCAATGTATTTACTCTCACTCACTCATTCTCTACACCACGTATTGTCTTGGAAGGCCTGGATCCTATCCTATCAGGGCACTAGGTGGGATACACCCTGGTTGAGGAGGCGAATCCACTACATGGCACAAGCGTTCACAAACTCACACACTATGGGCAATTTGGAAACACCAATTAGCCTAATCTGCATGTCTTTGAACTGTGGGAGGAAACCGGAGCACCCGGAGGAAACCCCCCAAGTACAGAGAGAACATGCATACTCCACACACACAGGCCAGAGGAAGGAATCAAAATGTTTTTTTTTCCTATGAGGACCCATTTTTCAAAGATAGGTAAGAGGAAAATGTATTTGTAGATTTCATTTCAACCATACTCTTTCTTTTAATTGGGAAAATCAGTCAGGTGTGGGAACTGGCCAAATGTGACATAAGAGGTTTAAGCTTCAATGTAAGCGAGTTTAACCATACTTCACGTCATGATGGGCACATCTACCAATATTTAATGAAACAAAAAACTTGTTCTAGTGTACACCAATTAATTAATTTAAATGGCGTAGTGGCTCAGTGGTTAGCACTGTTGCTAACCACCGATTTCCATCTCGTGCCTGTGTAAGTGGTTTTTTTGCATGTTCTCTTGTTGGGTTTCCTCTGGATACTCCGGTTTCCTCACATAGACCAAAAAGATTCCGATTAGGATAATTTGTGCTCCCAACTTGAATGAGTGTGTGGGTGTGTGTTGCGTGCATGGTGTGTCCTGCGATGGACTGGCACTCTATCCAGGATGTATCCCGCCTCATGCCCAAAGTTTCCTCGGATAGGCTCCACACTTCCTGTGACCAGTACAGAAGATGAATAAATAATGATGAATAATAATGAATTAATTAATATTTGTTTTTTGTATCTTCTGCAGTCACATTTGAGACTTTGCTCTTATTTGGGCTCTAATCAACTAATTAGATGTAGTTGATCGTGCGCCATAACCCAAACGTCCACAGTTTGGAGTGAGAAATATGGTCACATTAGGACTGATCAAAATCTAAACAACAACAACAACAACAACAACAACAACAACAACAACAACAACAAAAAAAAACATCTAGCTTAAAAGAAGCACAACTTTTATTCCTCAAATTCTAACAGAGGAAACTGTGAATGAAGATTATTCAAGCAAAAAGAAAAACACAAAAAAAAAACATTCCATAATGTATATGCAGGGCAGGTCAAGGTATAGATCACCCGGACAAGGCTGCGAAGACGAGTGAGCTGCTCTATCCTGTTTACTTTACAGGAAGACAGCAGTGTCTTTCTCATTTATCACCCTGAGGTCCTCCATGGATCCTAAATTTCATTACTGCATTGAATGTTTGTGTGTGTGTGTGTGTGTGTGTGTGTGTGTGTGTGTGTGTGTGTGTGTGTGTGTGTGTGTGTGTGTGTGTGTGTGTGTGTGTGCGCGAGAGAGAAATGTTAATATTTACTGATCCCTACTGAGAGTTCATGGTGCGCTCATCCAAAATAATAGCCCCAGTGTTGTGTGTGTGTGTGTGTGTGTGTGTGTGTGTGTGTGTATGTTTGTGTGTCGTTCTCCTGTCATGCTATTAATAGCCCCAGTCTACAAGTATCACTGAGCCGTGCCACAACATGGGAAATTAATATTCCCAAAGTCTTTCAGGTGTTTCCAGAGGGCGTTTGGGCAAGGTCACAGCCACCCATGTGGCACACAGCGAGATGCTTAACAGCCTTGAATAAAAGGTTCTGTATTACAACACTAATGTGAAACCGCATTAATCTCATTCCCATGTATTTATTTGCTAAAATCTGATCTATAAGCAGCAAACCGAAGCCGGCCTCTCGTGCTGGTGCATTAAATTAAAAAAAAATTTTTGTATTCAAGCTAATGAGCCGAGGGAAACGCAGGAGCCGTATTGCTGCAATTCAAATGGCTTGAATTTACCTGAGCTCCAGACATTTAAAGTTGAAGCCACTTCCCACACGTCATAATAACAGCTTTTTGCATTACTGTACCTCGTCTGTCTTATTTTTGTATCTTCATCTGTAAAACATTTTCCTTCTGTGTAAATATACATTTGAACTCATAAAACCCAGAATTACATTAAATTCCTCCCAATCACAACCACAACATTTTTCTCATTAGATCCACAGTCGTTATTGCGTTATTGAATAATTTATAGTGTTACTGAGATAACATTATATATAACTCAATAAAAATAAGCTACACTGGACCAGTTCGATCGTGAGTATCCATGTACAGTGTTCCCAGAATAGGGTCGGAATCCACTGGTACACTGATGGGGATAAAAAAAAAGAAAGAATGCTTGAATTATGGGTTAAATATGACCTACAGTAAGTGCTGAAAATGAAGGTGCGTTTAGAAAAAATATATAATATGTAAAAAATGTAAAAACATTTAAAAGACTGTGAAAATTCTTCAAAAAATCTAAATCAGAAACTGACAAGACTATTAAAAATACTAAAGATTAGAAAAAAAATATGTAACAATGCAGTTTTTATTGTATTTCTATGTGCGTCATTCTACAGAAACGGTGGAATTTGGTGATAAAAATCTCCTGAAAGGTATTTCTTCCTTCACACCTAGAACTTCTAGAAACTTTATGAATTCACAAACCATCGAGCGTAAAGCACTTTTTAATACATTAAGCTGTACTTTTTGTGGATTCGTAAAGTTTAAAAGTAAGTATTGTCACTGGTGTTATTGTGAAGAGAAATAACTCAGGGGGTTTTTCCTTGCCACTGTCGCCGTTATCCTCGGCTTACTCATCAGGGACAATCTGATCATTTTGATTGGTACACATTCACATTTCATGCAAACTTAAATAAGTCTTTTGATTGCGTAAAGCTGCTTTGCGACAGTGTCAAGCGTACAAATAAAATTAACTAAAATTTAAGTAACACCAATGATAATTTAGAAAAAAAAAAATCAAAACTATTCATGAAAATGTGTAAGACCACATGACTTTCAGTTACGTCAAAATCAATTAATTATGAGATGTAATCACTTTTTGTGTCCGATTTTTAATGGTTGTAATTATAAAATGTATTCCATAATTTCATAAAATGTACACTTAAGACGTCAGAGCTTCGTAATTTGTAATTTTACACATTTCTACACTTGTGATGCAGGAACTTTGACAACTCAAATTGTCGAATATATTTCAAAATAAAAGTCTTTATACAAAAGTCACTAACACCAATGACATAGTTTGAGGAAAAAGTTTATTATTTTTTCATGATATTATTTATTTTATAAGATATTGATGTTAATATGAATCAGATTTTGTTTTCCCTTTTTTAGATGAAAAACATGGTCCCACTTCCATGTATAATCATAGCGACAAGACATTTCCTTAGTTAAAGTTAAAAGTTAAAGTTGGCCTTTAAAAAAATGCTACAATTAAATATTGAACATCATAATACAAACTGTATTTCATGATTGAAAGTACATATTGTACATACATATAGTATGAGCAATGTGTCTGTGATGATAATTTAAATGGTTTTGGTATCAGCAGAACTAACATGCGACAACACTTTCCCCCATATTTCAGTTTGTATAATATATCCATAAATGTTAAATCTCTAACCGACATTTGTTTTGTGCCATGTTACTGTATGTCATGCTCTCAGTCTCTTGTTGGCATGCAGGCATGTTTGTGTGTGTGTGTGTGTGTGTGTGTGTGTGTGTGTGAGTGAGTGAGAGTGTGTGCATGCATGTGAGAAAGGCCTCAGTGTGTTCTGAACAGATGGGCCCAGTGCAGCTGTCCACGCTGGCCAGAGCAGAAACAAAAGAGGAACTGTAGGTAAAAAACTGACCAAACATTCAGATTCGAATCTGTTTAGAAGGAAGTGACTGTAATATTTCGATCTTGTTAGCAAGCTCAGCATTTGTTTTCATACATGCATCTGTGTGCAACTCTCAAGTTCCCTCACTACACAAATGATTATTCCTCAGCTTAAAATAACCTCAATGCCCAGCAACTACTGTGCAAAAAAAAAAAAAGAAAATCCTTTTTTTTTCCAGTAGTGTGTGTATGTGTGTGCATGAGAGAGTGATTAGTTTACAGTGGTGAGACCACAAAGGAGCAGGCCATCCATCATTCCCCAGACAAATGCATTAAGGATGCCAAAGTCCAGAGAGAGAGAGAGAGAGAGAGAGAGAGAGAGAGAGAGAGAGAGAGTCAGGTCTCCGAGTCAAAACCATGCAAGATTCATCTAAAGGCACTGAAATGATGGACAGTGGGAACATTTTTGAGCTAACCCAGGCATAAATATGGATGAGGAGAAACGATCGAACAGAAAGCACTACAAGAAAAGTGGAAGACGAAAGGAAGATGCTCATGAAAGGCAGAACTAGGCAGTCAAAGAACTGTCAAAGCTCTGAGAAAGTGAGTGGCAGTTGGGTGATGTGGGGAGAGATAAAGCATGATGTCGAGAGATAAAGAAGGAAAGAAAGAAAGACTGATGAAAGAGATGTTGGGAAGTAGTTGGGTGCGGCTGGGCAGCAGTGGGTAGAAGGCGGAGGTGATTTAACCCAACAGATCCAGCGTGCCAAGCAAACCCTCAAACACAGCTGTCCTGCCTGGCGCAATACCACCCTCGCAGGAAAAAAAAAAAGAAAGAAAGAAAGAACGAGAGAGGGAAACATAATGCCATTGTTCTCCATTGTATCCCAACAGCCAAGGCGATGGGTGAAAAGCGCTAGCTAATCGCTGTGACCATATGGACACTAGCAGGACTGACAGAGTGACACGGTCTGAATGACAGAGTGCAATAGACAGAGAGACAGAGAGACAGAGAAAGAAATGAAGAAAAAGATGAAAACAACAGACAGCACGAGAAATCTGGGCAGCTGGTCAGTGTGAAGCGGACGTGCGAGAGTGTGTTTACCCGAACACAAACGGGCTTTTAAGAGCGTAACAATAGTCCAGTGCGTCGGCCGTCACAACACGCCAGGATAAAGCGCTGCCCGAGCTGTAGCTGCTAAGTGGCTACGGTTTCACCGGATCGTGTTACACACAAGCGCAAACGAAATCAAGAGTCAGACACGATCATTCGAGGTAGCTCGTGTTCATTTCCAATGAGGTCATGGTGATATGTCCAACACTAGCACAACTGCTTGGAATAATAGTGTATGGATGCTGTTCTTACAGGACAATGCACACTCGTCCTTGGCAGTGTCAATGGAGTGATACCTTTATCCTTATTCATACCCTTAATTTATATCTATTATATTATTATCATACACATTAAAAGTACTAGAGGTGTACGTACTAACAAGAATTAACAAGAATACTAGTTACTAGTGGCACTTTAGTATCCTTTTCCCAGGACAGTACTACAATATGTGAAAGACAAAAACTCAAAAGTGTCAAAAAGACACTGGTATCATTGCTTTTAAGCTTTTTCTTGTCCTAAAATGAATTAATAAATCATACACTGTATAATGATTTATATATGTATGTATATATATATATATATATATATTAATATATAATATATATATATTATTATTATAATATATATATAATATCAACACAACACACTATATTATATATATATATATCTATATATATATATATACATACATATTCATTGATATATATATATATATATATATATATATATATATATATATATATATATATATATACATACATATATAACACACACACACACACACATACACATGTGTATAGCCTAATGCAAAGAAAATGTACTTCACTATAAATTAGCTGTCAGTATATTAAAAGATTTAGTGTTCTGATCTATTACAATATATTGAAAAATGCATACTTTTTCATACTGTATATTGATAAAATATATTAAAATGTATTAAAATGTCTGTCTTATTGAAATGTTATATTTATATATTTATATTCAACAATATACTGAATTTGATTAAATATATACTTATAGGTATATATTTATAGGCATTATATATATATATATATATATATATATATATATATATATATAAACATGGTACATTCATATATTGCATTATATATAAAAATATGAGCTCATATGTATGGAAATGTATTAATGTATTATTAAATATATATTGCCATTTTTTAATAAGGGTATACACATGCACACACACGCACGCACGCACACGCATGCAAGCCCATGTCAGTCGTCCAGTTGAGCTCATATGTATGGAAATGTATTAATGTATTATTAAATATATATTGCCATTTTTTAATAAGGGTATACGGTGCAAGCCCATGTCAGTCGTCCAGTTGTTTGTCTGCGGTCATTATGTGTTTTCCTCCTTTTGCTCCTTCTATTTTTTGGCTGATCAAAGCCCCATCTGCTAACCCATAACTGCACTTGAGTATTTTAATTCACTTCTCCAGACACCATCTGCCCTCTCACACACACACACACACACACACACACACACACACACACACACACACACACACACACACAGCTCTCAGTCCAAAAACACAACCTGAGCTCTATGAACATCACCTGTCCCCTCTATTTAGGATACCTGTTTCACTCGAACATCTGTTACTCAGTGGCCTTGTGCCAGTCCGAACCCTGTGTCATGACCAAGAAGAACTGATCTCGAACACCCCTCTCTCTCTCTCTCTCTCTCTCTCTCTCTCTCCCCCTCCCTCGCTTTTACCACTTTATCACTTGACCCCGCTTAACTTCTGAGCATGTTCTGCCACTTTAGTCATCTACCTCAGAACCATGTATTAAGTACTGTATGTTCCTCGTAATGGGAAAATAATTAGTATGGCTAGCTAGCTGCTACCCAAAAGCAGCACCCTCAGGCCTCACAGCACCAGACTTAATTACCGCTCTCGGTCCTGCTGCTATTCCCAGGTACCCTAATCACATCTGACCAGCAGGGTTTTGTTACAAATCAATCTGTCGTGAGGAGGAGAGATGAAAACGCCTCAAAGATAGAAAGACTTGGATAGAAAAAAAAAAAAAAAGGTAACACATTTAATGTGTTTCTATTGTACTCCCAGTGATGTGTGATGTGCTGGTTTGTTGGTTTCATTATGTATTATAATATACATGCATATTATTGGAATCCATTATAGGAGTAATAGAGACTTTATCGTAAAAAAAAAAAAAAAAAGCAGTGTAGCTCCAGAATGCCATACTGCGACTAGTGCAATGATGTACGTAAACGTAGCTAGTTAGTGAGAAAGGGGGTAGTAAGTGACGAAAGGTGTTCTGAGGAGGTGAGAGTGCTGGCTAGACCAAAAGAATAAAGCTTTGCTGCATCATCTCTCCAGGTAGAGATCAAGCTAAAGGACTAAATCCCAGCAGCGCCACCACCATCATCACACTTACTGAAGCGGCATTGTGGGTAATGAAGGGAACCGTTAAGTAAAATAAAAAGAGATTTACAAGATAATAACAAAGATAATAACACTGAAAGGTGTAAGTCATTCCAGGGGGATTTTTCCTTCAGCTCGGTATCAGCTGCTGATATTGTCACAGGTTGGCGAATACTTTGAGTCAAAAGCGAAAGTGAGAGAAGTACAGATTTATGGCTTATGGCATGTTTTTACTTGGCAGACTTTTTGTGCGCCAGTTGTACAGCGAGGTTGTCCGTCTCCCTCTTCATAATGAGAGTCATTACAGGTCAGTACACAGTCCATTTAGCTGTCGTGATATTACATAGAGGAAGAGAGAGAGAAGGAGGGAATCACTCCGAAATGAGACAGAACCTCTTTAAAGATTATGTGTGTAACCTGATGCGGAAGGCCTCGAGCACATGGCTTCTGTAGCGTATGCCTGACACATGTGCCATTCTCTCTCTCTCTCTCTCACACACACACACACACACACACACACACACACACACACACACACACACACACACACACACACACACACACACACACACACACACAGCAGTTATCCTCTCTCTCTCTTCTAGGAGAAAAAAAAACGACCTGGGGCTTTGGAGAAAAGGGACATAAGGATGAATAGAAGAGGAGATCTTGCATATCACTTACATCTGGGATCCGAACAATGACAGCTGCTGATGTCAAACAGGTGCTGAGCTTCATGCCTGCAGGGAAATGAGGGTGTATCTACAGTAGTCCCCTTTCACTTCGCTTTCTCTGGCTAAATCACACAGTAACTGTAGTAAAGTGCAGGAGAATCCTTTAAACTCTTTTTCTTTCTACATTACACAGCGTTAAAAAAAACAAAACAAAAACTTTAGCACTGCCAAAAACGTGAAGAAATGCCTATGTTACAGTTGTTGACTTGTATGTACAGTATATGAACAGATGTGCCACTGATCTCTCAAATATAACAGGGAAAACACTGAGAATTAAGATCTCACAAACTCGTTCAAATGTGTGTGAGAGCTGTCTTGTAGTTTTGCTTTAGTTCATGGAGGGTTTACCAATATGCTATGATTATTTATTGATTCATTAAGGAACACTTAATACTGGTCAGGGTTACGGTGAATTAGAAGTCGTAAATAACTGGGTATGAGCTGGGAATACACCACAGAAGAGATACCAGTCACATTGGTCTTCAAAGGGCTGCAAGAACATATCCATCATCCATCAGCCATCCATCTATCCATCCATCTATCCATCCATCCATCCATTCATCCATCAGCCATCCATCCATCCATCTATCCATCCATCTATCCATTCATCCATCAGCCATCCATCCATCCATCTATCCATCCATCTATCCATCCATCCATCCATTCATCCATCAGCCATCCATTCATCCATCAGCCATCCATCCATCCATCTATCCATCCATCCATCCATTCATCCATCAGCCATCCATTCATCCATCAGCCATCCATCCATCTATCCATCCATCCATCCATCCATCCATCAGCCGTTCATCCATCCATCCACTTATGTATTCATTTGCTTGTGCGTCTGGTCATCTATTTACCATAGAAGATATACCAGTCACATTGGTCTTCAAAGGGCAGCAAGAACATCCATCATCCATTCATCCATCCATCCATCTATCCATCTTCCATCCATCAGCCATTCATCCATCCATCCACTTATGTATTCATTTGCTTGTGTGTCTGTTCATCTATTTACCATAGAAGATATACCAGTCACATTGGTCTTCAAAGGGCAGCAAGAACATCCATCATTCCATCCATCCATCCATCCATCCATCCATCCATCCATTTATTTGTTTGTTTGTTATTCTATCCATCCATCCATCCATCCATCCATCCATCCATCATATCATCCACTTCAACTAAATATTTGTTTGGTTGTCCAGCTATTTTATGTGTTTAATATGTGCATATATTATTATTATTATTATTTACCTTATTTGGTTTATCGACCCATACTTTTACCCAGCTGTCTGTTCATCCATCCATCCATCCATCCATCCATCCATCCATCCATCTATCTATTTATTTTTGTATTCATTCAGTCCTCTTTTTCTTTATTTATTTGCTTGTTCATCCATTTATCCACCTCCTAATTTATGTATTTATCTGTCTATTAATATATGCACCAATTCATTCAGCCGCTTTTTCCATCATCCACCCATCCATGTTCATCCATTTTTATCATCCATCCATTCGTCCAACCATTAAATTAGCTTTTATCAATTATTAAGTATTAAGTATTAAGTATTATTTCACAGTTGACATATAATTGTTATTAAAACCTGAAATGCCCATGATTATACTTCAGTGTAAATACATGGCAGTTGCTGTCTGCTTGAAGTCTCTGATTCACAGACGTGACTAGGGTTGTGGTTTATCTTCCCCTTGTACTGTACATGCGCTGTACATCCTGTAATCATGTTTCCAACCAGAACAGCCTTTTCTTCAGTGTGTGTATGTGAAACACAAGCGAGTGACTGATTCGGTCAGTCGGGAATGTGACACTGCTTTAGTCTGAATGTGAAGAGTTAAGATCCGTCTGCTCATTTCCCAATTAATCCCACTTCACATCGTTAATAAAGACAAGCGAGGCCGTTTCCACTGGCAGTCACACATAACCAGCGCCCGTGTTATATGATATATTCATGGAAATTCAGTGAATTAGAGCTGACATTGTGCACTTTAATCTCATAGGCATTGCTTCATATTAAATCCATGGAGGAGGACGCCAAACCAACACCAGCAAAAAAAAAAAAAAAAAAAGTGTCACTGTTCAAACAGAGAGTTTTAAATACAGTGTGGGCTGAGCATTCCTGTGGGCTGTGGACAGAATAGAGGCTCCGTTTCATTAGCCAGATGGACACATGCACTTTTCAGTGTCTAACTATTTATTTAGGCCAGAGAAAAAGCCTGTAACGGGTGTGACAGCGCAGCTTCATGCCAAAACACTGGTTTCTGTCTCTTGTTCAAATATGTGTCAGAGTAGCAAAATAACTGGAGTGCAGACTGCAGTTGCTGTGAGCTTTAAAGAAGAAGAAGAAGAAAAAAAAAACATCCCAGAGCTTCGGATGTGTTGATGAGAGTGTTACGAGCACTGAATACACGTAGAGTTCATTCACACACCCTGACAGACACACACAGCCGCGTGCACAGCGTCATCGCGTCTAGCAGAGCTGATAGCACCTCCGTAACAACTGCAGTGAAGTGATAATGTAGTCACGGTTCATTAGGGGAGCCACGCTTAGCACTGCGGGTAAAGCTACACTCTTTCACACCATCAACTCGATGTGTGTCCGTGTGAGTGTGTGCGCGAGCGCGAGTGTGTGTGTGTGTGTGTGTGTACGAACCTAATTGGCTGATCTAATTTGCAACCTACAGCTCTGAAAAACATTTCAGTCTAGTAGTCTCATCAGCTCAGATGATTCTCGGGTTTCTTAGCGCGTGCTACTGTACGCGCTCTCGCCTTAGCTAAAGTTGACTAGCAATTTTAAAAATATGGTTATAAACTCTAAAGTAAGTGACAGAGATGGTGGAGGAATAAAGAATGAGTTCGTATGAAGAATATACACCCGGACCAATATACACACAGTGGACACTTTATTAGGTACAACAACAACAACAACAACAACAGCAGCAACAAAAATTAGCTGGCTACTGTAGCTGAGACAAGACAGATGACAACATAAATTAACAACATGAATGAACTGGGAGGAGAAACATGAACATTCAGTGAACATTAAAAATAGTTGGTGCAAATTAGCATCTGATGAATATTATGCAAACAAGCAAGCATTTACAGGTTGGTGTGTACAATAGTTTGATAATGTTGGTCAGTGTGTTTGCGCGTGCTGATATGGTATAAAGCATATACCATATCGGCCAATCACATGGCCGCATGTACGTAGACGTGGTCCGGATGATCTCCTGAAGTTCAAACCTGAGCATCAGAACGTATCAGAAAGGTGATTTACGTGACCTTCAATAAGGCATGGTTGGGTCTTTCTCAAAGTGCTGATCTAGTGGGATTTTCTTGTCCAAGGGTTCATTTCTGAAGAAGAGAAAATATCCAGTGGCTGTCAGTTCTCTGGGTGAAAATGCCTTGTTGATGTCAGAGGACAATGGCCAGACTGGGTCCTATAATCCTAATAGTAGGCAACAGTAACCTTGAAATAGATATTCTCCAGCAGCAGACGACCACACCGGGTGCCACTCCTGTCAGCTAAGAACAGGAAACCAAGGCTATAATTCGCATGGGGCTCACCGACATTGGACAACAGAAGATGTCTGGCCTGATGAGTCTTGATTTCCACTGCAACATTCGGGTTAGAATTTGGTGTAAACAACATGAAAAACATGAATCTGTCCGTCCTTGTATCAAGGCTGATTGTGGTGTAATGGTGTAGAGAGATTAGTACCAATAAGGGGACGTTTAAATGCCACGTATTACCTGGGTATTGTTGCTGACCGTGTTAATCCCTTTATGACCACGGGATAACACAAAGCTAGAATTGATTCCATCAGTTCAATGTACTTAAATGGACCGGATTTCAATCCAATAGAGCACATTTGAGATTGTGATGGGACGTGATATTTACATCACGGATGTGCAGCTGAGCAATATGTGGACAATATGGACGAAAAATCTCTTAGCGATGTTTCCAGCACGTTGTTGAATCTATGCCGTGAGGAGACAAAAATACCTTACAGTATGTAATGGCTGCTGTGTGTCTTTTTGAATGCTTTTATTCAAACCTAAAAATATAGATGGCCTTTAAATGGCCTGCATGAACAAAAATTAAGCTTGACTTTCTTCATATTTTGGCAAATAGCAAAGAAGGGTTGCTATGCGCATGCTTAGGTGAGACCGTTTTCAAACTTGAATGATGTAGTAACTTGAGTAAGTTGATGAACTTTTAGAACCAGAGTTCACACACATATTTTGACCTTTTGAGTTTTTCCGACTGTAGTGTCCATCCACTCCGTGTTAAAACCTGAATGCAGATATGAACAACACATACATGTAGAACTAATAACATGCATTTGATCTTGGTGGTACAACCAGGTCAAGATATAAAACCCTGTTAAAGGGGAGGCGCTGACAACTTCGTAAAGAATAATAATAATAAAAAACAAAAGGCAAGAGTCGAGTGCGCTCATTTACGTGCTTAGTGGAGAGGTAGGTCTTCTCAAGACAGCTGGTGACTCTGTGAATTCCTTGTAATCAAGCTCGAAGAGGGAATGATTGCGTTTCAGGCGACGAGGACCAAGCCATTCAAACGCTGTGCCTCGAGCAGTAATTGATACCCAGGACGTGGAATTTAATGTGACTTAGTCTTGTGGCCACAAAAACGCAAGAACATAAGAATGGAGAGAAGAGAACAGATAATCATTGCATTGTCTGCGTCGGACTACATCTCTTGGTAAACATGTTGCCCACGAGTGTCGAGCGGCGAAAAAAAAAAAAAAAGAGCAAAGCTAACAATAGAGACAGAGGTCCTGATGGGGCAGGGTGTGAGATTCCAATCAGATTTTGGTTAAATTCTATCGCGAACGATGTGAGAATGTGTGTTCTCTATGTCAGATTATACAGTGAAGATCCTCTAATAGTAGACCATCATTGAGTAATTTGTGAGATTCTACTTATGGTATGGAGCAAGGTGATCCAGACCTTTGTGGAAAACAAGCTTCTTCAAAGTGGGCTTAAACTAATAGGATATATATTTTTATTTATTTTTCATTTTTTATAGATTTTTAAAAAAAATCTCCATTACCATTAGTTTTTTTTGTATTTGAAACCACATGGGTTTACCATCATTCAATGCCATCCTCCGGTAGGTGGAACTGAGATTCTAGTACTACTATAATAATAATATTAATATTAATACTACTACTACTACTACTACTACTACTACTACTACTACTAATAATAATAATAATAACAGAAATAATAATAATAATACTAATAATAAAAAAAATACTAGAAATAATAATAATAATAGTAATAACAGAAATAATAATAATAAGAAGAATAATACTAATAATAGAAATACTACTACTACTACTAATAACAGAAATAATACTAATACGAAAAAAAATATAACAGAAATAATACTAATAATAGAAATACTACTACTACTACTACTACTACTACTACTACTACTACTACTAATAATAATAATAATAACAGAAATAATACTAATAATAGAAATACTACTACTACTACTACTACTACTACTACTACTACTACTACTACTAATAATAATAATAATAACAGAAATAATACTAATAATAGAAATACTACTACTACTACTACTACTACTACTACTATAATAATAATAATAACAGAAATAATACTAATAATACTAATATGAATAATAATTTTAAAAAATTATCAATAATTAATTATAATAATCTGACACTGTCTGAACTTTGTCTTTGCTCTTCTGTACAGATTACAGGACGTTTGGGGTTTCTTTTCTTGTTATACAATGAGACAATAAAAAACAGTCTGCAATATACAGTAAAATCCATATAAATTATTATTTTTTGTTTACAAAACATTCAATTAAAGACATGCTAACAAAGCAGCATGCAAGAAAGTGGCACAGGTTTTTCATAATCTATAAATTTGACTAACCTTTAGATGACCTCTAGATTGGCTGCCCTAGTGTGCAGAATGCAGTGGCCTAGTGTCCAGAGTGGGAAAAGAAAGAAAGAACTTCTTACCCTAGGCATGTTTAAACCTGAATAGTTGCCTACATGGACTAAAGCCATTTATGTTTATGTCATTCTTCATGGTGTAAACAGTTTAGCTCTGGCAGGCAAACATGGAATCCTAAAGCCAGGCATGTAAGGGAGATCCGAACTCAGGAAAAGTTCTTTAGAGAACATTCGGAAAAAATAAATAAATAAATAAAAATAAAATGAATAAATAAATAAATAAATAATACTAATATAAATAAATAAATAAATAAACAATTATTATTATAATTATAATTATTACGAGGGAATTTCAGGTCAAACTTGGACTTGTGATTATATTTCTCGTGAATGAAGGAATAAAACTGACTGATGTTCAAGCACAGGACATTCATGGGACTCTTAGCCGCAGTAAAACATTTGAATGGTGCAAGTGTTTTAAAGACGGCCGCTCGTCCGTAAATGATGACGCCTGCCGAGGTGGCTTGGAGCCCACTGCAGTCGTTCTCGTGAACATTCAATCCTTTTAAATTGACAGAGAACTTTCTACCAACTTGTGGAAGAGATGAATCTCTGTGTGTATGTGAACGGTACACACAAATCATTCACTAATACCAATTTTACCTTACAGGAACTGGGAGGTACAATCCTGACCTCGATCCAAGCCATGTCCACATGCTCGGGCCATTAAAGGAGTTCCTGGGAGGCCGGCGTTTCTGACATGAAACAGGCAGTCTGATTATTGCTCATGCATCCTGAGAAAACTTTCTAGCTTGATGGTGTCCAAGCACTCGTGAAACAGTGGGATAAGTGCTTTAGTGTATAGGGAAATAAATTAAATTTTTACTCTCATAATTATTATCCTGAGCAATCAAAAGTCCCGGTTTGACTTGAACTCCATTTCTATGTTATACTTTACTGTAGGTTATTTGCTTAACATGACATGAAATTAATTTTTATAATTAGTAAATCGTTTAATACAGTACTGTATGTTTTTAAACATTTCATTAATTTGTTTGCTTATTTATTTGTTTATTTATTATTGTGATTTATTATTGTGATTTGAGCATGTCTTGTTGAGCAGCAATAATAGATAATTGTCAAAGATAACTTGTTGACATTTGTTACATTAATTCAGTTTATTCGTATAATATGTGAATAGTAATGAATAAATCAAACATAATGAATTGTTAATCAGTGTGCATCATTGCTTTTTTTTTTTTCATTGCTTTTTTTTTTTTTTTTTCTCTCTCTTCTTCAGTCTATAGACAGAAATTCTGACTGGACCGACAGGAAACTGCAGGACAAGCTGACCTTCAAAAAATCTTACTCTTGCTTCTTTTGGCTCTGCACAAACACACATAGCTGTATGTGAACAGCCATTCCACAAGTGCCAGCGGTCACACACCACACACACACACACACACACACACACACACACACACACACACACACACACACACACACACACACACCACACACACACATGCTGCCTTGTCTTTCTGAAATCCCTGGCTGAACGTCAAGATTAAGCTTTTATAAGGCTGTGAAATTCATCGTCATTATGTACAGATGCTCGGTTTGACATGTCTCATCTCTGAGCTTCCAGCAAACAAACAAAAAAAAAGTTAAAGAAAGGTAATTAAAGAGAGAAGAACTAGCAGATGACCCCCTTTGTTGTGAGGGTCAACCTCGCTGTTTATGCAAACAGATGTGAGAGAAACACGCTCCATATCATACGGGTCTCACTGCATGACCGCAGCACCCATGCTTCTCCGTCCAGGCTGGGAAGAATGTCAGGAATCCACTCCGGCACACACCACGATAACCCTCTGCACCGTTTACGTTTGAGGAAAAACCGGAGGAAAACAGTCATCAGGGTGGAGGGTGATGTAGAGGTCATGGGTGACAGCATGGGCATGATAGAGTGAGTCTATTATAGAGCATAATGATATTAAGCTTGTGAAAATATCACACTCTATCTGAGAGTAACATTTTAGATTTGACCAGCCTAAGGGACCAGCCATTTTCATGATCATAAGACAAGGCATAAAATTGCGATATTAAATTTTAAGAGCTGTGAAAAAAAAAGAGTGGTACAATAGTAAAAAAAAAAAAAAAAAAAAGGGGAGGGGGGTAGGGTTAGAATAAAAACTTTTTTATTCCATTTTGCACATGCATACAAATCAAGCAAATGGACAATACAGTACTTCCTGTCTCTTCACCAATAACCATGACTTCTGGAAGTACACATTTAATTATCTGCAAGGGAATTAAATATTTTTTTCCAAAGGGAGCACACGTCATGAGAAAATGTCATGTTATATCCAAAACATCCCAAAACAGCTGAAAGACAAATCAAGATGCTGTACGACATTTAAGCATAGCTTCAGAAAGACGTGTTTTTCCTCCGTCATCCTCTGTGAAATGTCTGGTTACAACATCTCCCATTTTACTTTCCATGGTTTGCTTTGTGTTTTGCCTCGGATAAAAGGCACATTGATATTTCTGTCGTGATATTTCTGATATTTCCATTGTACAAGTCATAGTACGCAGATCTGTATACCAAAGAACAGCATGTGAGAACAATAATGAAACAATATACTGTATCAGAGTATTTATTCCCTGATATTATTTCATACTTTCTTATGGGTATTTGAGTTGTATTAAAAAAAAAAATAAAGTATAGTTTTATCATAGAGTATGTAAGGGGCCAAAAATGTCTTAACAAGCAATGTGTTTTTTATTATTATTTTATTTTATTCCCTATATTATAGTATGTGAGTTTTATACAGTATATTTGTATAGTTGAGCATGTGTGGTCATTTTATATGTAATGCACTGTATCACGGAGTCTCGAATGTTGTGGAAAAATATTTAACTTTATAAAAAAGATAAATCAGAGTTTATAGATTGTAAGGTTATGTAATACAATGTGAACTTTCCCATGCCTCAACCCCAGCCCCCCCCCCCCGTCTTCCTGATTCCTTATATGGTAACACTTCCTATACCCCACGTCCAGGCGAATATACATACAAACAGCTGGTGTCCCTTTTGTCTGACCGGAAAGTGCTAATGTGCTTCCTATCATCAGTCTGTCTCCGGGTTTCTGTATGACTTACATGCTAATGACTGGTTCTTTTGATGTACAGGACGTACGTGACCCGGGGAACCGCGCCAAATTCTTAAATATGCTTTCTTTGCTGATAATAAACAGAGAACTTGAACGTGTTTGTCCCTCTTCCCATTGCCAGTGCAACAAGCAATACGACTTTTCCTTTTATTTCATCTAAAACATGAATCATTTGGGATCTCATCTTAAACCTAACATTGAGGTCAATATTTAAATAAAATACCATTGTATTAAATATCTAATGTATGAATATACATTAGATATTGTTCTGTTGGAGAATATTTCAAAGTCTGCACTGCCTGTAAATCAAAGCGTCTGAGTTTCATTGTAGATCATTGTAAATGTTCTATATACTGTACATTCTATTATATTGGAAACATTGGAAATTAATGAATCAATATATCGTATATAATGGAGATTTTTGTCTTCTGCATGAATTCTACAGTAATATTTTAAAGTTAGGTTACAAACTCATGAGCCTAATTAGGTCACACACTCTGTCCTCCTCTTTGCAAATAGTCTTAATAAAATGTTCTTTACTTATTTACAAAGTATAGGATTATGGATAAGGGTGATGTACAGTAATAGCACATCTTCACAAATACAATAGAAATGAGTTGAACTGTGAAAGCATCCTGGGAATGTACTTCTAATGGAATGCTCCTAACGTCGTCCTGGGAAAGCGGACAGGAGAGAATAGCATGTTGCATCCAAGGAGATGACAAACAACAGCAAATCACGATATACTGTATATACACGATTCAAGCTTAAAAAAAATAAAATAAAACTCTTATCTTCTTTCACTCTGTAAAACATTGAAATATTTTAATGTTTCCCTTCATTAGATAATATACTGTAAATAGTATAATAGAAAAAAAAACCCTATAACTCAAGTCTTGAATAAACTTTCATTCTTTTTCTCTTTCGTAAATTTACTATACATCTCAAATTCAACATTCACTATAATATAAGTGTAAGACACAGCCACTGCTTGTCTTAGTTATGTAGCCTCTGGTTGAGACTGTGGAATTTGCTTGGGAAACAAACCTAAACTCTTTTTTCAGCCTGTTTTTCTGAGTGTTGTGACAGTTTGGAATTCTAGCCGGCTCACGCAAAACATAAACATATTATAAAATAGGCAGGAAACCAAACACAGGAAGCTACTGTACACCTACGTAGATGCAAACAGTGCCTAGATGAAATATTTGATCAGACAATAACCTTATTTTGATTTATTACTTTGCTTGATCTTTGTTCAAATTTACTGTATTAAACGCTTGTTGTCGTTGTTTTTTCAGTGTTGAAGACAATTTTGTGCTGTCCATCAGGATGCCTGGACCCTATCCCAGGAGACCTGGGGCACATCCTGGATGGGGGTACACACACATACACACACTATGGGTAACTTGGGAACACTAATAAGCCTAAGCTGCATGTCTTTGGATTGCGAGAGGAAACCCACCAAGCACAGGGAGAACATGCAAACTCTGTGCACACAGACCCGAAGCGGGAATTGAACCTGGACCCTGGAGGCGCGACGCGACAGTGGTAACCAGTAAACCGCCGTGCTGCCTCATTTCTTTTTCTATAGAAACAGCTCATTCACGGTCTTCTATGGTGGATGCGCCACAAAATGCACACAGATAACAAAAGATTAATATTATTTCTGCACATAAAAGGCAATATTTATTTATTTATTTATTTATTTATTTACGGATTTATATATTTATTTGTTTGATTGGCTGTTTGTTTGTTGTTGTTTAAAATTGATAGGCGGAGTCTTCAGTGTCAATGGCTTGTAAGGGTAGGTGTTTCACCTTAGGAAAGCCCACAAGAAAGATAATTTTGTACTTTTTGAATCTTTAAAGAATGAAATTCTCTTAATGAAATGGTCCATATCATTAATTATAAATGTCTAAAAGCATAACCTATTCTAAAATGGGCCACATGCAAGAACTGGTATACAATCAAATTTTCTATGTGCTACTGTATTTTCTTTTATCATATCCATGATTTCTTCTCTTATTTCTTTGTTTGTAACTCGTTCATTTTCAGAATTCCTTGATGTTTTTTGATGTTTAGTGTAGGAGAAAAAGTTGCGAGTGATTGAGAGCACTCTTCAAATGAGGAAAAAAAATAGTTTGTCTGATGCATGGACACAGTTTAAAAAATATGGAAAAAAAATCTTCATATTTATATTATAATAATGTATCATAAAATCTAAAAGACTATATAATAATTTTTTAGATTTTTAGACTATAAACACTGTTGGATGCTTGTGTGTGTTTGGCATCTGAATGGCTTATAGACTGCAGTTAGATGCTTTCGCCATCCAGGGCTTACTTCTGAGCAGCTTCATGTGCATTTGCATTATACACACACTCACCTAAAGGATTATTAGGAACACTATACTAATACGGTGTTTGACCCCCTTTCGCCTTCAGAACTGCCTTAATTCTACGTGGCATTGATTCAACAAGGTGCTGAAAGCATTCTTTAGAAACGTTGGCCCATATTGATAGGAGAGCATCTTGCAGTTGATGGAGATTCGTGGGATGCACATCCAGGGCACGAAGCTCCCGTTCCACCACATCACAAAGATGCTCTATTGGGTTGAGATCTGGTGACTGTGGGGGCCATTTTAGTACAGTGAACTCATTGTCATGTTCAAGAAACCAATTTGAAATGATTCTAGCTTTGTGACATGGTGCATTATCCTGCTGGAAGTAGCCATCAGAGGATGGGGACATGGTGGTCATAAAGGGATGGACATGGTCAGAAACAATGCTCAGGTAGGCCGTGGCATTTAAACGATGCCCAATTGGCACTAAGGGGCCTAAAGTGTGCCAAGAAAAGATCCCCCACATCATTACACCACCACCACCAGCCTGCACAGTGGTAACAAGTCATGATGGATCCATGTTCTCATTCTGTTTACATCAAATTCTGACTCTACCATTTGAATGTCTCAACAGAAATCAGACTCATCAGACCAAGCAACATTTTTCCAGTCTTCAACTGTCCAATTTTGGTGAGCTCGTGCAAATTGTAGCCTCTTTTTCCTATTTGTAGTGGAGATGAGTGGTACCCGGTGGGGTCTTCTGCTGTTGTAGCCCATCCGCCTCAAGGTTGTGCGTGTTGTGGCTTCACAAATGCTTTGCTGCATAACTCGCTTGTAACGAGTGGTTATTTCAGTCAAAGTTGCTCTTCTATCAGCTTGAATCAGTCGGCCCATTCTCCTCTGACCTCTAGCATCAACAAGGCATTTTCGCCCACAGGACTGCCGCATACTGGATGTTTTTCCCTTTTCACACCATTCTTTGTAAACCCTAGAAATGGTTGTGCGTGAAAATCCCAGTAACTGAGCAGATTGTGAAATACTCAGACCGGCCCGTCTGGCACCAACAACCATGCCACGCTCAAAATTGCTTAAATCACCTTTCTTTCCCATTCTGACATTCAGTTTGGAGTTCAGGAGATTGTCCTGACCAGGACCACACCCCTAAACGCATTGAAGCAACTGCCATGTGATTGGTTGATTAGATATTTGCATTAATGAGAAATTGAACAGGTGTAACAAATGAGTGTATATACATACACATTTTTTCTTATATTCAACTATAGAGATCATTTATAGAGGTTATGCCCTCACTCCATGCTCTATCAAACCACTTTTATTTCTTTAACTGTGGGTCCTGCTGCTGACGTGGCATTGAAGCCGTGATTACAGATCTTTTGCTAATATTGCACTTTTCATTTTCCTGTAAAAAGTGCTTTACTTTAGTTCTTCTTCTCCTTCTTCTATTTCTTCTTACTTCCATTCTTCTGGGGCATTGCCTCATTAGGCTCACCTGGGTTAGGAACATTTGGTGCATCTGGCAATAACTTCTCTTACTTTTTCTCTTATAAGTAAATGAAGGGAAACTTTACAAGAAAGTTGCTGCATGAAGCCCAGTATGTCCATTGGTGAACCAGTGTGGTATAAACCCCTTCAAGACGGTGCAGTTATGATGGGCTTTGTGTTGTGCTATAATCACACAACCCCTTCGTGTATAATTTCCTATAACAGCGCGGGCCGTTACGTTTTATTCGTTACTTATTCAAGCTAACAGGATGAGGGGACTCATAAACGGACCAATGTACTTGATTTAAAAGAGTGTAAATAAACAAACGCATAAACATCTTCTGTGTAAAAAGAGAAGCATTAAGCTCAGGGGGACCATTTGGTGTGATTACGTTAAACAAGTATTGGCCGCTGCAAATTCTACATTAGTTAGACACATTTGCGGACTGACACACTGTGTGTAGTTAAATCAGAGCCACATTAAAAGTTTTGATTTTTAACAGGCCTGAAAGATACTCCTGGCTGAAGGATAATCAGGGACCTTGGAGACAAACCGAAAATGGCGGCCATTACTCTTCATTTGCTCCTCACTTACAGCCAACCTTCACTCTGTGTGTCTCTGTGCGTGTATGTGTGTGTGTGTGTGTGTGTGTGTGTGTGTGTGTGTGTGTGAGACAGAGACAGAGAGAAAGGGAAGGTGTGTGATAAGTTGTCTATTGGCAATGTGGAATACATCAGCTTTCAGTGTGCGATATTTTCACAGGATGTACGTGGGTGAGAGACAGATAGAGTACGATTTGTGTGAGGAGAGCTGGAGCGATGTTTGGGTCAAATTACATTACTGAATATCTTAATCTATAGAAATCATTTGACTCAAGAGGACACAGACTGCTCTATCCGATTGCTGAGTCACTGTACACTGCACTACTCAGACATAGAATTAAAAGACCATTCTACAGAAGGAAGTACCACTCCAGTGATGTAAGGGTCACACACTAATACAGAACTCATATCATATCATCTCACATCGAACTTACAACTAAAGCTCTTGGACTCTCGTGTTATCGTCTATTAGACTGATCAGACTAAACAGCTGTTTCCAGACCAGCTCAAATGCTGTATGACAGTACAGTATAGAACATTCGGATACTAAAAGACAGTAGCTGGATCCAGCAAAAACTGAATACAGCTTTATTTGAGTTGGATATTACAGCAGTACCATGGCATATGAATTAAATCTGTTCCAGGCGCGAGCTCTTAAGGTGAAAATTTAGTAATGTAAATGGAGATGATCCAGTCCAGTCACCCAAAGATATTACCTATATTACAAATTTTCACACTATACTCATAGACAGTCAAGACGTTTAGAAAAGACATGTAAATGAAGTACAATATGAAATAAATAGAAATCGGCACTGGCTGCTTTAAAAATGAAACTGAAAGCGGCTCCCTTTTCTTCTTGCCACCGGTCTTGATAACATTCTTAGGACCCATGGTGCTACGTCTTTACTAAATCTTACAAAATGCAAAAAAAAAAAAAAAAAAATGATGAGAATAAGTTTTGAATGGCTCCCAGATGTGCACACAACTTACTGTATAATTTATACAAAGATTTTCAGTTCTTAAGGCAAAACTTTGCATTCGTATGCCGAGGTACCAATGTTTTTCAGATATAGAGTAAAAAATATAGTCCAGTAAAGCATTAAATACTATAATGTATATTTGAGGAGTGTGTGAGTAAGTACTGTATATAGTAAAGTATTTAAATCTGCAGTATATGTCTGTGATGTACAGTGATGAACATGAATTTTGTTTTTATATATGTAGAGTAGAAAGAGAATAAATCAGCCATATATCAGCCATCCAGACTTCCATACGTTATTCATACCGCTTGTCCTATGTAGGATCACAGCGTGTCTGAAGGAACCTTATGGCACACTTGTAGCAGATTACTTTCCATCCATATGGCTGTATTTAAACTGTAGAATATTTTATGTTCCTGGAAAATATTTGAGGTTTTTGGTATAGTTTTCAAACTCAATATCTAACATAACATTAACACCGGCATGTGAATTGAATCGCATTGATAATTAAGTAAAAACCAGTAAACAGGAGACATGATCATGGGCCTCATCTTTGCTCAGCCTGTGGGAAACAAAGGCAGGCATGATAGAACGGTATCAGAATCCTCCGTGCGAAACAGACTGGTGTGTATGGCACTTAGCAGGCAAAGAGTTCAAGTTTGTTGCACTCGGCAAACAAGTCTGAACCATTTTGCCTAACCCACAACCCACAGCACCCAAAAGATCCACCACTAACATCCCAGTGCGAGACACCACAGCACACCCACTGAGATCCTGTGGCATCATGCCTTGAGGGGTCAGAGCTGGCACAAGGGGAACCAATGTGATATTGGGCTTAAAAATAGCTTGTTCCTGTGGCTCTTACCACTTGGACCAGCCGATCACGGAGCGCTAACAAACACACTTTTGCTCTGTTACTATCAGTCTACATTGCACTGCTTCATCTTCACACAATCCACAATTTATTTTTTATGAATGCTCTACTGTGTATATTACTTATCATAGCTTATTGACAATATAGAGATTCATCAATGTAAATGTCCATCATGTTAAGCATGTTATCTTCTTGACTATCATGGGTATCTTCAGCCTCATGCACTGCACAACATTTGCCACGTTATACTGTATATGTATTACAACCATATTTCATAATGCACAGACTGTATATATATATATACCTTTAGTATATACCTTTGTACCTTTGGAATGAACTGGAATGGAGATTGCGAACTAGGCCTTCTCATCCTACATCAGTGCCTGACCTCATAAATGCGCTACAGAATGAATGGGTACAAATTCCCACAATAAACAAAACAAAACAAAAACAGTCCAAAATCTTTTAAAAATACAGTCCAAAATCAGCCTTTTAAGAGAATTGGAAGCTGTTATAGCTGCAAAAGCTCCATATTGAAGTATATGTATTTGGATAGACTATTTCCCCCATATAGTGTACATTTAATGAATGTAATAAAATGTGAATCTCTTAAAATATCCATGGTGTCCTCTGACTTGGGATAGGCTCTAAGCCTCTGTTACCTTATACACTATGTATGAATGTTATTGAATTATATGCAGTGTACATTATCCATATTAGACTGTATTACTTCTTTTGTAGGGTATTTGAGTTTTACTGGAAAGTAATAGTCCCTGTGCTTGGCTGGTTTCCTCCAGGTACTCTGGTTTTCTCCCACAGTCCAAAAACAAGCAGATGAAGTCCAAAGACATGCCCATTCCCAAATTGTCCGTAGTGTGTGAATGTTGTCCAGCGGTCCTACCACGGTCGTACAATGGCAACAAATACAATGGTGACCACCATACAGTGGTATCCACCATTGGCCTCCACAGTCTCTAGTTGGGCTATAGAGGTTCCTAAATGGATGGATGGATGGATGGAGTAGAATACTCTATGTGAGCTGTTAGTACGGTATATTCTTAAGCCATATCATTTGTATTATTTTCCTTCAAACATACCTGTACAGGAAACAAACACAGTAATTCCAGGCACTGAAAAGTTTGGAGAGCCCTGACACGAATGCACTAAATACTACAGTAAATTACACTCTCTGCTGCCAGACTGTCTGTGAATGTCAGTCTTTATGAAACTCTTCATTCCTTCAGAACACAGTCCCCACGTTCCCTGAAGTACTAACACAGAGCCAACACACTTACTGTCACACTTACCAGGATGCCAGTGATTGAGAAAAAAAAATATTTTACAGTAGGTCCATTGTTTGTATCTTACTCACCATCAAACTGTTGGAAAGTGTGCATTGGGTCCCGAAGTTGCTAAATCAGAACGCATCCATCTGTAGTTCTTCAATTATTATGATTACCCCATTTATTAATGCCAATCATGCTGCATGTTAATTTACTATTCTAAGCTCATTTATCATCATGACAGCCTGTTTAAGCTTTCCATAGTGGCATAATGTGATGTTATACAGCATGGTGATTGTTAGACTATTAATAGCATGCATTAATGAAGTCTTTTTTTTCCCCCACCAGAAATATGCTTAGCAACCATGGGGGGAGACACTTTGCCCTCCATTCTCTCTCATTGGTTATATTACGTACACGGCAGAAAGCGAGTCCTGTGAACCGAAATGTTGGATTTGTTGCTGCCACTCATTTCACAATGTTGCCGCAAAGCCATTAGCGTCCCTATTCGTGAGCGATTGATATCAATATGCAGCACAGTAATAAGATTTTGGACACACGATTTGAAACACACACTGCATGAACGCCCTTTATTAAAACTTAATAGAGACCTCAAGCTCATTCTCCCAGTCTCAGTGTATTTTTATGTGCCAAGACAGGATCTATTAGCAATCCCAGGTGTGCTTTCACAAGGGATATCCATCCGACAGGACATGATAACGCTCTAATATGTCAGGAATGAAAAGCATTCAGAGGCATAGACAGCAGTTGTGTGGCGTACCTGATTGCTTTTTCAGAACTTTGTCCCCATGATGATGATGATGATGATGATGATGACGACCATCTAATCCCATGCTGTTCATTATATCACAGCAATGAGGATGTCCTGCCAGACCAAGGCCACCTGACTAATGACGCACACGTCAAATTATTATGAAGTGCTTAGTGCTAATCATTTAAATGGTTGATTTTTAACTCTATGGTCTATTATATTCAAATCAGTAAGTGACTAACTGCACATAAAGTCAACTTTATTTATAAAGCACATTTGGAACACCACAACTGCTGTACAGTTGAAGTAGAATTGGCTAAATGTAATATAACTTTCAATTACAGAATCTTTAAGCACCATTTAAAGCCACTTAAAAAAAAAAAAAAAAATATATATATATATATATATATATATATATATATATATATATATATATAAACATCATTATTAATACATTATATATACTAAAAGTATTTGATCAAACCAGTTTCAGTCAAATCGTCAGTGAATCTTAATGCTTGACCATACCAAGACATCTTGGACAATGCTCTGCTTCCAACTGTGTGGCAACAGTTAACATAGGCAAGGTCCTTTTCCATTACATTCCATGACAGTGCCCCAGTGCACAAAGCAAGGACTATAAAGACATTTGAGGAGTTTGGCGTGGAAGAACTTGACTGGCCCTAACACAGAGCCCTGACCTCAACCCCTTCGAGCACCTTTGGAATGAACTGGAATGGAGATTGCGAACTAGACCTTCTCGTCCTACATCAGTGCCTGACCTCATAAATGCGCTACAGAATGAATAGGTACAAATTCCCACAATAAACAAACAAACAACAAAAAAAAAAAACAGTCCAAAATCTTTTAAAAATACAGTCCAAAATCAGCCTTTTAAGAGAATTGGAAGCTGTTATAGCTGCAAAAGCTCCATATTGAAGTATATGTATTTGGATAGACTATTTCCCCCATATAGTGTACATTTAATGAATGTAATAAAATGTGAATCTCTTAAAATATTCTTCCAAAGAACTTTACGAGTGCCTTTATTTAAAAGGGTACCTCCCTTGAGATGTGAAAAATGCCTTACTCATGTGTCTAGAATAGCTTGCTAGCATAAAAAAAAAACTGACTCTGACTGTAAACATCCCCTAGGAAAACACATCATAGTGAATTTGTTTTTCTAAAAACAAACATAAATAAGACATTTGCTCTTATTGGAAAATTGTCTGTGATGGGGTGGTGTGATGTGGCCTGTTGTGAAGCAGAGCTAATTTTACTAGCCAGTACCAGGTGGTGAAGGGGGATGCAGGTGCAAAAAATAATTTGGTAAAAGCAGACAGGAAAAATAATTCAGAAACATTAGGCAGTGGAGAAGTTATAAATAAAGGAAGGCGGCGATCACCGATCAGACTACACAGGGCAAAACCAAGAGACAAAAAACTAGATCATGGCCCAGCGTACCCCAAAACAAACACGGCTAGCTACATCAATTCTGAATAACACTACATGATCATTTATGTCATGTGTTTTTAGTTTTTTAGGAGTGTGTTCTAATTGAGTTTAGGTGTATCATATTCAAGGGACAACCACTGGTTTTGAAAGATTTGTTCAACACAGAAGTATCAAAACATGCAGTTCCAAGATTAACCACTAGGTCTAAAAGTGAATCAGTCCCCATAGACTCCCATGTTAAAATGTCCAGCTGTACAGAAACAGAACAGAAATAAACATGTTTACAGCCTGGTGCAAAAACAGCTTGGGTCTCCATAGCTAGAATTCCCATTCCAGATAACTGGATAGGGTGTGTGCGTGTGTGTGTGTGTGTGTGTGTGTGTGTGTGTGTGTGTGTGTGTGTGTGTGTGTGGCAGGTAAAGGTGGTGTGTGCGTGTGTGTGTAAGGTGTGTGTGTGTGTGTGTGTGTGTGTGTGTGTGTGCGTGCGTGTGCGTGTGTGTGTGTGTGTGTGTGTGTGTGTGAATTTCTAAGTAATTTGCAAGTCATCAGTTACATTGAGTCATTAAGTCATACAATTACATTAAGCCATGAAATTATGTTTAATTGGGACATGGCTGATGTGAGTGACAGCTGCATTACATGTCTCTGCTATGCATCACTTTAGCTTACCAGCTAACTGGAATCATTGTAGATTAACTAACCACAAGAAATGGTGAGATAACAGCCAGCTTCTGTTCACCCATCTGTCCATTTATGGATTAACTGGGGTTTAGGTAGAGACAGAGAAGAAAGATTGTGAAGATGAAAGCTTCCATAGCTTTAATTCCGCTCTTTAAAAAACCTATGGAAGATGGCACAGAGGGCTTGTCCAGTTGTTTTTATAAAGCTGATGGTCAGATTAGAAGTTTGGCGATCTAGTAACAGTTAAGCGTTGTGCAGGAAAGTGTAGTCCATAATTGTAGACCATCATCATCATGTCACTTCGGAGCTTAGTTCATTGTTTTCCTATAACACTCTACTTTATTTATTTTATTTCGTACTACAGCAATATGTTATTTATTTTATATATATTTATGAAAGAAAATTATAAAAAATAACAAACAAACAAACAAGCAAGCAAGCAAACATAAAAACAAACAAACAAACAAACAAACAAAAAAAACCTGACATGCATATTCAAAATTGTTCAGCGCAAGGAGTATTATTTTAAACCATAAAACAAAAAGTCTTCTCTGCTTTTTTAAAACTATTTTTCACCTCTGATTCAGTTCTAGTCAATTCTTGTGAAATAAAGTGTAAAGTATCATAATGTGTGTAAAGTTAATGCATTCAGATTTTAATTCTGATTCCCTTTATGCTTAATGCATCGTTTGTTAAATAGGTCAATCTGCACAAACAGCACCCCATTCTTTACGGTTTATCATCATCATCATCATCATCATCATCATCATCATCATCATTTTTCCTTTTGTTACGTTCTGATTTTTGTTACTCAAATTCAAATTTCATTTCTGTAACTCTTTGACCTGGTCTCTTCACTCCACATTCCACAGCTTATGGTGGGAATAGACAAGCCACGTTTGGTAGAAGAGGGATTAATTTATTTATGCCTTGGATCAAATAAGTAATTAGCCACCACTTAAAACTGCTTAAAGAGACACGAACCTAATCAAATAATTAACTTCTAAACGGATTTTAATTGACAAAAAGTTTGTGATTCCCTTGTGCTCTCGTGTCCTTATCAAACCTAAAGAGGTTAGGAAAAACATATATTTAGTCTTGTTACAGTTTGTATTAGGTTACAGGTTGCCAAGTCTTCTGTCAGGTCATATTAACTACAAATAATATTAATATTAATAAAAAATATTAATATTAATATTACATTTTAATCTAATAAAAGGGATTGGAAATTGTCAGTTAAATTTCTCTGTCTTTAATTGAAAAAAAAAAGTTGACAATGATGGTTTATGAGTTGAATTGTCTCCAATAAACCTTTATTTTGTGATGTAATCCGGTCATTATGGATACCTCAATCTTTGCAATGAATCTTACATCCTACATACTGTACGCTGTCCACACTTTACCGTTTTTGTCATATTGTCACATGTTGCTCTGGATGCAAGGCGGGGTACACCATGACACACTCACAATGGGGAGATGAACTGTGGGAGGAAACTGGAGTACCTGGAGGAAACCCACCGAGCACGGGGAGAACATGCAAACTCTGCACAGACAGACCTAAGGCGGGACTCAAATCCAATTAAAAACCACCCTATGACTTGTTTCACTTACAGTCTTGCTCTAGACCTGTTGCAATTTGGTGTAAAAACTCTGACCCAAGGTACCCTGTAGCTACGGTAATGCCCTACAATGCTGAGTAAGACAGGGTTTGTTTTTAATATTTAATTTCTTTATTACTCTATCTTCCTCTGATTTCTTGCAAGTAATCATTATATGTGGGAAAAATATTCAGTGTCTATGTACATAGTTTTATTTTCCATTTCCCATGTTTTCTTTTTATTCCTTTTTTTGGTACGTTTTTTTTTGGGTGACTAAATTGGGTTGTGACATTACACACTCTTGTCAGATGGTGGATTTGTGCTAGTGTCCAACAGTACCCAAGAATGCACATTTCAAACCCTTCCTACAGGTGACTGTTAATTCATGCATCGTCCTTTAACTCATTCTATATCAGATGCTATTGATATCTAAACTGCAGACCACATTTGATTAGGGTGAAATATCGAGCTTTAACAGCCACAGCACGCTGACTTTACTGTCTAAATCAGATCCTCCTTGATCTAGCATTTATCTTCAAATTCTACAGGCCAGCTGCCCATGTGTGATCTCGGCACTCCATCTATGTCACTCACCCCTCGGGGGACAGACTGGGCAAAACGCACTCACTAATCTCCCGCTAACACTCTTGAAAAACACACTCACTCACACACACACACACACACACACACACACACACACACACACACACACACACACACACACACACACACACACACACACACACACACACACACCCTTACATGCTTGATCTCTGATTGAATGCAAGATTAATCCAGCTCTACGGATGATCATCTCTATTTCTCTCGCCTTGTGTGTCCGCTGTTTCTTCGCTGCTTTCACAGCGAGATTAGAGGAGGCCGAGAGACATCTTACAGTGAGATAGTAATTAGAGTCAACATCACAGCGGTGATGAGGGGAAGAGGAAGGCTGTATATGGGTCAGCGCTCTAGCAGCCTATCTTGCTGTCCCTCGTTTCCACCCCCAGCATGTGCACTCACTTCACACACACACACACACACACACACACACACACACACACACACACACACACACACACACACACACACACACACACACAGAGAGAGAGAGAGAGGGAGAGAGAGAGACCTATGCTCTGAGCACTATGATTTATATAATTTAATCATATCATGAGATGTTAATTATCTGTCCTTCTACATTTTTTTGCGGTTAGTCGATTTTATTATCCTTTTTATTAGGACTTTCCGTGTGAACATCATTTGTCCATGTGAGCATATACGTGTGTACACTTACCCTAATCTGCGTGTCTTTAAATTAAGGGAGGAAACCGGGATTACCCTGATGGAACCCTCGAAGCACAGTGAAAACATGCAAACTCCATGCGCACAGAACCCGAGGTGGGACTCGAACCCTGGATTTGCAAGGTGATGGTGCTAACCACTAAGCCAAAGTGCTGCCTTGTGTATGTAATGTAATTACGTAGGCTAATTGGCATTCCCAATTTGCGCGTGGTGTGTGAATGTGTGTGTGTGTGTGTGTGTGTGTGTGTGTGTGTGTGTGTGTGTGTGTGTGTGTGTGTGTGTGTGTGTGTGTGTGTGTGTGTGTGTGAGAGAGAATGTTGACCTACCACGTGCGTATAAAATGGGAATAAATACACTGGTCACCACTGAAGTCTACGATCCCTGGTTGGACAACAGAGAATGCACCTAGATGGATAGATGGAAAAAAAAATGACAAGAGTAGAAGGTCCTCACAAAACTAGCCATACAAACGTGTGTCTGTGTGTGTAGATATGGGAATTAGGACTTTCAATCAGATACCACTCTGATGTCTGTGCTATCCTCTCTTCTGCCTGCTATTGATCTGTGTAACACTGTGCACTGGCCTCTATGTGTGTGTGTGTGTGTGTGTGTGTGTGTGTGTGTGTGTGCGTGTGCGTGTGCGTGTGTGTGTTAATTGTGTTGGAAGCGAGCAAAAAGACTTAAAGCGACTCACACACCGTATGCTGCGTGAACCTCCCTCTGTTACGTTTAGGCCATTCATTAATATGGAACGGAATTCTTGAATCTGATTGGAAATTTCTTATTCATTTTTTAAACATTCAGCTGGTCCTCCAGTCTGCATTGTGCAAAATAAATAAATAAATAAATAAATAAATAAATAAATAAATAAACAGACAAATAAATAAATAAATAAATTTCCATTTTGTATTGGTCACATTTATTTAAACATGGCAAATAGATTTCTCCCCCCTGTTGTGACCTCATATAAGACGAGCCCCTCCCTCATCTGGCTGCTCAGCTTGGCTGTTATCTGCATTAACAGACAGGCTTTAGGGGAACTCTGAGACCTGTGTTACGTTGTTGAAGAAATCCTAAAATACTAAAATACGGGACCTTTAATTTTCCGTGCGGTAACTTGTTGTGCAGATGTTCCTCATCATGATAACTGGGTACAAAAAGTGTTGTAGCTCAGAGCGAAAATAATTTCATAATCAATCAGACTATAATTAAGTTACATGCAGAATAGCACACTTCAGGACATGCTGTTATTGGATAAATAATCAACTTTGGCCTGAATCTGCTTTGTACCACATCAATCGCAATCACATCAACCCCGCACTGACACTCCAGATGTGTGTGTGTTTTTTTTTATATCAGTATTTTGATATCACTCTTGTGTCCTGATAACCTCTGCGCATATCGCTGTAGTGACTTCGGTCAGAATGAGCGAAGCGAAAGACGAAAAAAGGGAGGAAGTTCACACAGGAAGAGAGCGAGACAATCAGGAGATGGAGATATGTGTCTCTCGCATTCTGACAGAGACAAAGAGCTCTGTGATAAGCAGTGAAACAGTGGGATAGATGGAAGCAAGGTGGAAAGGGGAAACAGGATGCTAAGGTCACTGAGCATCCAGGAACATCCTGGTACGCCAGTGTGCTTGTGTGTTGGTGTGTGCTTTTATGTTAGTACAAGAGGATATGATGTGCGTGTGTGTGTGTGTGTGTGTGTGCGTGTGTGTGCGTGTGGGTCTGTCTGTACAGGGGTTGAGACTGGAGGGTGTGTTTCTGATTTCTGTGCTTAAATTATACCACCAGACATCTACTTTCAGGATGAAAAAAAAAGAAAGAAAAGATGCTTTCTTTTCAAAAGCTGTCAGAACAGTGTGCTATGTGAGTAGGCCTACTTATATGACAATGTCGTCTCCCTTTTCCTGAATTGAAGATGACTATTGAGATGCTTGAATAAAAGAATGGAGTATAAAATAGAAGATCCAAGCCCTCTTCATTTCAGATTGAAATGCGAGTATTGAACGTCACCGAGCCGGTTCAGCTGGAAGCCTGCGCTCCGTAATGCGACAGATGACATTCAGAGAGAGAGATAAGTGAGTTATTTATTCATAAGCCAGCGGTTATTTGTTTAAATCCATGACATCAGATTGATGGATCTGAATCTGGGTGGGTTTGTTAAATTGGGATAACTGCTTGATATTGACACACACACACACACACACACACACACACACACACACACACACACACACACACACACACACACACACACACACACTTTATTATATATTACAGATATATGTACAGGTAACACTATGTTAATTCTAATTATTGCCTTAATTTAATTCTACATACATGACGAATACAGTATATAATGCTAATAAAGCAAAATAGGTCTATACAAATAGACACAAGTTAAACGACTATGTGTATGGTTGTATTGTATGATTTAGATTCTGTTTTCGTCTGCTTTATTATAGAACACATCCATCTAATAGATAGATAGATAGATAGATAGATAATCAATTAGTGATAGGCTCCAGGTACCTGTGACTTGTACACAGGATAAGCAGTATTGCCAAAAATATATAAGCAGAAAAACCCAGTTTGTTGTCATTTTTAGCTCCGTGCCATAATTTATGCATGATGGTATCCAAAGGGTTTTCCCAGGCCTGCATGCATATTACTGAATGTTTATAATCTGAATACACTGAATACTGGGTGTAATTATTGGAACACCAATCAGTCTCACCAAGTACATAATAATTAAGACATTGATAAACGTGGCCTTTAGGAATGGGAGGAATAAACACAAGCTAATCCAATTATTTGGTTACCATTTGTTCAAACTACGAACAAAGAATACATTAAAAGTGATAGATTTCTCACTCACTCACCATCTATATCACCAAATCCTGTATTCAGTGTCACAGGGGGCCTGGAGCCTATCCCAGGAGACTTAGGGCACATGGCAGGGTACACCCTGGACAGGGTGCCAATCCATCGCAGGGCGCAGACACACACACACATACACTCACTCATTCACACACTACGGGCAATTTGGGAACGCCAAGTAGCCTAACCTACATGTCTTTGGACTGTGGGAGGAAACCGGAGAACCTGGAGGAAACCCACCAAGCACGGGCAGAACATGCAAACTCCATGCACACAGAGACGGGATTCGAGCCTGGCCGGGGATCGAACCCGGACCCTGGCGGTGATAGATTTCTGTTAACAATATTTATAGTATATTTCTGCTGATGTTCATACATACAGTGCATTTTTCATATAAGGTTGTCTCAAGACTTCCTTATATATGAGGTATGTTCAATAGAGTCAAATCGGGACTTGTGATGAAATTTCTAGTGAATGAACATGTAAAACTGATTGACATTTAAAGAATGTACAACGATGAGATTCTTAGCAGCAGTCAAACATTCGAATGGTGCAAAATGTTTTAATGAAAGCCGTGAATAACTTTAGAAAGAACTGTTCACACAATCATTCAATTATACCACTTGCAGATTACAGGAATTGAGCTATTAGGGAGTTATTACTACTGTACAAACCTCCCCCCCCACCCTCATTATGGTCCTGACCTCAATCCAAGCCATTTCTACTTCTACTTCTATTTCTTCATGTTTGGGCTGTTCTTGGGAAACCAGCATTTTAGATGTGAAGCAGGCAGTCTGATCATGGCTCTGGGTGTACTGAGAAAACCTTCTACCTTGATGGTATCCAAGCTCTAGTGAAACATTAGGATAAGTGCATTGGTGAAGCAGGAGAGAATAAAATAGCAATCCCAAAAAAAGCAATATTTAAGATATCTTTTGAATGAAAAACTCTCTGTTGTGCAGTATGGTTCACACTGGAAAAATTCAGGAGGAGAATGGCGAGACCTTTTCAAGCTCACAAGGTTTCAGTAATTCCAAGCACCTCTCTTTACGTCCTGTGGTGAGCAGAAAAGCGTCTCATGCAAAAGCTAATCGGTTCTTTTATCTCAGGCCATCCAATGGTACAGTGGTACAGGCTCTGTGAAACCGGACAGCAATGAGGTTTACTAAAACATAAGGTTCTTGCTATGAAATATTCCATAATGGTGCAATATTAGTATTTCTTATCAGCCACTGGTGGAATGGTGGATCTCATGGTACTCGGATATGATTGAACCATTTGTGAAACACTCTTTTTGAAAGAAGCCCTAATGTGAAGAAATCCATATTGGACAATTAGTTTCTTTCAGGTTTAGCAGTGACAAATGACAAAAGTCCATCCATACATCTATAAAACAACTTCAAAGACTATGATATTATATGTATTGTAGGTTTATATTATATGTTTAACTCTTAGTGTGTTTTAAATAATATTAGTGAATTAGTTGTAAAAGGTATGGGGTAGCCCAATTTTTTGGACGTTGGACCACTGATTGGTGGGTTATGGGTTGAAACCCCAGCACCACCAGGCTGCCACTACCACTTAAGGCCTTTGAGCAAAAGCCCAACTGCTTGGATATATACTCAGCCAACGGAGATTCAGGGCATCCTCAATGCCAATCCCAAGTCTGGAGAATGTTTGTGGGTCATGGCAAAATGGCCACCCGGCATAAAACCTGTGAAAATAATGAACAGATCAAAGTAAAAAAGAAAAAAAAGCTCCTCCAGAATGTTGTACTGTATATGCACGCAACTGCATGTATACTGAATCTGATCCATGCCCCTTGAGTCAGTGAATCATTTTGCTCAAGATGGCTCCATTGTCATTTATTGTATTTGCAGTTTCTGTCAATATAAAGGTCCAAACCTCTCTCGTTCACTAGAACAGTGTAAGAATCAGTGAATCATTTAGTCGTAGGCTAGTCAATAGTCAATCTTCTCTCATTCAGAGGGTAAGTTGAGTCACTCAGCTCAATGAGTCATGTTTGAGCTCCTTCAGTCAGATATACTGTAGCGACTTCCAGCATTTACAGTAGATGGGTTCCACAGTAGTCTGTTGTAGGTTGGAAGAGAAAATGAATTTATCACAACTTGTGCAGTTAATCAGACTTGGGTTAATCATGCAAGTGAACAAATTGGTGAACGAAATGGAGGACAGCAGAGGAAGCTTTTCCTAATGCAACCGTACAATTTTCAGATGTGTTGTCTTCACAGGAGCGGCAGAATCTAGAGGTACTCAGTAGCTACAGTGAGGACCACGGGTACCCACTGCTCGAGCTAAATAAACTCCTGGTCACCAACGACTGCACAGCAAATGTTTGATCTGTGGTGCGACCAAATAAAGTTTTGAGAACAAAAACATGTACCATGTATTTTAATGTTTATTTATTTAATTTTTTTTGTATTTTTTAATTTTAGTTGGTATTAGATAAAAAATTATATTTATATATTCTTTTAAATTGATTTATGGAGGGTGAATTGGGCGGGATAGAGGGGGATTAAGAGGTGATTTTAGTTAGTCGAAAAAATAAAAGTACTTTCGATTTAATCACAAGACATTAAGGGCATAATTTAATTTTTTTCGTCTTTTTTCTTTTTGCATGAGCATGGTGTGTGTGATTTTTGGGTTTTAGCACTTATTTTTTTATTAATTTGATTTGCACTTATATATGATATAGCACTTATTTACTATTGCACTTCCCCTTAATTCCAAAATCTTTTAGATTAAAACTAATAACTTGTGGTATAGACTGAACACATCTATTTTCCTAAAATAACCAACACTATCACGTTCCTTAACTGATATTCTAATAATGTACAGTCTAATCCCCCCTTACCCTAACCGTTACTGTACTTGTGTTTAGCCCTATTCCCTCTTGACCCTAATGTTAATCGTTCCCCTAATTAATTATAACCCTAGCCCCTCCTAACCCTAATTCATTTTTCCATACCCCCCCCTCCCCCTTCCCCCCCATCATCTTCCTATTTTTACTTTTTATATAATGATTTATTTATGTATTTATTATGTAATTTAATTTAAATATGTTTATCTTCTAATTTGATCATTTTACTTTTACAGTTTTTTATCCTGATTTTTTTAAAACATCACCATGAGTGGGGAATCAGGAAATGCACAATGTTGCCAGTGCACTTAAACCACAAGGTGGACCTTTAAAAAAAAATAAATAAATACATTCAAAAACCTAAACTACAGCCCTGTGAGTTCTGATTTTCCCACCAGCATGTGTCACAATTCACAAAAGTAATCGGCGTGTCTCTAGGAATGCCAGGTAACAATTTCATGTGCCACTTTCTGAGGAGTTTATCAACATTGGTGCATTCAAAGCACTCCAAAATAGAAAGTTCTGAGAAATGTTCCCCAAGCCGGTTACCTAAGTCAAAAGCTTCACCCATAAACCGTTTACAAGCCTCATAATAACAACATTAATCTAAGCTGTGCTAGCATTTCCGCAATCAGGACTGGAAAAGGCAGCCAGCCATTCATTATTCATAGCACACATTTAGATAGAGGAGGGAGCTATGACTAGAGGGGATATTTGTTGCACTGGTAGCAAAGGATATAGGCCAATGGCAGTCAGGCAGGGGGCAAAGAAGCCCCAAATCTAATACAAGGCCATTTCTGTGGCTTGTATTACTCCGGATTGCTGTTGTCATGGTTGTGGTGTTTTTGTATGCAGGTCAGAGTGTCCATGAGGTGCTTTATGTCAAGATGAATTCATGAGGTGGTTGCATGCTGTGGCATTTAGCACTTAAGGAAAAAAAAAGGACACCTTGAAACATGATACACTTAAACATACGTTTGAAGAAATGGAACGCGTAGTTAACCTGAACCGAGCTCTGTAAACCCGAAAAAGATTCAATAATGAGAATTATACAGGTTTCGTCAAGTCTCCTACATTCCAGTAGATGTGCTTTATGTACTTGAACGTGATTGTAAGCCTATGCAGACATATAGCAATGCTGGAACAATGATATCTTGATCTTGATATGTTGTATCTTAGATATTTTGTTACATACTTCAAGATAACTTGAGTAAATACAGTTAGTCATATACTACCAGTCAACAGTTTGGACGCACCTTCTAATTCCATGGTATCTCCTACTATATTGCAAAACAATGCAGAAGGCATCCAGAATATGCAATCATCGCCTTTGAACAGTTGATATTGAGACGTGTCTGCTACTTATGCCCTGTAAAGCCTTCATAACGGCTCTAATCTGAAGGGCTGTTTGTTAATTAGTCATGTGTGAGGCTGGAAACAAGAACGAGCTGCTCTTGTTGTTGTTTCTTAATGACCTAATGCCATACATGTTATTTCATAGTTTTGAAATCTCCAATATTGTTCTAGAAAGTAAAACAAAATCAAGCTAATATCACTTTACATACACTGATACTCAAAACCTTTTTTTTTTTACCCCATCATTTTGCATTACTCAAATCAAAATCAAAAGTGAATAGAAAGAAAAAGTTCATAAGGAACTGTTGAGTGAATTTGGAAATGCTGGAAATGTTGTTATTTCATCTCAACAATCAACATCTGATTGTTTTTTAATCAGAAACCAAACTCCATTTAATTAAGGTTTAATTAAATACTAGTAGCACAACATTTATTTATTTATCTCTATTTATTTATTTATTTGTTTGTTTGTTTGTTTAATTTTTTTTGCATGTGATGTACTGGTCATTCAGGTCATCAGCTGACTTAATTTTATTGTCACATAACGTTGCTGAGTCTAGACGTGAGCAACTGAAGCCACCCCAGATGATAACACTGCCTCCAGAGGCTTGTACAGTGGACACGATGCATGATGGGAGCATCGCTTCATGCATGTCCCTTTCTACCCTGATGCGTCCGTCGCTCTAGTAACCAAAGTTCCAAAGTTTAATCTTTATGCTCCCTAGCAAATTCAAGCCTTTTTTTCTGATTACTCTCATTACCAAGTGGTTTTCTTATGGACACACAGCTGTTTAGTCCCAATCCTGTGAGTTCTCATTGTAGCATTTGTGTAAAAACACAACTCATACACGACTATTAAATAACACAAATTTCTAATGTAGGTTTCTAATCACTTGTAATGTAAGTGATTTCTGATCACAACCTTCCACCGATCATGACCAATAACATTTCCTCCCCACTACTGACAGTTCAACACTATACTTTCATACGTTTTCATTATACAGTACTTTGGACTGGTCTTGATCCAGTTCCAATATTTTGCCCACTTCTCAAACTGTGACTTTCAGGTCTAAGCATGTTGAGAGATTAGAGCAAGGAAGCTACAATGCATTATGTATCTGGTCTACTGATTTCTGATGCCCTGACATGTAACCCTTGACATACACACCCTGGTCCCTCTGCATCATGTTTGCACACATGCTTACACAATCAAATGCACATGCACAACAGAGTCTGAGGAAAAGCACTTATCTTCTTGAGTGATAACCTAAGGCCTGTACTGTTGCCCACACATAGCATTTGAGACAGTCATATGGGTACGCACACACACGCGCACACACACGCGCACACACACACACACACACACACACACACACACACACACACACACACACACACACACACACACACACACACACACACACACGCACACACACACGACATGCACAATTTCACAAGCAACCCATGTGATGCTCATCCACAAAGATATACACAAATGCCTCACAGAAAACTTCCTAACAGAAGGGATGCGGGAATAATCCTAAACCATATGTTCAGAGAATCTTAAAACCAGCATGGTGTCGAATTTACATACATAACGTAGGAAAATATTGGACGGAACACTCACTAGCACAACTCGAGGAAACCCTGATCAATTAAACTTGTTTAAGTTTTTAACTCAAGTAAACATTTCTCTCAAGGTAGATAAGTCAATCATGCAAATCAACGGTGGTTTACATTAATTTATTCGTTCATTATGAATTATGGGTTGCATAACTCGTCAATCGGTCTAATTTGCATGTCTTTCCACTGTTGGAGGAAACTGAAGAACCCAGAGGAAACCCACCAAGCACTGGAGGAACACGCAAACTCCAGGCACACACACACACACACACACACACACACACACACACCCCGAGGTGGGAATAGACCCTGAATCCTGAAGGTGCAAGACGACAGCACTAACCACTTAGTCAGCACCTAAATGTAAAGAATCAGTTAGAACCTTTGTCTGCGTTTGAAATGAAATGTTGAAATATTTCGTAATAATGAGTGATTTCCTAATCTCAGTTTCAGCAGTAACCAGTTTTTACTATCAGTTACTGTAAAGGGGAAGTTCAGATTTTTTTGCCTTAAACAAAAATTCAGTTTCTTATAAATATATTACCATAGATCTTCGTCAGAAGTAGCTGTACGTCTAACTACGAAACAAGTCATGCCGCTAATTTCCAGAGAAGGTAAACCTTTACTACATACAGCAGCCTGTAACTTTGAAAGATAGCAACTTAATTTAGCTCAGTGGGATTGCGGAAGCTTCGCACGAGTCTCAGTTGAGCCTTGGAATGCATTTTTGCATAGAACGAGGGTTGTGGAAGAATTTACTTGCATTATACTTCCATTTCATTCAAACTTCACAGTCTGGTTGCAGAGCAGGAAAATGTATAACAACCAAGACCTTTGGTAATGCACTTCCACGCACCTCAATTTTGACATAAAAGACAGATTTCCAAAGTTCCCCTAGTTCCCCTTCCACTAGCCTATTTACCTGGGTTTATCTCATAATCCATCCTTTTCATATGCATCAATATAATTCAGTATATTGCAGTAACATTATCTTGTCCGGTGATCATAGAGGTTTCTCCGTAATCAGAAAACAGCACGTCTCTTTATAAAATAAAGAAAAGACATCTAAAGTCAGAAACAGGGCATTTGTTTATCTGTCTCACACACTGTGCAACTTGAATGGAGTTAATGAGTAGTTTTGTTTGTGGCAGATGTTGCACCTACTGTGGCATGTACTATTTGGTGCCAACATGAAATTTTAAATAACTTAATTCGCAACAGTACACTATTATTATTTATTATTTTTTAAAACATTTTCTTTCTCTCTCTCTTAAATAAATATCGCAGGTCTGCATATCAATATAAATCCAAAGGATACAGTGGCAAGGAAATTCCCTCTGAAACAGCATGAGGAAGTATGTTTTAGAAGAACTAGCTTCAGGATAGACCCACGGATAGTGGAATTTTAAATAGTTACTTTTCTACAGCTATATAATATAAAGACAAACATATTTGTTGATTACGCACCCTGGAATGCAGTGGTAGCTCAAAGGGCTAAGGCACCGAGTTACTGAACGGATGGATGATCTCTCTCTCAACCAGGTTTGCCGTTGTTGGGCCCTTGAGCATGACCCTGAAAAACTGCTCTAGAAATGCTGACCCTGCACTCTGACCCCTGTTATGCTGGGATATGCAAAGAAAAAAAAAATCACTGTGCGGTTAATAATAACCTAAATAAATAAGGGCTTAACATTTGATTACAGCAAGACTTTATACAAATCTTTACACTATGCATCCAGTATTGGAGAGTATCTACAGTATGTGGGACCATCCACAAAAGGCATCTTAAGTTTCCATACTTAAATGTAGTGGGCATTTGAGTTATGGTGCAACTGACTGCTGGATACAGCTGTGATTCTGCCACCGTAAATTAGTGTCTGTGATAAGCACTGTTAAATGGATAGCCGTCAATAAACGTATAGAGCTTACGATCCTGTAGCCAGGAGTCAAAAAAAAAAAAAAAAAAAAAACACTTGTGGTTTTACTACATCATAAACTTGCTTACTGTTGCCGTAAATGATAGTGTAAAGAAGGGATCCTTGTTTGCCCCTAAACACCATCAAGGAGATCTATGCTGAGTAAGCGATAAGCTTTAAGATTTAGACATGAAAGGGTGATGTACGTATACTGTATCTGGGTAGAAATAGCAGATTAGATTTAGGCAAGTGTTCCTCTCCTTTCTGCCTTGTGCAGCAACAGAAGAAAAGACAGCCATTCATTGACAAGGCCTTATCTCCATCCTGCAGATGGCTGTGTGTGTTCCCAGAGCTCGTCAGGTCTTCACTCCCCCCCAACCCCCCCCCCGTTTCCATTCTCAGTCCTGCACTACATTGGGTTTCAGCTGTTGCTCTCATCAGCTTTTGGGAACGGGACACAGGGGTAGAGGAGATGACAAGAGATCATCCATCTTAGCATCTCAGATCAAATGTGCTCCATATGCAGTTTTACAAAAAACGTTTCTGGAAACAAATCCTGATTCTGAAGTTTCAAAACTACTTGAACTATTCACATTTCCTCTATTCATGCTTTCATTTTTACATTCACTGCCTCTTAATTAGGAACGGTTTCTGGAAGTCGAGGTTTTCAGTGAGTCAAAGATCAAACAATTTGTCACAGAGGGAACAAAATTGCTGAGGAGACAGCGACGGGTAGTACAGAATAACTCAACCTTGAAGGCATGAAGATGGACATAAGTTAGAAGAACAGGCCTTTTCTGTCAAGCCAGTTTTGAAAGACTGGTGCCAACCAGGGTCGGTTTTCTCTGAGGATTTTCTCCTCTTGCATCATGGCATCTGTAAAGAGCTGAACTGGAAACTACTGCAAAAATTCCAGCTTACATGCATGCCTTTTCTGCCCCTGAGTGACAGGAAATTGTTTGCCTAGGAGGTTTATTGGCAATAGTGTGAAAAGGAGAATTGGAAGAGATATCATCATTGTAAAAAGCTATTGTGTATATTATTAGACTACTTATGTTGTACCTATTAGTGCTAATTATATAGGGATGTCAGTGAATACATTATTGGGAAAGAATAGCTAGAGGTCTAAACTGATTTAAACAACACTATAGTGGCATATAATTTCGTTCGTATTGCAAAACGCATTTTCGCACAGGAAATAATGTAAGTGCAAATAATCCGTTCCAGCCACCCAAAATGTTACCAATATTATTAATTTACAACACTAAAATCATATTTTTGGACAATCAAAGCATTTAGAAAATACATGTAAATTAAGTAAAATATGAAATAAATAGACATTAAACCTCACTTACTTTAAAAAACAAAACTGTGAAAAAAGTCTTTTCTTCTTGCTACCGTCCTTTATGGAACCCATGGTACTATGTCTTCACTAAATCTTGCACAAAATGCAAAAAAAAAAAATACGTAAACTTGCTTTGCTTGGCTTTGCACTTACGCTCGTCTCGGTTCGTTCATTCGTTTGCCGAAAATACTTCAGAAATTCACACGGAGTCAAATTGTTTTCAAAATTTTTATTCTTAAGGTGGAGAGTTTGTACAGTATGTCAAGGTACCAGCCTATCTACTATTTTACACCACTGTAAGTCTGTATAAGGACCTGCATTATACAGTAAGTGAGCAATTCATTACAAAATATGACATGCTTTGCTAGGCTGGCCAGCCAATAAAGGACGATCTGACACCAGTTCGGCATACTCACTTGGCACTGACTAGTGCCAATATAGCTGGGCGCGCAGTCTGCTTCAGTGTCAGAGCCATTAGGAATGATTCCACAAAGGTTATCCTAATGCAAAATGAGAAACCAGTGATGGACAACACTCACCATTTTATCTGGCCCATATACCGCAGTGTAATAACACCATTAAATACATCCTGATCTAAAGTAACTGCTTACAGCTGGGTCACTTTGGGCACAAAATGAAATGCCACACAGGCCATTAATGCATTCGGGCCATTTTTTGGCTAAGAATCCAAATGGCAATAATGAATTTAAAATGTGATTGCATTTGTTAGCTAGCTTTTAAAAGACGATGATACTAAAATGATCTGAATTTGGTGTACAGTATTTGGTCTTCTGCTATTTTGGTAGCTGGGACAGAAAAATTACGAGCTAGGACAAAAATAAGAGAAATTGTCAAATCATGTTCAGGTTTATTCTTTCAGCTTTTTCTAATCTAGTTGTTGTGATTTGTGGATACTGTGGAGCAAATAGACATTTTTTTTTTGTCTGTGTGTCAACTGGGACTGCAGATGGAAGAGTCCAAGACATATATGTACACAATAACAAACTTGGGAATGCAATTGGAAAGTGTATAAAAATAGCAAGCACACAGGAATATGAATACACAAGTATACAATGAATGTATAAACAATGCAGTGACAAACTTTATGAGAAACAGGCAGATAAAACTAGGGAGATATAGAGAGAGAGAGTAAGAGAGAGAGTGAGAGAGATAGATAGAGGGCAGGGATGAGCGAGGACACAGACTGAGAGTCAGGAACGTGGAGAAAGCAATAACATGCTGAGAGGATACGATAACAGTGATGTCTCTTACAAATACCATCTCACCCAGTGTGCCTCGGGCTGAAAGGACCTTTCTGTCCATCATTCTGCAGAACAACTAGCCAGTCCATAGACCACATGATGTCTGGATGAACACACATGCATACACACACGTGTGCCTGCACACACACACACCAGAGGAAGGGAGGGTGGTGACAAGCGTCTAGTCTCAAATGTGTCTGGCACCTTTCTTTTCTCGTCTGGAAGTGTGAAGACTCTTATTTCCCTTGATTTTTCCATACACTTAAACATTCTGTCTGTCTGTCTGTCTGTCTGTGTCTGTCTGTCTGTCTGTCTGTCATAGAAGTACTCACAGATCTACAAAACCTTACCAGAATGGCCTGGTCTATGCTCGTGCTTTTGTTTGTGATTTATTTTTACCCACAACCCACTTCTACTTACACCCCCCCCACCCCCCCGATATAGACTCATTTTTAAAGCATTTTTTAAATAGAAACGGGATAATAATGTGTATTCTCTTGTAGTTCGTTGTTGTTTTATGCAGCGCCATGGCTGTGGAAGAACGTTGTTTCATTTCACTACGTACTGAACCTACTGTGGTGGCTTAGTGGTTACCACTGTTAGCACTGTTGCCTTGCACCTCCAGGTCCTGGGTTTGATGTGTGCATGGCGTTTGCATGTTGCCCTCATGCTTTTTGGGTTTTTCTCCTGTTTCCTCCCGTAGTCCAACAGACATGCAGATTAGGCTAATTGGCATTCCCAAAGTCCCCATAGTGTGTGAATATGCGTGTGAATGCATGTGTGAATGTTGACCAGAGGTCCTACCACAGTCATACAAAATGGGAATAAATACAAAGGTCACCATTGGACTCCACGCTCCCTAGTTTGACTACAGAGGTTCCTAGATGGATAAATGGATGGATGGAAGGATGGATGGATGTACCTATTGTGCATACCCATGTACGTGGGTATATGGTTGAAATGAGAATAAAAGCCACTTTGACTTTGAGATGAATAGGATAGAAGGTGAATGGGGTAGATCTAGAAAGATCAGCTGGAGACAGCCTGTGCTGTAAAGAAGGGATGGGAATGTCATGAAAAATGGACAGGGAACGGGAGGGGGAACAGACACTGGCTTTAGGGTAGACAATAATGGAGAATAAGTGGTGGATCAAGGTAGAGTTTGATGAATGGAGAAAGGGGTAGGAGCAGTGTAATGGACAGCGGGAATGGTATGGGGCATGGAAAACAAGGGACATTTCCAGAAAATGATGAAAAAAACCGGTGTTTGTAAAACGGACTGGGAAGAGGACTGGAGGCAGGATCTGTCTTTCAGATCAATAGGGCTAAATGCTGGAGCGGAACCGGGAACTAAGGGAAAGGGTGAGTAAAAGTGATCAAGCAGGGACAGGACGTGGGGTACTGGCAGTGAAAGGGGAAGTGGAACAGTAGGTGGATTTGTAAGACACGGTTTGGTTCTTGAGCTGAAGGAAGGGTGAAAAATGAGTCTGAAACAGGAGGTTGTAAAGCAGATATGGAAGATGTTGAGGGAAGGGCAGGGACTCATCTGTCTTGCATAAATTCCCAGACATTGCCATGTTCCCTTCTTACAGACTGTATGAATAAAATGATATCATAATCCTGGATGCCCCTGAACCTACCGACGTCACAGGGCAAGTAGTCTCAAATTAATGTTTTTTTTTTTTTTAAATCGAAAGCTAATATTGATTCATTTTCTCACATTTTATCATGTATTCGCCAATTCAAACTGGATTCTAATTAAAAGCCAGATAATGGACCTTTCTTATTGTTTCTTAATCAGAGTTATATTCAATTACCTAACTAATTAATTAGCATCCTGTTTCATTCCTGCATCATGAATCTCCTGTTCTGCCGAGACAGTGGCCATGTAAAACATTGTCTTTTGACGTGTACTAATCAGATTAATAGAAACCAAGGCAGATAAATAAGATAAAGAAGTGCTCATTTGTGAATTAATTATGATGCACGTCTGATTAAATAATGCCCCATGGACCAAAATGTCTGCGGCTGGGTTGGCTGGGAGGGCTCTCTGGATACGCATATGAATATGGATATGAGCAAGTGCACTGAGCTCAATGCTTGTGTAGAGTGCTGCAGGCAAGCCTAATTACCAATGCCTGGTTCTTTGAGCTCTGGATGCTCCACATATGAAGAGTGCACTTCACAAATGGATCAATGACGTGTGCATGGCACAAACATACCCCCAGACCATTGCCAGGGCGCTTACTGTGCTGGAGGTCCACATTTAACCCGTTGCTTTTTTTCTTCCATTTTTTTTCATCGCAATCCCTTTCTTACTCGTCTTTTTTTCTTCCCTAGGGGAGTTAAGTCAAGCTGCAACAGGACTCAGTTCGGGAGGATTTGAATTGCTGTTCCCACGGAAACGAGCAAGATGTCGCTACCATGACAACAAGACATCGTTCTGCACAACGTAGAGCCCGGGCTTGCTCATCTATCTCTCTGTCAGACTATTTCCATCTCTCTCTCTCTCTATTGCTTTCTGTTTTTTCTCGCAGTTTCTCTCTTCACACCTGATTTTGCAAATTGCCAGGCTGCTATAATGTCACAAAAATTGAGCCAGTGTCAGAATAATTGAGACAGCTCTCAGTGGAAAACATTCTGCCATGACAGATATTGATCAGCACCATAAGGCAGAAGGGATCTCGTTTCAATTTGGGTCATCCGCCGTCAACCAATTTCAGTCATGTTTATAGCACTGAGGCTCCTAATAGCAATCTGTAGCCGTTGCTAATTTATTTATCCTGCCTGGCGAGTCATCAGATCTTCGTCCACGTTCACGCCAGATGAAGGACGGTAGAATATGAGGCAGGGAAATTTCATAAGCGTTTTATCAGGGTCACGGACATACTGGTATTTTGCAATTCCTATGATGGTTCTGATTATGAATATCTCCTCCCACATCCATCTTGTCCTCTTTAATGAAGGTTAGTCTGGGACTCCATGTTTCGTCGTCCCGGTTCTCTGGTGCCGGTGTTCGCTATATGAACCGATCTTCTCCTGATGTGGAGTGACATTTAGTGCAGGCTGCCCTTTGGGATTTGTGTAATGGCCTCTTCTCTTTTGCCTCCCTTCGTTTCATTGCCTCATCTTCACCGGCACGGTGCAGGAGCCCAGTTTGAGCAGATCCGGAGTGAAGGCAAGGGCGTCGCGGCTTTGGATTATTGATGCGCCTGTCGGAGGAAGTTTTCGTCAGATGCTCGCTAGAGGAAGAGTGCATGTCTGTGACCCTTGTGAGGTCTAACACTCACTGGTTATCTTAACCTTTGCTAGAAAGGTGGCCAGACATGTGTCTCTGTTTTTTTTTTTACTCTGTAATGTCAGGGAGGTAAAGGCATCTCTGCCAATTTCTGCTTCATCATCTTTTCCAGTGTAAAAAAAAAAAAAAAAAAGCACTAGCATTATATTAGCCAATGTGATCTCATCACCTAGCATAGAAGATATGCAGTTCGCATTCATGTCTGCATGACTCTCACTACACTATGTACAGTACACGCCTCATTTATTAATCTTTGAGTAAAGTTGTCACTAAATGTTTTAGTTGGTCAAAAAAAAAAAAACTGAAAACTTCTAGCAATTTTCTTGCCCATGTGCAAACATTGCTAAGTGCTAATAATCCATAAAATTGCATATGTCCCGAGTTATGTCCCGCCTTCCGTGCTCGGGGAGGTGTGAATCGTTCCCGAAACCACCTCTGCAACCGGTCCAGGGATTCGTTCCCGAGCGCGGAACGATTCGGAACGATTACATTCTCACAGACAAAAATCATCTGGTCCCGGGGCCAAGTGTACTCGGAAACGGATCCGAGACTCCAGTGTGAAAACGCCCTAAAAGGCAAAAGAGCAACCTGAGAGCACCACCCCCCATACAGTACAAACCCTTCTTCCTGTTAAAAAGCACGCTCACTTTCCTTTCAGATTGCTTCCTTTTCAAGTCATTAATACAGAATGTGTTCACATTTTGAATGCATTTGTGCAGGCGATTGAAATAAATGAGCAAATTAAACCTCATCTGTATCTAAAAATTGCAATAACACACTGATTAAACAATATGATGGCTATCCCATTAGTGAGCCTACTTGTACGTTGAACTTTAATTTTGAATACCAATGTTTTTCTCACTAATGGAAAGTGACTGGATTTCCGTCCACGCTTTTATTTGAACCCCTTTCTACGAGCTAAAGCAAATAGTCAAGGTCCAGCGAAAAACATGTCGTATGCCGTACCGCTCAATAGATCTCTTCTGAGCTCGGATTCTAAAGCTACACTGACCTCTAAGCCATATGGCATGAATTAATATGATGAGGCTTTCATACATCATCTGGCCATCTTCCCCGCTCCTCTTTGTGGAAGACAGGCCAGGGCAGACATGCATTACATTTTCGATTCTACAGCTGGTTCACTGTGAATCCTTGAAGAAAGAAAAACTGCTGAGAATGCACCAGAAGTTTAAGATGCTGGGGTGCATCCTGCAATAGTAATAGTAGAAAAAAAAAAAAAAAAAAAGACACCATAAGCACAAAGACTTGTGCCGGATCGCGTCAAGGAAACAGCAGTTTGTTAAGCAATTACATTACGAGAATAATAAGATGCTACTGTTTGTTTCGGTTAGTTTGCGTTTGGCATAACTCAGTATTTCACTGGGTCTCTTTTCTATACGAGATGATAATGAATTATGCAGCTGAGCATTTGTACAGTCTTATAATGAGAGAATTGACATTTCCGATGACATAATGAGACATTTTACAGGGTAACAAGTGTATCGGAGGACCGCAGACAGACCCAGGCTTGGAGCGAGGTCAGGACTGTACGGGGGATGTGCCAATAACTCACTGCTATGTTTCTGTAACGAGCAAGTGGTGTTGGGGAATGACTGTGTTATCACACAAGTTATCTGTCCATTCACTAGGATCAGACGTCCCCACTCGCTGAATGTTTACAGGAACGACCGCAGGGAGCACTAAGCCACCTCGACCGGCATCGTCATCATTCCTAGTTTTACTGCAGGTAAGTGTTCTGTATCATCACCGTAGTGTGCCTCAAGTCTTCTGTAAACGTCAATCAGTTTTACGCCTTCATTCACCATAAAGTTCCCAGTTTCTAGGACTGTTCTGACTGTCCTTTGGAATAGTCTTGCCCCCAAAAACATCAAGGTTCCCTGCAGAAGTCGCTAAATGCAAAATGGTTGAACCGATTGATATGATCTGTCGAGCAGAACTTCTAAGCATTTCTTCCGGGTGTGTTTTTTTTTTTTTTGTTAATGCATTCTGAATTGGTGAACTGCTCTCAGGTAATCATTGACATTCACTGAAGGAGGCATATGTCTGAAGTGATGGATTAACCAGTGATGGACCAGTATCTTTAAAATAGGTGTCTGCTATGGATGTAGTGCTTTAGTTCCCTATACTGTCTTGTTTCCCCATGTCTAATCCCATATTTTTGATCCTGCTTTCTTCTTCTCCTTTTTAATTTTTTTTCCTTTTTTTCTTTATGAAAATGCTTGATGGCCATTCAACAAATTACAACACAAAGAATATAAAAGATGTAAATGTGAAATCCTGTCCAATCTTTTGCAATCAATCTCCCCACATACAGTGCAGTAATGTCAAACCTGGTGGGTCTACACTACCATACTGAGTTACTGACAGTCACACTGGCAGACTTTAACCTGGAATCTTCACTCCCTCATCTACACTCAACATCACACATCACCCCACTAAAAGCCTCGGGCAGTGTGCGCACCATACACAAAATGCATTAAACCGTCCGCCTGAAGATGTCCGATATGCTGTCTGGACTTAAGCCAGTCAGATGCTACAAGGAATCACCCCTGCTGTTTGGGAAAAGTCTAGGGATGTGCATTCCTGAAACTCACATTGCATTCTTCTTTTTTTTTCACATGATGTTTGGTTGTCTCTCTTGTTTTTTTGTTTTGCTAGACTTATTCTGAGGCTTCCTCTGATTGTTTTACATCTCGTTTAGGTTTTCACTTAACACTGACCATTTGTCCTATGTAGATATTACACACTTCAATAATGTTGCGTAGTTACAATGACTAGATGGTGTCATGCGCTATTTTATTTCATTAAAGGACTACTCTTGATCAGTACAATGTTGAGGAAAGTTAGCTCCTATTATACAACAGTAAATTCTGATCGAAAAATTAGATTGGACAAGAGGTGTTCCACGAGTGCTGATAATAGAGCATAACAGCACTGGGACATGTAACTATATGTATCTGCGAATACACCTCAGAAAACACCTCGGATAATGGTACGTCATCTTAAACAACGCTTATCTCATTAGTAATTGAGTAGAAGGCATTCCTAAACGTGAGCTACAAAGCTAACTAACTATCTTCTAGCTATCTACTGTACATTGGGGTGAATGTAATCCCAAATCCAACTCTAACTCTTGATCAAGGGCACTACTTGGTGTGTGGATTGTAGACCCTAGTGCACTAGCTCTCCCTTCAATGCATTTTGGGATTAAATTCAAGATATTCTAAAGAGGAATCAGTGTAAATATAAAGCTAATCTTGTCAGTTTTTCTGCGCTATCTATTACCTCCATGGTTTATTCTCATTACCGTTTGGACACATTAAGTGTCAAGCGTTAACTTTCGGTTGCCAGCTCCAAAAGGCATGGTTACTTAGTTCCACCAGTCGCTGAAAGATATGTGTTGGCGGAGCAAAATCAAATCAAAATCTATTGATAATAAATGACATTTGTAAATCCGTTGCACAGTGTATAAGCAATATCATACTCAAAGTAGTGCTGTTGTACTGAATATAAGCACGTCTGTGATATCTTCGACCAACTTGAGCGTCATATTGCTTCATTATCGACTATACAGATAGGTCCGAAAACTGTATACACACTTCAACATGAAAAAATACACTGTATGCCTCTCTGCTGATGGTCACATGACAACACTAAAGATGGTGAGACTGCTGACATCTTTAGAGGAAACATACTACTGCACATAATTCAGTTCAGGCTTTCAAAAAGGGCAATATACTGAATATGTTTCGAATTGTGGATACATTTTTTTGGACCCACTGTATATTGAAGAGGCCGCATGAGGCTTCTTCTCCAGGTTCTGTTTGTTCTCTATTGCAAATGCTGAAAACTATCCTAGAATGTGTCGAACTTTCTGACTGTTACAGAGCACTGGCACTGGCGAGTCCTTGGATAAAGTGGAAGAGTAAATCAATTAAACCTTTGGTCTTCGACTGACCGCGCACTAAAACAATCCAACATTACCCAGATGATCAAAAAGCACTGATTCTTGTTGCTAGTTAAAAATCTATGGCGAATGCCTGTGCGCTGCTTTGCCGCAGTTCAGATCAGTCACTGTTCATTTGCTGCAGTGGCGCTAATTGCTTATTCGTAATAGCCTGATAGATTTTCTATTTAGGCTGACTTAAAAACCTTGATGGACCCTCGAAGCCACTGCAGATCTTGATGCAAGCTGACGTGACTCACGCAGTTTATGACCTCAGTATAATCATTGCATGACTGAATGTGAATGTATGTATGAACAAGACGCATGAACTATTGATTGCATTCATCAACTCAGTGACATCTTGACCTTTGAGAAGACTTGGGTCGCTACTCTTTTAAATGTTCTAAAATGTTCAGACAAATTGGGCTTATAAACATAAATATTTATATCAATATTTCTTTATATGTTATGTGCATTCTTTCCTTTCAAATTCAAATTTGACATGTCACATATACACAACCAGGGGCGGCACAGTGCCTTCGTGGTTAGTACTGTCGCCTTGCACCTCTAAAGTCCGGGTTCGATCCCCATCTTGGGTCTGTGTGCATGGAGTTTGCTTGTTCTCCCCGTGCATGGTGGGTTTCATCCGAGTACTCCGGATTCCTCCCACAGTCACAAAACATTCAGATTAGACTTGTGATGGATAGACATCTCTACCCTTAGTCATGCCTCTAAGTCTCCAGGGCCCCTGAGACCCTGTATACAGGATAAAGCAGTGTGGACAACTGGTGAGTGAGTGAGTGAGTGAGTGACATGCACAACCATCTACAGTATGATATGCGGTGGAATGCTTATATGATATGATTGTCCATGACCTAAAATCGTCAGGTTTTAATACAATGATAATATTGCACATTCAAAAAGATAGAATGTCCATTATAATAACAATTTAGGGTGGAAATGTACAAATGAAAATAAAAATATATAAATTACACAGTCATTAATTAATTCATTGATTCATTTATTCATTCATTCATTCATCTTCGTAACCGATTGATCCTTGAATCCAGGAATACACTCCGTTGAAGGGCACGACACACACATCCACACACTTATTCACACCTAGAGGCAATTTATGGTTGCAGATCCACATACCTGCATGATTCAAATATGACATACAGAATAGCAGTTTTGGATACAAAAAAGGTATTAAAACCTTGATGTGTGTTTTCACACACTCGCGAACACTGCCCATATTTTCCTTCCTCTTGCTTAGTTTTAGAAAAGTGGAATTAATGGAAAAATGCCTGGAGGTAATGTATCCCGCAGCACTCATCCTCGCTCCATGTCCCTAAGAATGGAAAGGATTTCGATCCAATAGCCTGCGTGCAATAAAAGGACTGTATTTCTAAATGTTTTTCAGAATATTTTCAGCCTGCACACGCATGATTACACACACACATGCACATGTGTTATGCCAATCCGCCTCCATCCACTCATAACCAGAACCCCCGGTTCCATCGCAGTAATCGGCATCAGCCGTTGCCATGGCCACCGGTGAACGTTCCTGGGGTTGCCAGAGCAACTCATTGGGAGTCACAGTGCGTCTGTCGTCACCTGGCAGATTTTGACAGAGAGAAAGAGAGAGAGAGAGAGAGAGAGAAAAAAAAAACAGGTTCAGAAATAAGGAAAAAAGAATTAATAGTAAGAGCTGGAGATAGAAGGTGCAGTCCCATATGTCTATGAAAAGCACACACCGTAATAGAGAGGAACTATAAAAAGCGCCAATTTAATACAAATGTATGTTGGTAAATTAAATAGCAATAACATCAAAGATCAAACTTCTGGCTTTATATAGTTTATAAACGTAATTCCTTGTCTCGCTCTTAATTCGCCTTCATTTAAGATTTCAATTAGTTTCTATTGTATTCTATTCTATTCTAGTTTACATTTTTTTCTCACCCATTTCAATCCTTTCTCTGTCTTTACACATGCTTCTTCTTTCCTTATATCATATGTCTCTGACGCTGCAAGGTTTTGTTTCTCAGGCAAATATTCCTCATTCCTCACTCCGTACTACTGATAGGTATGGACAGGCTGACGAGAAAAAGAAAAGGAACATCTAAACCATCTGCATGCACACACACTCATTCTCATGTCACCCATATCTCCAGAGATGACAGTTAGTGTCCTACAGGTGTTCTTGTCTCTGGTTTATTTTTTTGTTTTTCCTTTCTTTTTTTTCCCCCCTCTCTTCCCTTAAACAAGCTTAGTGCAGAGAGTCACTCTGTGCCTGTCACAGAGTCTATTCAGGTAGAAATAGTTTTTTTTTCAGTACCATGCTTTACTATTTAATTGGCCCATTAGCAGCATGATACAAGGCACAAGGTTGACTCATGGTGACCTTGCATTCATGGGAAAGAAAGTCCGTACTGACAGAGCACATGGATATCAGGAGTGTAAAAAAAACGCCACGAGGACATCGAGCAAGAGGGAGAAAAAAAACGATTCGAGGCAGACGCTGCCATTTTGTGCGAGCGCCTTATCAAATGAGCTGCCGCTCAACGCGGCACGAGGAAGCGTGAGACGAGCGAGTGTTGCCATGGCGATCGCATCGACGTTCCTGATTCCACGTCTTCGGAGCCACCAGAGTTCCGTCTGTTAGGCATCACACGTATACAGGCTCACATGTGAATCAATCAGCATGTAGATGATAGAGCAAGTACAAATTTGAGACCCATGGTGGCCAAAAGTATAGGGACAAATGTGAAATTCAATGTTTTAATTAAACATATTAAGAGAGATTTTATGCAAAGCCATTGCTTTACAAAAATCACTCACTCACTCACTCATCTATACCACCTAATTCTGTATTCAGGGTCACGGGGGGGCTGGAGCCTATCCCAGGAGACTTAGGGCACATGGCAGGGTACACCCTAGACAGAGTGCCAATCCATCGCAGGGCACAGACACACACACACATACACTCACTCATTCACACACTACGGGCAATTTGGGAACGCCAATTAACCTAACTTACATGTCTATGGACTGGGTCGAACCCGGACCCTGGCGGTGCAAGGCGACAGTGCTAACCACTACACCACCAGTCTGCAGTACTCTGGTGTCACTTGCTCAGTCTATGCATGGTTGATTGCTTCCAGAAAATCATGTCCAAAAATTTCCCACAGACGTCCACAATTCACTGCAATGGATTGGCACCCTGTCCAGGGTGTACCCTGCCTCATGTCAAAAGTCTCTTGGGATAGGCTCCAGTCCCCTAGCAACCCTGAATACAGGATAAAGCGGTATAGACGATGAATGAGTAAGTTCACAGTTCATTTGAGAATTTGCTCGTTTTAGACATTTTTTGTGCAGAGGTGGACACCCTGGCTTCAGAAAGTTCCGTCACATATTTTTTCAATCCATTAAAAGAACCAACTAATTCTAAGTATCACATCTCCAGGCAGCACTGAGAACTATAATACATCCATCCATCTATCCATCCATCCATGAACATCTGTTGTCCATTGACCATGGTGGTCAGTGGTGATTGCCATTGTATTTATTCCCATTTTATGACCCTGGTAGAACTTCCAGTCAGCATTCACATGCTACGAGCAATTTGGGAATGCCAATTAGCATAATCAGCTTGTCTTTGGATTGTGGGAGGAAACTGAGAAAACCCTGAGAAAACCCACCAAGCTTGGGTAGAACATCCAAACTCAGGCCCTAAGGCGGGAGGCTGAAGAGGGCTAACCTCTAAGCCACCATGTGCTGACCCATGGCATATGTTGTTCTAATAGTTTTGACCACACCAAACGTAAGGAGTAAAACATGATCAGCTTTTATATGAAAATAACAAATGATAGGCTGGTGTCTTGTGTTACAAAAGAACTACCTGTTATACGTCTCAAAGTCTTTCATTGCAGAGAGCTGACACTGGAGGCTCCTTTATAAAATTCTCCTCACATAAAAAGTTCAATTTTATAATCCAGTTTTGGGGATCCTATACAAGTCCCAGTGCAGTTGTTTTTATTGAAAAGATAATGTATTATGATTGATCTGACTCATTTCTCAAGGCAGACTTGCACTTCCCGAAACCCCATCTATAAACCTCCACACCATTACGCTATTTTCTCACAGCAGAAGTGTCGATTCCCATTGATTTTGCACAAAAGCGAATGCATTTGGACATCATTCAAAAGCCTCGATTGCATAACCACTGAATTAGTGCTAAAATCCAGTGCTCTGGCTGTTTAATTCAAATAGTTTGGATGTTACACTGAGTTGTACTCTTAATTATTTATAGCTGCTTTGACATATAGACTAAAGATTCTTGTCATAAACATTTATTGCATATAACTGTCCAGCTGAATGATGTAATTATTTTCAGTATTGCTAATGCAAATACATGAAATTTTTTTGCCATTGTTTGTTGCAAATGTTTGTCGATGAAAGAGGAAAGACTCAGGGTGTGTAGTGGTATGAGAAGAGGACAAGCAAAGAAAGGTGAGATGTGCGCCTGATCAAATCCATCCATCCATCCATCCATCCATCCATCCATCTATCCATCCATCTTCAACCGCTTATCCAAAGTCGGGTCCAGCAGGGAACCCCAAACTTCCCTTTCCCCAGACACATCAGCTAACTCTGACTGGGGAATCCCGAGGCGTTTCCAGGCCAGTGTGGAGATATAAGCTCTCCATCTAGTCCTTGGTCTGCTCCGTGGTCTCCTCCCAGCTGGACGTGCCAAGAACACCTCCCTACGAAGGCATCCTGGTGACATCCTTACTAGATACCCGAATCACCCCAACTGACTCCTTTCCACGCAAAGGAGTAGCGACTCTATTCCGCGCTTCTCACGAATAACTGAGCTTCTTATCCTATCTCTAAGAGAAAAGCCAGCTAACCTTCTGAGAAACCCCATTTCGGCCGCTTGTACTCGCGATCTTGTCTTTTCGGACATGACCCAAAGCTCATGACCATAGGTGAGGGTTGGAATGAAGATCGACCGGTAGATTGAGAGCGTTACCTTTTGGCTCAACTCTCTTTTCGTCACAACGGTGCGGTAAAACAACTGCAATACCGCCCCCACTGCTCCGATTCTTCGGCCAATCTCACGTTACGATATTCCATCACTCGTAAACAAGACCCCGAGATACTTGAACTCCTTCACTTGGGGTAATGACTCGCTCCCTACCTGGAGTAGACAATCCATCGGGTTCCTGCTGAGAACCATGGCCACAGATTCCGAGGTGCTGAAGAGCACTTTGAATGCGCTCAACTGTGGGAGCTCTGGTCGTCAACTTCTTGTCAGGAGCTGACTCCTCTTAAATCCCATTTAATTTAACTTACCAATTTAACTTACCTAGCTAGCTTAGCTTCATTTTAGCTACATCTCTCTCGCTCTCTCTCTGACAAACGAACAAAGGTTTCAGGAGGATGTCACTGTCTGCCTTGAGTCTCATCTGACCTTATCCAAAGCCCCTTGACACAGGACAAGAGCAGGAGAGTTCCTTCTCTCTCTCTCTCTCTCTCTCTCTCTCTCTCTCTCTCTTTCTCTCTCTCCTGGCCTATATTTCATATTTAATCTGGTCAAAGAGAAAGGATTTCTTGCCTTACTCCCCCAGTAATTCTGTCAAGACAGATGGTGCCTGTGTGACCCAGATTGGTAGTACAGACTCCAGACAAGTGACCGCAGTGAAAGGGGAAAATCCTGCACGAGTCCGGTCCCCACCGGGCAGGTTTCACTGAGCCAAAGGATCTATAAGACAAATAACACACAGTGTCGAGAAAGGGGGACTGGGCCAAATAAACAATAGCTGAACCCACACTTAATGTTAAAATGCTTGACATGCTTGATTATGTAATGAACCTTATATGGGAAGGTAAGCTCTTTGTATCAACCTCTCTCTTTCACCGTCATTTAATGGTTGAGTGGTTTTATTTGGAGCTCCTTGCAACAGGGTGCATTTACCATTAATGCATGGATAAGATATGGACAGATAGATGATATATGTGATTGACTTTTTTTAATCATCCCTGGTACAGATTGAGTTTTGTATGTGTGTGTGTACATGTGCGAGAGAGATTTTTTTTTTATTTTTATAAAATCCAGTCATTAAAGATTACAGATAATGGATAGTCCAGGTAATAAACTCTGGCCCTTGTCATACGAGACAGAACCAATCACTCTCCCAATCACTCTGCAGTGTATTCGTAATGAGCTAATCCATTCCAGAGAGATCGTTTGCCAGGCCACTCCATCTACTTCATCTTTAGTGTGCACATTAAACTCTGTAATAGGATATGTTTGCAAATTGCATTATAGACTTAATAAATTACACAAATAACAACATATGAGCCATAAATTTAATATTATGTAATAGTGTAACCAACCGGCAGTGGTTCATTCTTTCGGTGGCCACAACCTGGTTTCTTTTTCGGAGCTACAGTTTTCAAAAGGTGAATATTTCTTTCATAAAGAAATTATATACCTCTTGAAGGAAATCCTATGACTCTGCTCACTGGACAATGTTGCCAGAGATATTTCAAGTAAACCTGAGTTGCTCACATTTTAGCAGTGTTCACCTCTTCCTTCAGATATACTTGGGTCAGGGGTAACTCAGCGGTTAAGGCATTGGACTAAAGTTTACAAGGTCCCAGGATCAAACTACTCAGATGTATAATCAGATCAAAATTTAAGTCGCTCTGAATAAGGGCATCTGCCAAAAGCCTAAATGTTGTGTGGCTAGTTTATGTGCTAACCTTGCTGAAGGCTAACGTACAAGTCAGCCATACTGTAGTGAAATATAGTGTAGCATATTTCAGTACCAGAATGATGAATTACTTTTCACTTTCGACGTCATCACGTTCATTTCATCACTATTTTGTTGATGTGTAGTACATGAAGGTGGCACGGTGGCTTAGTGGTTAGCACTGCGGCCTTGCACCTCCAGGGTCAGGGGTCGATTCCCATCACAGTACTGTATGTACATGGAGTTTGCTGGTTCTCCCCGTGCTTGGTGGGTTTCCTCTGGGTAAACTGGTTTCCTCACATTGTCCAAAGGCATGCAGATTAGACTAATTGGTGGGGATCACCACTGCTCTCCATGGACCCTAGTGGGACTACAGGGCTTCCTTGATAGATAGATGTACATGAGGAATATTGGACAAGTTAGAACTAATCATTCAGCAGAACAGAATTACAGGATTGCCCTACAAGAATAATACTACTGGTCTCTTTTCAAATATGTCAAAAATAATGGAGGGCAGAAAGGAGTTCTTTTGGATAAGACGACTTTCACTTACCTTGCAAATGTATTGTAATTCACGGTCAGCCTTACTGGCAGTTCCAAGGTAAAGTGAAAAACAGTGATGGCTCACTGTCTTGAATATGTTGATATGAATATGATGTGATAGGGAAGAAAACTCCAAGAAGACTGTCAGTGGCTCTTTGAGGTATGACTCCACAAGCCCTCTGGTGGTGCGTCAATTCAATTCAGTTTAATAAAATTATTTGTATAGCACTTTTAACAATTGACATTGTCGCAAAGCATCTTTACACAATCAAAAGAATTATTTAAGTTTGTATGAAATGTGAATGTGTGTGAATCAAAATGATAAGATTGTTCCTGATGAGCAAGCCAAAGGCGATGGCGACAGTGGCAAGGAAAAACTCCCTGAGATGATGATAGGATGAAAGGTTGAGAGTAACCAGACTCAACAGGTAACCCATCCTCATTTGTGGTGAAAACTCAATAGCAGGGATTGATCTGCATCATACCATGTGAAACTGGAAGTTCAGTATAACAGGAGATGTGTTTAAGTTTGTATGGATTCCAGGAAACTCCAGTCCTAAACTTTCGAGCGACTGCAGTCATGACTCCTCAGCAAACAGCTGTCAGCATCAGCCGAGGCCAGGGCCGGCTTTGTGGAAAAGTGGAACCGTCCCCAGACACCACACACATCCCAGACAGACAAAAACAGTGGCATTCATGAGACAGGTCCAGGGGGCAGAGGGGGATCTGGATCACTTGCAGCTCAGGAGTGACATATTTGGCTCGACAGAAAGACATGGGGAGGAAAAGAGAGAGCAGAAGAGAAGGAGAGATGGCAGTGAGGTATCTACCTCCGGCAGGACTACCTATGACATCATAACTAAAAGGGAGAGCCAGAAGGAAACACAGACATGAGGGGGGAACTGAGATGTAAAGCAACCAATCACCCCACCGTCAACAAACCTGAGTGAACAATGAGAGTGGGGAGGACAGCATCTAAACATACCAGTTCACCAGAATACTCTACGTCCATGAGTCCCCCAGATCTGCTCCTTTACCTAAGGCTAATCAATTTACAAAAATGCTTGGCTAAATACAGCCTAGCCTAGACTTAAACACTGAGACTGTGTCCGAGTATCAGGACATTGCCACTGTGGATTTTTTGGGTGCTGTGGGATGCGGGGTGGGCCTTTGTGGATTGAACTTGTTTGTCCAGTACAATATGTTCCATGGAATGGGACACTCAATTGGCATGGGATTTAAGGAGTTTGGAGGCTGTATCGGCCGCCTTGGGCTCCTTGCCTGCTGGAACTTGTGCACCGTGGACTGTAATGCGCTGAGTGTTCTGGTTCCACTGCGGCTGGCATTGACTTTTTTTCAGCAATTTGTACTGCATTGTCTTTTCTGTTGGTTCAGACCAGGCCGGCTAGCCTTTTGTCCCCATGGGCATGGATGAGCCTTGGGTGGCCATGATCCTGTCACCAGTGTGCTGCAGATTATTATTATAGTCAGAACTTTGCTCTACCTACAGTAAGGCCCTTTGTTACAGTACTGAGAATGGGCAATGGCACATTGCATTTTGGGTAGCGGTTGCCATTATTTAGAACACACTTCTTTAAAAATAAATCAAGAGACGGAAAAACATGAGCGCAGAGTGAGGAAAATAAATATTTCTGCAATATTCCTTATGAAGCAAAAGAAGAGTGCTGTGAACAGTACAATATGTACAATATTTATTTATTTATTTATTTGTATTCTCTCATTTCTCTACAGTGAACTTTTGTAATGAATCTTACATCACACCAATAGATTCTGAGATTATGAATTGACCTTTTCCATAAATGTACAGCATGATGGTATGCAATGAATGAACAACTATGTTAATGCAGCATGTGCTGTGATCTCAGGCCAGTTGGACGGCGGTTGGTCACTGTGACAGCTTGCTGTCTTTTCTGCTTGCTCGGTGTTGGTGGTTGTGCAAAGTTAGTTAGTTGAGTAGCAACAACATGACCCTGTACAGTATATGCATGAGTAGTAGGAACTACAGTTAAACAGGTTTTGATTATGACTATTGTGTGTGAAAATGTTGTGACATTAGATTAGGTTAGATTCAACTTTATTGTCATTGCACATAGTTACAAGGCAACGAAATGCATAGAACTACTGTAGGTGCAATAGTATGAATATACATATGAATAAATATGAGTAATTTAACAGCTGGATGGAAATGCAGTGAGTATACCTATACACCAGGTGCGATTTCTTTAAGACTGCAAGGGAAGCTCGGCTTCCCCTATAATGTCACAAAATTAATGGTCAAATGATGTACTATTGTATTAACATTTTATTGACTAAAAATTCCCGTAGCGTCACAGCGCATTTCCCTGTTGAAGCCCAGCGTCCATTGACTTCATTCACTTCGGCTGCTTTGAACGTTTTTTTTTTTCAGTGCTTTGAAACTAGACGGTCATTGGATAAACGCTGCGATTATGTCCCGGGCCCGGACGCCGAGCTTTTGCGTGATGATTGGAGGGTCTGTGTCGAAAGACTGCATCTCCTTTTGACTGGCAGCAATTTTGTACTATAAGGAATCGCTGAAGTCCCATCGCGGATTTCTGAAGTTCAGTCGAAATAAAAACTGCTGCAACCGATTTCTTTATATTTGCTTGGCGAAATTGCTTGATTTTCATCAGACATTTGGCTGGCCATTGAGAGGACACTGGTCAAGTCACTGGAAAAGACGCCTAGTTGGTACAACAGGGTCACAGACCATTTTCTTGAAAAGGAACGTTGGGCAGAATTTACTTTGAAATAAATAGACAATTTTATGATGTAGGCCGAAAATGAGCTTCCCCTATTTGACAGGCCAGTAGCCGCACACATATTTACATACAGTATATGAATATACATATATTAGTACACAGTCTATGTGCAGACTATGCAAATGAATGAACAGGAAGTATTTACACATGAAATGTTTCTGAAGGTTTTGTTTGTTCATCCTAACGCTGCTACACGACACCCAATGCTTCTTTGCTACCTTTCTGAGTTCGCTTCTGAGCTGTAAAACATCTGCGATGTGTTTTCCACACTGAGGATGAAACCAACTACAGTATGTCAGTTAATGACGCAGAAAGCATGCACTATTTGGCATAATATAAACACCACTGCGATGCCTTCGTCCAGTACTATTACTACTCTGTCTCTACTGTAGCTTTCATGTCCTAAAGTCCTACAACGCCTTGCATTCTTGACATCATGGTCCGTTTTTTCTACAGTGTTACACTGTAAAGATGTTTTATAATTGCCTCCTACCCAAGGTGATTCAAATACAGTCTCTTTTACTCAGACTCTGTGATGAAGTGATAACGGTCAGTGGGGACGGCCAGCACTGAATATATGCGAACCAAGCTCTCTGTGAAATCTACACACACGCACGCCAACGCACACAATCAGTCTCTCATCATCACCCCTTATGGCTTAGTTTTCCTCCACTTGACATCGCGCTGCTCGCATCCGCTTTCCTCGAGTGTTTGATTCATATTTAATAATACTTTATGGCACGAATGAAGGATCACGTGATGTACCCTGAACACTCTCCTACTCTCGGCGCCTCATGCGTCTTCATGACGCCATCTGTCAACATTGCTCCTTCACCGCGCTCTCCATCTTTCTGCGCTCTACATTTTTACCCGATCCTCTATTAGCACAGCTGCGTCTTCCTTCCTTCTCACAATTCCTAGCTGTGGTTTTCTGGGAGTGCGCGTACGTGTGCGGTGAGTGTTTAACAGCGACGCAAGGGCCCTAATCACAGGGGTGCGTCTATCGCCTAATTACCATGATTTAGCACCATCACTGCCACACAGTGCCACTCTCCATGCCACACAGGCCTGGCAGGGGTAAACAGCCTTAACTACCCACGCTGATTTCGCAAGCTTTCCAGCGATCCCCAGGGAAAAATGTATCACACAGACCAGCGCAGAAACGATGACTAAACGAAGCACAGCACAGACTTGAGCCTAGACTAAGGTTCGCTAGAAGCGATTATAATTATAACAGCTTTGAAAGATACAATGAGAGAACGCTAGAGATGAAAAGAAGGCAATTTTTAACGATATTGGCGGAACGCAGATCAAGAAGCATAGGATAGATGAAAGAGTGCAGTCAGAGCAAAGCGGAGGCCCACAACATGACCTGTAATTGAGCTGGGAGGCATAAGACTCAGCGAGCATCTGCCCTCTAATTAAAGCGAAGAGAGGTGTGCACAGCCTAAAGCGTCCAATATAGATAGAAAGAGGGGCAGGTGGTGGTTGCGCAACATCCCTCCGTCAGAACATTACAAAAAAAACGGTGAATAAAAACCCTGATTGCATCAGAGCGAGAGAGATTTGCCGCGGACACGTTGCTGTGAATCCTAATTTCCAAATCCAAACACTGGGAATACAGGTAGGATAAACCATCTGAAAAAGCACACATTGATGGAGAAACGTGAACACACACACACACACACACACACACACACACGGAGGTAAAAATGGGGGTAAAGTACCAATAAAGTCGCAATAAAGGTCTGATTACCAGAAGGATACTGTCTACTTGGAAAAAAGGCAATAAACCCTACCTTTGTATCTTTCACCTGGAAATGGAGATATAGAGTACTTAAAAAAAAATGGGTGTTATTCACAGTACCATGGTGATTATTTGCTGATGTGCCTCATTATTTACATGGTTCTACTATGATACATAGTTCCACCATGTACTATACTGCGGTACATGGTTCTACAGTATAGTACTATGCCACACATACAGTATCAGGACACTGTCAAAAATATGTTATACACTTTTATGTATCATAATGGTAATATTTCTATAGTATAGTAGTATAAGTACTCTGGTAGTACTATGGTGTGCACTACAATACTCTGGTGAATACCATGGAACTTTGGGTACCACAGTGTCAACCAAAGGTCACCAGGTAATTCATGTACTATACCATACTAGTAGTCTGTACCAACATATCTAATATGGTACAGTCTTTCCAAACATATCATATTAGTAACTGGTTGCACTTTGGGTTCCACTGTATGTTTTGTATGCTATTCATCAAAGTATTTCACACACCATGGTACCCACTGAATTGCCACAGTACCTACCCTGGTAATTCATAAATCCTCTAATACTATTGTATATTATGGTATTTATTAAAGTTTACCATACAAAAAAAAATAAATAAATTCTGCATGATGTTTCAGTAGCACATTATATGTAGGGAATTTATACTGGGTTTTTATAATACACTAATAAACATTGTATCAATCTTTTTGAAAGCAATGCTGAAGGCTTATATTAAAACCCTTAAGGTGACCGTGGTCATTACATAAGAAGAGAGAGAGTAGAACTGACGCGCGGCCAACGGTGGGACCCTAGAACTGACGCGCGGCCAACGGTGGGACCCTAGAACTGACGCGCGGCCAACGGTGGGACCCTAGAACTGACGCGCGGCCAACGGTGGGACCCTAGAACTGACGCGCGGCCAACGGTGGGACCCTAGAACTGACGCGCGGCCAACGGTGGGACCCTAGAACTGACGCGCGGCCAACGGTGGGACCCTAGAACTGACGCGCGACCAACGGTGGGACCCTAGAACTGACGCGCGGCCAACGGTGCGACCCTAGAACTGACGCGCGGCCAACGGTGCGACCCTAGAACTGACGCGCGGCCAACGGTGCGACCCTAGAACTGACGCGCGGCCAACGGTGGGACCCTAGAACTGACGCGCGGCCAACGGTGCGACCCTAGAACTGACGCGCGGCCAACGGTGGGACCCTAGAACTGACGCGCGGCCAACGGTGCGACCCTAGAACTGACGCGCGGCCAACGGTGCGACCCTAGAACTGACGCGCGGCCAACGGTGGGACCCTAGAACTGACGCGCGGCCAACGGTGGGACCCTAGAACTGACGCGCGGCCAATGCTCCTACTGTAGGACTCTAAACTGACCCACAGGCGTGTGCGTGTGTGTGTGTGTGTGTGTGTGTGTAAATATATTGTGCCTTGAAATGGACTGGTGTCCTCAGTCAGGGTGCATTCTCGGCTCACGCCCAAACTAACTACAGTATGATGAGACTCATTAAAAGATCTAAGAGTAAAATAATATTATCTTACAGGTTTTGACATTCGTCATCCTCCCAAATTCCTGAATTTGTTATGAAGGTCAAATCCTTCAAATAAACAAAAAGAGACCATCGTTTATCTAGTAGCTGAAACACATTCCAAAAAAGCAAAAAAAAACAAAACAACGTTCAGCAACAGTTTATTTGAACTGGCTCGATTTGGCTTCACACAGTCCACAAACCGTCACAAAGCTACATAACATCTGACTATTGAGAGCATATCTCACATTTTCACATGAAACGATTTGAAAACTTAAGAATAAGAAAATAGAAACTGGGTCGTCTTAATGAAATGAAAAGTAAAAGGACGACAAATGAATAGTCTATTGAGTATTTACCATGTATACCATCACCCTTCATTTTGGATTTTTTCTTTGGATTTTGAAATTTCTTTACCTGCCACAAGCAGCTCGCCTCTTCATAGAACAGCTAGCAAAAAGGGGCCTGTGGATGCTAACGCTAGATTGCTCAGAGTGAGGTAAAGCCTTGCACCTTTAGGAGCCGGGTTTAATTCCTGCCTCAGGCTCCGTGTGCATGGAGTTTGCATGTTCTGGGTGGGTTTCCTCCAAGTACTCAGCTTTTCTCCAACAGATTAGGCTAACTGGTGTTCCCGAATAGCCTGTAGTGTTTGAGTGTGCGCTCAGCAATGGATTGGTGTTCCCTGCCTCATTCTCTAGGTCTCCTGGGTTAGGCTCCAGTCCCCCCCCATGACCCTGTACACAGGATAAAGTGGTATAGACGATGAGTGAAAGGATTAGATAATGAATATGTGATTGACAGCAGAGAGAGAGAGAGAGAGAGCATATCATTCCTCTCAACCAGAGACCACAGTCAATTTTGCAATGGATGACTGCAGAAATAATCTAATCTCCTGACGAATGGTTTTCTGCACCACTTGGAAGACGATATATTGCACCTCATTTTCAATTTCCCTTTTTCGATATTTCCGCTATCCAGGCAGGTTTGGTGTACAAATTCCAAATCCTTACCCCTAACTAATGGATGGAGATGGAAACCCTACAACCCTACATTAGCACAACCTTCAACCTGTCAGCTATTCCACCTGGCTCAGTATCATTAGCACCAAACGACAGGCTTCCACTCTGATACTGACACTGCTTGTCAAAGTCTCCCATATAAATGGCTCAATTATGGTTACTGTTGGTGTTTGAAAGCAATAATCACCCAGCTGAATCACGCGTGGTGGAGCAGTCAATAAACTGAAGGATTTTCCGTGTCGATCCACAACACGGCCGTGAAAAACAAGAAGCCGGATGCCAGCTGAACAAAGTTCTTAGTGAGAACTAAAGCACCTACTTGGCTCACCCCGGCCTCTCCATTCGAGTAATTGGGACGTCGCTTCGCCCGCCTGCGGCATTGACGTCGGTCCAAAGAGCGACCCCTGGACTCATCCCCTCCTCCGTTATAGGAAATAAACTGGGACATGTCAAACCTTTTTTTTTTTTTTTTTTTTTTAATGTTATATAACATCATAACTGTTTTTTTCTTTCTTTCCACTAACCATCTGAAAAATAAGTTCAAATGCCCTAAATGGGCTGACAGATCTCTCTCTCTCTCTCTCTCTCAATCTGCCTTAGCATAAAAACCCAAATGAACTGACGAGAACGCTCGTCTGTGATCAGCAAGAAGCACCTCTTTTCCCATTTGACAGAAAAGTCTCACCGCGAGACTCAAAATAAAGTCTTCAAAAGAGAAAGAGACGACGCGGTGTTGACATTTTGACACATGGAGTTGTCTCCGATTCGGGTGCTGCGTCTGAACGCCTACGTCGCGTTTAATAAGCCAGTTAATAGGAAGGCACTTTGCACATCACATCACCAGTTGCTCAGGGATCGGTACGTCTGTTTGTGTGTGTGTGTGTGTGTGTGTGTACGGTGGAGAAATTGCATTATCATTCCTGAGCTAATACATCCTTTTTCTTCAGGGATTCAGCAGTCTTTGGAGGATACTAATTTTACACACACACACACACACACACACACACACACACACACACGTGCAGGTTTCATGGCACTGTGAAGAACCTCTCATTATTGGCTTAAAGGGACATGCTTTTATATCAAACCGGGGACCAAGAACAGAAATATATGACGCTTTTGCGCTAGTGGGGACATTTGACCGATTTATATTTTGTTGTTGCATTTTTTCATTTATTATCAGTTACTAAGGTTCAGATTTCGATTAGAATTGATTATATTTACGTCCAGCATCTATTGCATTTATATTGTCCTCGCGGGAATCATAAGACAATTGTGTGCGTGTGTGTGTGTGTGTGTGTGTGTGCGCGTGTGTGTGTGTGACTTGTCAGTCTGTCACAGGCTCCCGTGTGCTTGTTAGCTGAAGATCTTCTGTGCTATTTGAAGAGGTTTTAATGATGATCTGAAGCACTCTTTGAAAAGCAGTGTGGGCTGAGCTTCTGTAACCTGATTTCAATCCCGAAAAAAAGAAAAAAAAAGAGTAAGCCTTTTGTGTTTAACTAATTAAAAGGAAAAAGGGAGAAAAAAAAAATAGACACTTTAGACAATTTTCAACAGAAAGAACGTAGAGACAAAAACACAACGAGGCGGAAACGTCCGGGTCTTCGTGGGACATCGGTAATATGAGCGTATAGATTTGAGAATCGAAAGAGGAGGCTGATGGGAAGGAGAGGGTGGGGGTGGACGGGTACGTGGACATGTGGGGGTAGTACGGTTTCCTCATGAGTAAACTGGGACTCGTGGATTTTCCCAGGAATGACAAATCGTGCTTCATGAGGCTAATAGAACACTGAGTGATGAAGGAAGAGACAGAGAGACAAAATGGTGGATGTCTCTATACATAGCAGATGTGGATGGGGAGATGAGGTGTGAAGAAGAAGAAGAAGAAGAAGAAGAAGAAGAAGAAGAAGAAGAAGAAGAAGAACACCAGGGTTCAGTGGAAGACAGAAAGAGGGAGGAAATAGATGGAGATGATAAGAATATGAGCGAGAAAATAAATGGGATGAAGAGGAGAGCAGAATGGGTGGGTGGGGGGTAAAGGGAAGAAGAAGAGAGAGAAAAAAAAAAACGAGAGACTGCATGATGGGGGTTTCCATGGTGATACTTTTTCTCCTCTCCCACGCGCATAGAGACTGTGGTTCGAGCCACGTATCAGCATCCGCCATTTTCCTTCTCTTTCCCGTTCCTCGCCTTTTCCACGTGCATGAATAAAAACGTTATCGATTAAACGCTCATGTGAAGGTCACGTGAAGGACATTCCACGGATCTTTCTTCCCTGACCTTTTTTTTTTTCTCTCCACCTTACATATAGATGTACTGTATGTCACTCTGCCAGGGCACGTGGTGAACCTCGAATACACTCTATAACACATACAGGAGAAAAGAAGCATGAATTCACAAAGCAGACCACAATCTCGTTTCAGCTTTCAAATGGAGACAGACTGGTCCCTCGCTCCTCTGGGGTCCACTCTGCCCAAACAGGCGAACGTGTGCTGCATCCTAAAGAGCCTACACACACACACACACACACACACACACACACACACACACTAAGACACACTAAGACACACTAAGACACACTGCAGACATACACACACAGCATGGAGGAGAGGAGTGGTCCTCTACACAGACAGGGGCTTCAGCATCCATCGTGCCGGAATGCCGCGCTCGCCATGCGCCCGTGTGTGGAACAGAATCTGCAGTGACAAATATAGAACATGTTTATTGACTTGCAGCCTCATAACATGCGTGTGGACGTGCTGGTGGACATGTTTTATGAGGAAACGTGACATGCATGAATAAACAAGAGCCCAAATCTTCGCATGGAGGGAGCAAGAAGGGTGGCGGCTGTCATGGGGAACGGTTTCTTAGACAGCGCTGCCACCTGGTGGTTAGGCGGAGAACTAGCAGACTCAGTGTAGTGCGACATACTGTACAGTGTGGCATTATTTATTGTGGTAGTTAAACACTTAAAAGAGAGAAACCGTGTACGCCTTCTCATTCATGCAACCCAGTCAAGAGTTTCACTCGAGCCGAAGTGATTTACTCAGTGATGTTTTTGAACAGACAGGCTGGTTTGAGGCGGCACAGTGATGTAGTGGTTAGCACTGTTGCCTTCACCTCCTGGATCTGGGTTCGATTCCCATCTTGGTGTGTGTGTGTGTGTGTGTGTGTGTGTGTGTGTGTGTGCATGGAGTTTTGATGTTCTTCCGATTTTGATGGGTTTCCTCCGGGTACTCCGGTTTCCTCTCACAGTCCAAAGACATACAGGTTAGCTTAATTGGTGTTCCCAAATTGCCCGTAGTGTGTGAATGAGTGTGTGTGTGGCCTGCGATGGATTGGCACCCTCTCCAGGGTGTACCCAGCCTTGTGCTGATGAGTGCTAGATGATGAGTGAATGAGTGAGAAGGTATCCAGGTGAACTGAACAACATTGATCACCAACTATACACTAGTAAACTGGTAAAGTTTCATAGGCGCCCAAGACTCATTTATGCAGATGACCAAAGGCCAGACCATCTGTTACAAACAAACAGAAAAGCCAGTGAAGCACAAATCCCTCCAAACAAGTCAAAGCCGACCAGGATAAAAATGTATCAAAACACCCAGTGCCCAAGGCCATCTACTTTTTTGCCGTCTCCAAACTCCCCAAATCCTAATCCGATCAAGTGTCAATGGGATGCAGCAGACAAACAAAATAAACATAGATATTCTATCTATCTCTCTCTCTCTCTCTCTCTCTCTCTCTCTCTCTCTCTCTATATAGTATATATTATATATATATTATATATATATATAATTATATAATATATATATATCATATTATCTATACACACACACACACACACTGTATATAGTTTATATATGCATGGCTGATTTATGGCCGGACAGTGGCATAGTGGTTGTTGTTTTCCAGTTTGTTCTTAAGCACTAAAACCTTTTTCTTTCCACATCAAGAGAACAAAATGAACAGGCTGGTGAGATGTTGACTGTTTATAGAGGCTGTAACGTATGAGATAACAGGAGCTAACTCGCTTTGTAGATATTTAACTGGATTGAAAGTAACTACAAATAGATTTTAAAAAAGTATTAGATGTCAGGATTCTGTAAATGAACACCGCAGAAGTTGGTAATTTTCCCAAAACAGCACAACCTCAGGTTTTTATTGGTCATTTATCTCGTTCAAACACGTAATGTTTTCGTGATTAGAATACGTCTGATTATAATTACTTGATGAAAAAAAAATAATAATAAAAAATAGAGCTGTTTGTGCCTTCGAGGCATTTGAATTGATGAACATGATACAATATGACTGTGTGTTCAGACATCATGATCACTTGGTGTGCCTCCAGGACAGCTCTGCTGGCTGGCTGGGCGTGATGGCTTTTTGTTTCTGCCTCATCTTCTGAACAAGTGTGTCATTTTACTCAGGTCCCAGACTGAAGAGACAGAGACATAAGTCTCAGCAGGAGCTGAATGACGAAATTCTAATCAACATAAATTACAGCTTTCCTCTCAGTTAGAGCCCTAGGGCTTCTGGAGCTTTCCATCAGACACATGATTCATCATCACACATACACACGTTCCGTCCTGCATGCCAATCACTTACACACCGACTAGTGCAGAGCAGGACACCGCCACTAGACGCTTCATTATACAAACGGAACTAGCGATGAGAGAGATACAGGATACAGCGCTTTTAAGAGCAATGGGACTCGGACCGACCGGGTGGGAGAGGAGTGTATGTAGTATAGTAACACTAAACAGTAAATTGGACTGGTTGTGAGAGAAATGTTGGCTATGCGCCTTACCATTAACTCTTGACTGGTGTAATCCATCTTCGAGCTCTGAGACAATCAATTGGGGGTAGAAGCACTAGACTGCGAGCGCGAGAACGGTTTCGGAATTTCAACAGACGGAGACAGGAACGTATGGATTGTTTCATAAATGTTGAATAAAGTTTTTGAGTTCTGCTACAATAATTTATAAAACGTATGCAAACGTCTTGAGCCACCCCTCATTTCTTCATTTTAGACTATCTTGCAATTTTCATCGAGTCTTGAGGAACAGTTTTCCAGGTTTCCTCATTTGTGGCAAGTTACTGTCCCTCATTCTCAGTTCAGTCCCTGTACCCGAGCAGTTTCAGACGAATGCTTTTAGTTTGTTAAGATCCATAGTGACCTAGGAGTCAATCATGCAAGCATAAAAAAATCATCTAACTTGAGGCATGAACCAGTGAGAACCAGGTGCAGATGATGACAGATGATCAGGTCAGTGATAGGTATACTGGTGATGCTGAATGCTGAGTGGTTGAATCAGATGAGAGGGGAAGTGAGCGTGCTGCACAGATTGTTGCATAAACAACCATTAATTTTTTTTTCTACTTTACTGCCTGTCAAACATTGGTTCCCATTTCTTTAATTGATCCACATCATTTAATATAAAGAAATGAGGAATAGCTGTACTCACTCTCACTCACTCATCATCTATACCGCTTAATCCTGTATTCAGGGTCACGGGGGGCCTGGAGCCTATCCCTATCCTAATCCCGAAATCTCACACATACATAATGAATTAACGCTATCTATTAGGACTATTGCTATATGTGGTCACATGTGGTATGTGGTTGGACTACGGTCTGGAAGGTCCCAGGTTCAAGTCCCACTACCACCAAGTTGTCCCTGTTGGGCCCTTGAGCAAGGCCCTTAACCCCAACTGCTCAGATGTATAATGAGATAAAAAATGTAAGTCGCTCTGGATAAGGGCGTCTGCCAAATGCCTAGATGTAGATGTATCTATGTAATTAATGTACAATGCTTAACAAAAGAATTTACATGGAGGTTTGATTAACCCTTTATAATAACATTTTCATTTAAATAATATTATATATATTAGGTATATATTATATATAAATTATTAGGTAGAATTAAGAATCTTTGCAGACCTATTCATATTTCTTCCAAGAATTAAAACAATTTATGTATTCAAAGAGAATTTAGAAGTGATGCTTAATTCAATACGACAGATTACTTGATTATTAAATTACAATTTTTTGGCTTATTTATTGTTTGCAAAGCGCAATGTCCAGACATATAATATAATTAATAATAATATAATAATAAATATAATATAATATAATATATATATAAATATAATATAATATATGTACTATTAATAATATATGCATATATATAAAAATTAATATAATATATATAATATAATATATGTATAGTAAAATAACATTACTTATATAAATAATAAGTATAATATAATATTATATATATATTAGTGTATATAATATATAGTATAGTGTAATTAATATAATTAATGTAATATAATAATAGTATAAATATATATAATGTAATGTAATGTAATGTATAACAATACAAATACAATACAGTATAGTATAAGGTTAATGTAATGTATATAGTTAAAATATATATATATATTATAGTATATATAATACAAAAATACAATACTACAATATCAATATAGTATACTATAGTATGAATACAATACAATACAGTTGGTATAGTATAGTGTTAGTGTAGTGTAGTGTAATGTAGATACAATGCAATATAGTATAGTATAATGTATGTAATATAATATAAAATAATAGATAAATATTATAAATATCAATACATACAATACAATACATTAGTATAGTATAGTATAATGTAATGTAAATATAATATAATATAGTATACGTAATAATAATAAATATAAATGTATAGTATAAATTAATAATATAATACAATATCAGTAAGTATGTGTAGTGTAGTGTAGTGTAGTGTAATGTTAATAAGATACAATATAGTTAGTAATAGTATAATGTAATGTAATATAATATATATAGTAATAAGGTATAGTTATAAAATATAAATGTAATAGTATAAATAATATAATACCAAAATACAATTACAGTATAGTATATTAATAGTATAGTGTAGTGTAGTGTAGTGTTAATGTAAGTGTAGTGTAATGTCAATACAATACAATATAGTGTAGTATAGTATAATGTAATGTAATATAATATAATATAGTATAGTATAGTATAATATAATGTAATAGTATAATATAATATAATACAATACAGTATAGTATATTATAGTATAGTGTAGTGTAGTGTAGTGTAGTGTAATGTAATGTAATACAATATAGTGTAGTATAGTATAATGTAATGTAATATAATATAATATAGTATAGTATAGTATAATATAATGTAATAGTATAATATAATATAATACAATACAGTATAGTATATTATAGTATAGTGTAGTGTAGTGTGAATTAACAATTAACCAATGTAACACAACCTTGTATAGTATAGCTAACAATATAATATAATATAGTATAGTACAATAAATGTAATAGTATAATATAATAATAAATACAATACAGTATAGTATAGTATAGTATAGTGTAGTGTAGTGTAGTGTAGTGTAGTGTAATGTAATGTAATACAATACAATATAGTATAGTATAATGTAATGTAATGTAATATAATATAGTATAGTATAGTATAATATAATGTAATAGTATAATATAATATAATACAATACAATACAGTATAGTATAGTATAGTATAGTGTAGTGTAGTGTAGTGTAGTGTAATGTAATGTATACAATACAATACAATACAGTATAGTATAGTATAGTATAGTGTAGTGTAGTGTAGTGTAATGTAATGTAATACAATACAATATAGTATAGTATAGTATAATGTAATGTAATGTAATATAATATAATTATAGTATTGTATAGTATAATATCATGTAATAGTATAATATAATATAATACAATACAATACAGTATAGTATAGTGTATAGTGTAGTGTAGTGTAATGTAATGTAATACAATATAGTATAGTATAATGTAATGTAATATAATATAATATAATATAGTATAGTATAATATAATGTAATAGTATAATATAATATAATACAATACAGTATAGTATAGTATAGTATAGTGTAGTGTAGTGTAGTGTAGTTTAATGTAATGTAATACAATATAGTATAGTATAATGTAATGTAATGTAATATAATATAAGTTTTTTGCACAAGATGTAGCACAGGGTAAAGCAGTTACACCCTCATACCACTAGAGGAAGCTTTAGGCTGTAACTACACACAACAGCTCGGAGCATGAGGGAGCACTGACAACAGTTAAAGACAACAAACAACAACAACAACAACAAAAACAACAACAACAACAACCAAAAACACAGAAAACACTTAACACTGCATTCTCACTCACTATATTGCACAACAGTACTCATGTAGTAATTGCAGGCTGTATGTTTGTGACTACTCAGTAAGGATAACTCAACTGAAGACAAGCAAGCTTCGCAAATCAATGCTGAAATAATGCCATTCATTTCACAAGGATTATCCCAGAAGCTAATGATTTACTATTTGTTTACCCCTGATTAACAAGCTTCTTAAAGCATGCAAGATTTATGACCGAAGATGATTTGAAATCTTTTCCGAACAAACCGGGATACATAAATCTACTGATACGGACTCAACATTAGTCATCACTGCGGTGGGCCAAGGAGAAAGTGACAGGGAAATCTGAATTCCAGCGTTGTGTTATATTTAGATGATGGACTTGTGCACTTATAGAACTTTTAATTGGTCATATATTGTTATCTATCTGTTATTTTTACCAGTTATTCTGTGTAGAGTCGTGAGCTTATCCAAGATCCTGGAGCTTATCCAAGGGTCACACACACGATCACACACTATGGGCAATAGACTGTGCATGTTGATAGACTGTGGGAGGAAACCAGAGAACAATAATGTGATGTCTTTGTTTGCAACACTTGCAGGCTCGTTCTTGTAATTTTCTTGAAAAAAAGTTATTTTCTGCAAATAATATACTTTTTACCAGAAAAAAAAAAAAAAAAACCTGTTTAACCCAAATTTGCTTTACAGTCAAAAGGTTTCCATGCACTTTCTAATGGACAGATCATTTCCCATCGCTAATTTAATGATAAACGCTATAAATATCAATCCTGACGAGGTCATGAGTTTCACTGTCGGTGCCGTTATTCTCTCCGCGTGCGCCGTGCTCATGGTGCTTCGATGAAAGCCTGGGGCTACAGTAGCAGAGCCCGAGAGCTGTGTCCTATTTTCACGACGTGTTTTGTTAACCACGCATGTCAACTACTACAACACAACGGCTCATTTTGACCGAGTGACTGGAAGCAAGCCAGAAATCTGTCCCGTGAATTGGCTGCTTGATTTGTAAACCGTCTATACACACTCATTATAAGGTTGTTAGAGTCACTCAGACCCTACAGAGATCTACCTTTAAAATCCATCCCAGGTAATCTGATCCCAAGAAGACAGCTCTAAGTACGGGTATCAACACAGACAAATGTGCCTCATAGACGCACCGTAATCCCTAGGACTCAAATTACAGTACGTCTGAAAGCAACCAGAGGCAGGAATGACCGGTGAATATCCAGTACGTGTAGTGAATTCACCATGTCTATCTAGGGATGTTCTGTTGCTTTAAAGAATAATGACTAAAGGTTAAAGCCATCATCCTTTGAATAGCAGTAGAAAAGAAAGCAAGTATTAATAATGTTAATGACCAAAATGTTTCGGTTTTAGCAGTTATTAAATGATTAATTTGATGCAAAATCTCATCTCAAGATAAGCAATGTCTCTGGTTAAGATGCTGTCTTCTTATACGACCTCTACTGTATATAATATTTTACGTAAAATTGTGAGAGGTGAGATGATAGCAAGTGTCATAGTTATGTATTTAATATTGACTTAATAATGACAGTGCTTACTTTTATTTTTTTGTATATTTACAGCTTTAAAATATTACGTTTTATAATTATTTATAACGAGTAACATATTATTTGAGATTGAGATATATTTACTATACTAAATCAAATCAAATTCAATTCAAATTTTATTTGTCACATACACAGTCATACACAGTACGATATGCAGTGAAATGCTTATACGACCGCTCCGTGACCTTAATTTTTTACAAATGAGAACTATAAAACAAAAACTATAAAACAAGATTCCAGCAAAGTTTCAAAAATATATATAAAATCTGAAGTAGTATACTATACTATAGTACAGTACTACTAGAACTATGTTATAGTTACTATATTACTATAGAAAAGATATTCCTGAGCAAGTCCTATTTTTTTTTATGCTGCATAATAATACCAGATTAATACCCACTCCAGTCTTTCCAATAAAGTTATCCTTGAAAATTGATGCATAACTTGTGCACAAGTACAACAGTCATCCACTAACACCACTTAGTACAGTCCCGACTTTACTCCACATGTTTGGTCCAATAAAGGAGTTCCTGGGAGGCCAGAGTTTCAGATGTGACGCAGCCAGTCTGATCGTCGCTCTGATTTACTGAGAAAACTTTCTACCTTGATGGTGTCCAAGCACTAGTGAAACCCTGGGATGAGTGCACCAGTGTAGCAGGAGATTATATAGAGAAATAAAAGGGAGTTTTTACTCTCATGAGTGTATTCTTTTATTACACACGATCATTGCAAAGTGTGCTCTTGAATTACTCTTGGAGCAATGAGAGGGAAATTCTGATGCAGTGATAGTAAGCGAGTCACTCTATATACACTTATCCCATGCGCATGAACGAACAAAAAAAAGCTAGGAATGTTTTTGTTTTGTTTGTTTTTTCCTTTGTGTGCACAGAGCCACCATGTTGTCCTCCATGTTGTCCTAAAGCAGCATGACATGTGGGTGGAATACCAATTCAAATCTACTTGACTTGAAATGCTTCTTATACGCCTGCTCAACTACTCCGAACGCTCTGCCTTGATTAGCTGCTTTGAACATGAAGTACAGACATCAGTAAAGCAGCGGGGTTGCTTACCGTGCCTTGATTGTATTTCAAAGTGCTAATTACAATCCATTGACACCACGAGCGAGAGACGTGAAGCTGTGATGACGCTAGTGTATCACTGGCATGGAGTACAAATTTTCCTATAGTTTGCTCTTATGTTATTATCTATTTTTTTTTTTTTTAGTTTTTTTCTTTATTGGAGTAAGTAAAGCTACACAGGTGGAGTTTATATATATATATATCCGGCTTCCAGCGTCAATGCTTTCAGTCTACACTGCTAACCAGGAAAATAACTAAAGAGGGCAATAAATGTGCAAAATAATAAAATATGCATATCGCATTACATTATTAAAGGCATTACCACAGAAGCATGTCCATCATCAGAGCCCTCCGGCTAGGTCAGTCGCAGCTCTCGCTCGGTTGGAGGAGGGCTACAGGAGTCTCGTGAAGGGTGATAATGACCCAGGTGTTAAAGTAATCACTGTAGTGTCTGGATCAGTTACTCTCAATTAGCAGAACTGGACTGGATAGCGACGTGTAACCTGCAGTGCATGAAGCGCTTTTCTTTAGCACGTCGCTGGTCTTGATGGAATTCACTACTTTTGATTTGAATCTGATTTAACTTTAAAGGATGACAAAAATAACTTTGCAAGAAATGCTTCACACGAATGATGACTTTTTTTAAATCTGAAACTGTGACAAAAGTGAAATGAAAAAAAAAAAAAAAAAAAAAATGCCACGTTGCATTCGTCTCCTATTTTCACACCCAGCTGGGCACACACACCTGCTCCCAGTGGGATGCTCAGCCATGAGAAGTGTAGCATATGTCTATTTCCAAAATGAAAACATTGATTTAATGCTTTTTGATGAGTTTTGGGCAGGACTCTACAGTATGAAGTCTGAAATTAAAACAGCTAATTTGATTTTAAGAATAATGCATGCACAACTTCTACTTCATTATTCTCTCTCTCACTCCATTCCAAGTCATTACCTCTAGCTGATACGTATTTCCTACAGCGTTTCTACAAATTGTGGAGTTGGTGTTCAACAAATGTTCTACATTTCAGTTGATTATGCTCCGTATGGTTCAGGTGTCATCAGCTGAAGAAAGCACTAAATGACATCAGTACTCAGGAAAAACTACTCAAATCTCATGGATAATGCTTCTCATTTGTGAGGATATATGATATATATGACACGGCAAAAGATAGGTCCGTCTAGTGGAGACGATTTATATCGTGAAATGATATAAAAAAATTAAATGATGCCCAGAAATGATAAAAACCATAAACTCTCCAGTTGACTGCGCAAATAGATATAAAAAAAGAGCAAATATTGCTCTTGATCAGAAACATTCACGAGCATAAATATTGACCCCCTGAACAAGTGAAGTACAGTATTTATCCCACAAGTTGATTACTGACAGCTTGTTGAAGTTCTCGAAACAACCATATCAGAATGTGCTTTTACTGTATGATAAAAAAAAACACTCATTACTTGAGAATAGTAACACTAACTCAGACCACACTGTTCTTAATAATAAATATTTTTATAACCACACTCGCTTACCTACCAAAACATGGTACTGGTGCTAAAAAGTGTCTCACCTAGGTGGAAAAGTGAATTTTACCTAGAATCATAGAACACTAATTTTTTCATAATACTTAATGCGTACTTAATAAATCTCCCAAATCCATGCTTCTTTTTCTGTGAATATACATACACATTTATATTTCTCTTAGGTACTGTAAAAAGAAACGTTTTAGCTTGCTAAATACAATTTCACGCCTTTAATGTCTGTAGTGTCCGTAACTTTTTAAAATCAAATCTTTCAATGATCTTAATTGTGATTGAGATGAAACTTGGCCAATTTAGATTTCACATGAAAAGATATAAACCTGAAAAAGTGTATTATTTTAAAAAGCTAAATTGTTAAGATATATCACAACAACATGAGTTTGACATGGTTACGGACACTACAGATTTTTTTGCTTTTTAAACTTTTGACAAAAACCAATTTGAGCAACAATTTTTACAGATCATATGTTCTTGAAGCTTACACCAATTTTACTATCAAAACTCAAAGAAATATAAATAATTAGCATTTGTCATTATTGTTTGAAGTGAGACAGTATAACGCTGAAAAAAAAATACATGAATAAATAGAATATCAGTACCAATACTGTGTTTTGGCCTGTGTGTTTTATTCCTTACATACATGGCCTTCTGTACAGAAATGTTACTTAATCCCTTTATTTTTTGAGCTTATCTTATTTGGTATATTCAGTATATATATAAAATCAATATTTGCTGTAGGAAAGAGAACAGAACAGAGAGAGAGAGAGAGAGAGAGAGAGAGAGAGAGAGAGTGAGTGAGTGAGTGAGTGAGTGTGTGTGTGTGAGTGAGATAGAGAGAGAGAAAGAAAAAGAGAAAGACACACAAGAGCTTTATATGTTTGTTTTTTTATTGAATCAGGCGTTTTATGCTTTATGCTCTACATTATCTCTCATTACTTGCGTTTACGTCATTAGCAGGACTCTGAACAAACCTGGATAGAGAGAAAAAAAAAAGGAATGAAGGAGGAAGATGATAAAAAATAAAGTTAGAATGTACCCAAAATAAATCTTATTTCCTGTCCACAAGGGATAGGAAAGCATGTCTGCATAAAAATGTCTCACTTACTGTTCACCATGAACACACACACACACACACACACACACACACACACACACACACACACACACACACACACACACACACACACACACACACACACACACACACACACACACACACACACCCTGATCAATGCTTTCACACACTGAGCGGCAACAGCTGCATACAAACAGATCTCACACATCCCACACTCCACTGCAGGTCTGTTCCCGGTTAAACCAGGCAGGCCTGTAGACCCCTTCAAACAGGTTTTGAAAAAAAAAAAGTACTGTATATATGGCTCAGGATTGTGCAGGATAGAATGACATATCCTCTTTTTCAGCACAACCTAGGGAATATGATGAAGGGAATTTTATTGTTATTTTAACCAAATATACAAAAAATGATATAAAATGGCCAAAGAAGTCGCACAGATGCACATGCTCACATGTTTTTCCTGTTGTTTACTGGTTGTTTTTATGACCAAATAATAATGATATGCTCATTTTGACAGTTTTGCATATTCCATGCGATGTTATTCCTGGAGTGTTACTTTTATGCCCTGAAAATTTTAACATATTCAATTCAATTCAATTTTATTTGTATAGCGCTTTCAACAATTGACATTGTCGCAAAGCAGCTTTACACAATCAAAAGAAGTAATATTTTGTATGAAATGTGAGTGTGTATGAATCAAAATGATGAGTGTCCCTGATGAGCAAGCCGAGGGCGACGGTGGCAAGGAAAAACTCCCTGAGATGGTAATAGGAAAAAACCTTGAGAGAAACCAGACTCAACAGGGAACCCATCCTCATCTGGGTGATAACGGAGAGCAGGGATTGATCAGCATCATACTGTGTAAGACTGGAAGTTCAGTATAACAGGAGATGTGTTTAAATTTAATTTAATTAAAAGGAGTCCAGTTTGTTCCTGGAGGCTCAGGTAGACTGTAGGAAATTCCAGTCCTGAACTATCGAATAACTGAAGTCACAGGTCCCCAGAGAACATCTGTCTGCATCAGTCGAGGACAGGACAGTCCTCGTGGAAACCAACCCCAGCCACCACACACATCCCAGGCACGGGGCATCCATGCGACGAGATCTCTATATATTTTAACAATCTCTATATATTTCAATCTCTATATATTTTAATATATAGATCTCTCCCTCTCTCTCTCTCTGTCTCTATATATATATATATATATATATATATATATATATATATATATATATACATATACATACACACACACACACACACACGCACATATACATATACACATATACATACACACACACACACTCACCTAAAGGATTATTAGGAACACTATTGTCACGGACTAACCGGAGATGAAGCAGAAGACTTAGCAGTTAGCCCTGTAGCGTGGATGGTAAACCCAAACGCGGAAGTAGCGCGAGTAGGCAGGATAACCACGCTAGTTATTCTTAGAACTCTCCCGAAGCGAGAGCAAGAGTTTACACAAATAAACCCGCGTTCTAAATACACACACCCAATCGGAAGCGATAACCCAAGAAAGTGAGTACTCACGTTTGGACGAGCGAGGCATCGGCGATAGCATGGGCATAACTCAATGACTGAGCGATGTGATGCGTCATCTTGTTTCCTTTTATGCTTCCTGAAACCCGACCGTATTACTTCCGGGTCCTAGTGCCGGTTGTGTTATGAGTGTGCATGACAGTACCCCCCCGTCCAGGACCGACTCTCGACGGTCCTGGGGTGGAGGATACCCGACGACGGTAGTCCCGGATGAGTTCGGGGTCTAAGACAAACCGAGCCGGAATCCAAGATCTCTCCTCGGGGCCGTAACCTTCCCAATCCACCAGGTACTGGAGCCCTCTGCCCCGAGGACGTGAGTCAAGGATCCGGCGAACGGTGTAGGCGGGACCACCCTCAATCATACGGGGAGGAGGAGCAGGGTGGGTGGGTGGAACCATAGGTGAGGTGATGAAGGGTTTGAGCTGGGAGGTGTGGAATACCGGATGGATCCGGAGCGCCGCAGGCAGCTGGAGCCGGTAGGTGACAGGGTTAATCCGGAGGTTGATGCGGTATGGTCCGATGAATCTGGGTGACAGTTTCCTTGACTCAGTCTGCAGGTGTAGGTTTTTTGTCGATAGCCATTCCTTATCACCTACTTGGTACATTCGTCCCGGTGGGTGTCGACGGCGATGTTGCAGGGTGTAACGGCGGTTGGCCTTTTGAATGGCGTGGTTTGCTTGTCTCCAAAGCTGTCGACACCGGCAAACCAACTGTTGGGCCGACGGCACCTCCACCTCCGGTTCTTGATGGTCGAACATCGGAGGTTGGAAGCCGTAGCATACCTCAAATGGGCTTAGGTTGGTGGCAGAAGATAGGTGGAGGTTGTGGGACAGTTCAGCCCAAATGAGGTAGCGGGCCCAGGAGCACTGGCGATCAGCAATGAAGCATCTCAGGTAGCGCTCCAGTTGTTGGTTGGTTCGCTCCGTCTGACCGTTAGTCTGTGGATGGTAACCGGAGGACAGACTGCAGGTGGAATTGATCAGACGGCAGAAGGCCTTCCAGAACCGGGACGTGAACTGGGGCCCCCTGTCCGAGACGATGTCCTTTGGGAACCCATGCAGGCGGACTACGTGCTCTAATATCAGCTCAGCTGTCCTTTTAGCTGACGGGAGGCCGGAGAGGGCCACCAGGTGAACAGCTTTGGAGAACCGGTCGACGATGGTGAGGATGGTGTCCCTTCCTTCCGAAACCGGCAGGCCGTGATGAAGTCAACGGCAATGTGTGTCCAGGGTCGGCGGGGAACCGGGAGTGGTTGAAGTTCCCCGGGTGATGGTCTGTTGCTGTCCTTGGACCTGGCACACACTGGGCACGCCTGGACGAACTCATCTACGTCCTTTTTCATACTGGGCCACCAGAAAGCACGTTGTACAAACAGTAGGGTCCGCCGTTTCCCGGGGTGTCCTGAAAGGGGGGAGGAGTGTCCCCACTGGAGTACTTCGGCCCTGATGGCATTGGGGACATAGAGTCGGCCAGGCGGCACACCTGCTGGTTCGGTCTCCGTAGCTTGTGCCTGGCGAACCCTCGTTTCCAGGTTCCACCTGAGCGGTGCGAGGATCTTGGTGGGTGGCAGTACAGGTGCGGGGTCCGCCCGGGGGACGTCTTCCTCGTGTTGTCGGGAGAGGGCGTCGGCTTTGGTGTTCTTGGACCCCGGGCGGTATGACAGGTGGAAATTGTAATTCCGAAGAATAGTGCCCACCGCGCCTGTCTGGGGTTCAGCTGTTTTAAAGTGCGGATGGTGATGAGGTTTGGTGGTCGGTCCAGACGATGAACGGCTCTCTGGCGCCCTGGAGCCAGTGTCGCCATTCCTCCAAGGCCCACTTTATGGCCAGCAGCTCGCGGTCCCCTACTCCGTATCGCTGCTGAGTGGCGTCAAATTTCTTGGAGAAAAAACTGCAGGGGTGCAGTTTTTGGTCTGGACCTCGCTGGGAGAGAACAGCCCCGGCGCCCACATCCGAAGCGTCCACCTCCACAACGAATGGTTTGTCAGCATCCGGGTGAAGGAGGATGGGAGCAGTGGTGAAGCGGCGACAGAGTTCATGGAAGGCAGAGACGGCAGTTGGGGTGAGGTTGAAGGGGTGAGATGATGGGCGGGTCAGAGCGGTTAGTGGCGCTGCAACGGTACTGTAGTCCCGGATAAAGCGGCGATAGAAATTGGCAAACCCGAGAAATCTCTGGAGCTGTTTAAGAGTCTTGGGTAGGGGCCAATGACTCACAACTTCCAGTTTCTGCGGGTCCATGGCCACACCCTGGGGCGAGATGACAAAACCCAGGAACGTGGTGGAGCGCTCGTGGAAAGCGCACTTCTCCAACTTACAGTACAGCTGGTGGGCGAGCAATCTCTTTAGAACCGCTCTGACATGCTGGATATGCTCGTTGACAGTTCGGGAGTAGATGAGGATGTCGTCAAGGTAGACGAACACCCAACGGCCTAACATGTCTCTGAGAACGTCATTAATGAACTGTTGGAAAGCGGCAGGTGCGTTGCAGAGACCAAACGGGATGACCAGACTTTCGTAGTGTCCTGTAGGGGTGATGAAGGCCGTCTTCCACTCATCGCCCTCTCTGATGCGCACCAAGTTGTAGGCGCTCCGGAGGTCCAACTTAGTGAAGATGGTGGCACCAGAGAGGGCGTCCAGGGCAGAGTTGGTAAGAGGCAGTGGATGTCGGTTTTTTATGGTAATATTGTTGAGCCCCCGGTAATCGACACAGGGACGTAGACTACCATCGCGTTTTTTCACGAAAAAGAACCCCGCAGCGGCAGGTGAGGAGGAGGGCCGGATGGTACCATGGCGAAGTCCGCTGGAAACATACTCCTCCATCGCCTGCATCTCGGTGTTGGACAATGAATAGAGATGGCCGCGGGGTGGTGTCGCACCTGGCTGAAGATCGATCGCCAGGTCGTATGAGCGATGAGGAGGTAGATGGGTAGCGCGTCTTTTTTAAAAGACTTCAGCCAGGTCCCGGTAGTCTAGCGGGATTTTGTCTGTGTCGACATCGGGGGCCTCGGACTCCCTAGAGCACGTCCCAGCCTCGGCCCGTAGGCAAAGCTCAGTGCAGGTCGGCCCCCATTGTAGGATCCGGCTTTGGGTCCAGGATATGAGCGGGTCATGTTGCAGCAGCCAAGGGTGTCCGAGGATGATGGGTGGTGATGAAATGGTGGTGGTGTGAAACTGGATCTGTTCTCGATGCTGGTTGATGATGAGGGTGATAGGTTGGGTTTGAAAGGAGATGGGGCTGGAGGAGAGAGGCCGACCGTCGACTGATGTAATGGTTACAGGCTGGGATAACGCCTCGATCTTTATCCCCAATTTTTTGGCATAGGAAGAGTCAATGAAGTTACCGGCTGCCCCGGAGTCGACGAACGCGGTACTTCCGACCCGTTTGTGGCCAAACTGGAGATGTACTTTCACCGTGAGACGGGAATCACTGGTCAGGGTGGTGGAGAGGGACATGGGACCCGGTGAGTTCCTCCCATTTCTCACCGGGGCTGCGCGTTTCCCGGCCGCAGAGGACAGATGGCCCGATGATGTGCAGAAGATCCACAATACGCGCAGAGCCCCTCTCTAAAGCGGCGTTCCCGTTCTGCAGCGGTTAAGGAGGCGCGCCCTAATTGCATGGGTTCCCCGGCTCCTGTGTCAACCACGGCGGGAGGTGGAGTACCGACGGTCCTGGTGGGTGCTGCGGTGAATGAGGCGTGGACTTCTGGAACTGGAGAGCGGGAGAGGAAGGGCGTGGTGTGAGGTAGTGCTGTCATGGTGGGTGGCAGGGTACGGGGAGCTGGCTTGGGGCGAACGAGCAGCCATTGGTCGATCCGGAGGGCGAGTTGAATTAAACCCTCCAAGGTCGCTGGAAGCTCTCGTCCGGCGAGCTCGTCTTTTATCCGTGCAGCCAGTCCCTCGTAGTAGGCCGTCCGGAGTGCGAAGTCTCCCCAGTCGGTCTGTACGGCGAGAGTGCGAAACTCCGCGGTGTAACGGCTCACGGACGACCCTCCCTGCTTTAGATGGTATAATTTAGAGTCGGTCTCCACCTCAGCAGCCGGATGTTCAAAGGTGAGTTTCAGCTGGCGGGTGAACTCGGTGTAGGAGTAGGCGACATCTGAGTCTGAACGAAGAACCGCCGTGGCCCACTCAGCTGCCTGCCCGGATAGCAACGAAACGAGAAGAGCAATGCGCAGTCGGTCTGTGGAGTATCTGGTGGAATTAAACTCAAACACAAGATCCAATGCAGTTAGAAAAACACTGCACTTCCCATCCGTGCCATTCCATTTATCCGGTAAAGATAGAAAAACATCAGAAGGTGGAGAGGGAGTTGGCGGCGCAGCAGCCGCTGCGATGGGCGTGGCCACAGCCGGCTGAGCGGCCGCCCCGCGGAGGATCGCATTCTCCTGTCGCAGCTCCGCCACCTCGCGGCGCAAGGCCGCGACGCCCTGGAGCTCCGTGCGGAGCGATGCGACTTCACCACGGAGCTGATCGATCAGCTTAGCATGCCGGTCAACCACATCGCAGAGGTGAGCAAACTCCGCTGGGTTTACTGCCGGTGGCTCAGTCATTCTGTCACGGACTAACCGGAGATGAAGCAGAAGACTTAGCAGTTAGCCCTGTAGCGTGGATGGTAAACCCAAACGCGGAAGTAGCGCGAGTAGACAGGATAACCACGCTAGTTATTCTTAGAACTCTCCCGAAGCGAGAGCAAGAGTTTACACAAATAAACCCGCGTTCTAAATACACACACCCAATCGGAAGCGATAACCCAAGAAAGTGAGTACTCACGTTTGGACGAGCGAGGCGTCGGCGATAGCATGGGCATAACTCAATGACTGAGCGATGTGATGCGTCATCTTGTTTCCTTTTATGCTTCCTGAAACCCGACCGTATTACTTCCGGGTCCTAGTGCCGGTCGTGTTATGAGTGTGCATGACAACTATACTAATACGGTGTTTGACCCCCTTTCGGCTTCAGAACTGCCTTAATTCTACGTGGCATTGATTCAACAAGGTGCTGAAAGCATTCTGTAGAAACGTTGGCCCATATTGATAGGAGAGCATCTTGCAGTTGATGGAGATTTGTGGGATGCACATCCAGGGCACAAAGCTCCCGTTCCACCACATCATAAAGATGCTCTATTGGGTTGAGATCTGGTGACTGTGGGGGCCATTTTAGTACAGTGAACTTATTGTCATGTTCAAGAAACCAATTTGAAATGATTGGAGCTTTGTGACATGGTGCATTATCCTGCTGGAAGTAGCCATCAGAGGATGGGGACATGGTGGTCATAAGGGGATGGACATGGTCAGAAACAATGCTCAGGTAGGCCGTGGCATTTAAACGATGCCCAATTGGCACTAAGGGGCCTAAAGTGTGCCAAGAAAAGATCCCCCACATCATTACACCACCACCACCAGCAGCCTGCACAGTGGTAACAAGGCATGATGGATCCATGTTCTCATTCTGTTTATGCCAAATTCCGACTCTACCATTTGAATGTCTCAAATTCAATTAAATTGTAGCCTCTTTTTCCTATTTGTAGTGGAGATGAGTGGAACCCGGTGGGGTCTTCTGCTGTTGTAGCCCATCCGCCTCAAGGTTGTGCGTGTTGTGGCTTCACAAATGCTTTGCTGCAGACCTCGCTTGTAACGAGTGCTTATTTCAGTCAAAGTTGCTCTTCTATCAGCTTGAATCAGTCGGCCCATTCTCCTCTGACCTCTAGCATCAACAAGGCATTTTCGCCCACAGGACTGCCACATACTGGATGTTTTTCGCTTTTCACACCATTCTTTGTAAACCCTGAAATGGTTGTGCGTGAAAATCCCAGTAACTGAGCAGATTGTGAAATACTCAGACCGGCCCGTCTGGGACCAACAACCATGCCACGCTCAAAATTGCTTAAATCACCTTTCTTTCCCATTCTGACATTCAGTTTGGAGTTCAGGAGATTGTCCTGACCAGGACCACACCCCTAAATGCATTGCAGCAACTGCCATGTGATTGGTTGATTAGATAATTGCAGTAATGAGAAATATATATATTGTGTGTGTTAATAGTCATTGACCTATGCTGTGTTGCAGGGTTTTATCGGTTAAATCTCTTGTTTCAATTCCCAGCAAATAAGACACAAGGACATGACCAATATTATTTCCTTGTTTGGTCATAATGGACAATATGTTGGAGATAGATCAGAAATTTTCTGAAAAAACATTTACGAAAACATTTTGCAACACACCCAGACACACACACACACCCAGACACACACACCCAGACACACACACCCCCAGACACACACACCCCCAGACACACACACCCAGACACACACACACTCACACCCCCAGACACACACACCCCCAACACACACACCCCAGACACACACACAGACACACACACCAGACACACACACACACACAACACACACACACACCCAGACACACACACACACACACACACACACACACACACCACACACACACAACACACACACACACACACACACAACAATGTACAGAAAACATAATATTCCCAAATTTCCTTTGCTTTGTGTTTGCATAATAATAATAATAATAATAATAATAATAATAATATAATAAATAATAATAATAAACAACAACAACTATTATTTATTTATTTATTATAATTTTTTAAATATTTTTTGTCTTTTTGTAATGTTGTTTCTTTTCAAGGCCATCATATTGTATTTTTACCCATCATAGACAAGGATTTGTAATGTGTGTGCAGACTGAACATTATTTGATCCAGTGTGTGCTATTTTGAGCTGGCTAATAAAATATTTTGTAATTTCAGTGAGCGCTCATATAAAGAATATATGCCCATGATTTCAAGACTAAATTGAACAAGTACTCTTGTGTTATTTTCTCTTCTCTCTTCAAGTTAACTTGCAGTTCTATCCCTAAAATTCAGTCATTTTAGGGACTAGCAAAAAAAGTAAAGCTGTATCTCAGGCTAAGATACTATTTTGTTCAGTTTTCATATTGTGTAAAAGGTTTAGTGGCTTATTTGGAAATGGATACTATTTAATTCATAATGTAGAGTAATATTTGTGTTTTTCATTCAAAAACTCAAAGTGCATTGTACAGTGTCTTTGAGTTTATTTACAATAAGATGTATTTATAAAAGGTGGGATTATAGTGTCAAGTACTGTGGTGAAACTCTTGTGTAAGTTCTAAGAAGTCTATAGTTTAAAAACCAATGAACACACACACACACACACACACACACACAGAGTTCCGACTATGAATTTTTATTACAGTAAACAGGGCGGATATTTTAATTTAACTACAGTGAGGAAATAATCACCTCATGAAAAATGGGTCTCTCTTACAACACTAGGTTCACCCAAAATATTTTCTTGTTTAAGGAAAAAAAAATAGAAATCTAAACAGAAAAAAAAAAGAAAAACAATTGCAAGAACATTCCTTTTTTATGCTATCAAAATAAATCAATACATTTTTAAAGAATCTCACCTCTAACAGCTCAATGAGCCTTGGAATATATTTTCTGTAACAATAGAGGATTGAAATGATGAAATTAGACATAAAGGCTACAATATGAACACTGAACCCAGTCCCTCTGTTGAGATCATTAGTGTTTTACAAATGGCGTGTTTCTTTAATAAGATTGGGAGCAAACTGGTGATACTGCTGAGCTCTAATGGCTGAGCAGACGCTCTGGAGAGCCGTGAAAAGTGTGCACTGCATTTAAACATTGCACTATAAGTCTTTTAACAACTATGCACTATATACAGCCATGGAACAATATATTAATTTACTAAATCAACTGTTTGGACCAATATCATTATTTGCACCCTAAAAAATGCTGGATAAATATTGGACCAACTACATGCTGGGTTAATTTAACCCAGCAAAATGGGGTATTTATTTAACCCAGCAAGATGGGTAAAATATTCATTCCAAATGCTAGGTCATATTTAGCTATAATGCTGGGTTAATTCTACCTCACAAATAGGTTATTATTATTTTTATGTTTTACATGTCTATTGGTAAAACAGTTTAAACAGTTAAATTACTTTAATATACTGATCTATTCCAAAAAACACTTTAAGTTTGGCAAACCATACATACTGTATATGCAACAAACAGCACCTAATTAAATGGTACAAATCATAGAAAAAATATTTATATTCATTTTTCAAAAGCACAAGATCAGATCATACAAAACAAGTTAAACAGCGACATCATTACGATACTGAGAAGCACTAATGCCTGAGAGCAGTGCTGGTCATTATCTCCCAACATCAGGATGCAGGGGTTCGGCCTTGACACTTCAGCGTGCTGGAGATGTTCCACAGTGTTCGTTCCAACTTTAGAAAGAAAGAAATTAAAGAAAGTAAAAGTTTATGGAAAAAACGAGAGGGTTGGCTAGTATACATATTTGTATGAATATTAGTGTTTTGTAACACCTCAGCTTTTTTATATGTGGTTGCTAACGCTAGCAACCTAGTTAAATGCTAGCGTCATGCTGGCACTACAGTCAACAGTTTAGCTTTCATTCATCACTTCACCACCTTCATACACCTTGCAAGCATTCTACCAAGAAAGCTAAAACAGCTCAGACATTTTTGCAGTTTCTTTCATACACAGGTGGGTTTCTTTTGGTTTGACTAGCTAGCAGCCATTGTCAGATAAACTAGCATGTTATGGCGCAGACCAGGCTGAAAGTTTGAGTGCAACGTTAAACACAGTAATAAATGTTACATTACATACAGTGAACAAATTCAGCCATAGGTGAGTGAAAGTGTGTATACCGACCTCATACTGAACGTTTACATTTCCTCTTAAATGCGTGAGGAGGAAGAAAAAAAGACACGAAGCTGACACAGCCACTGAATACACCGGTGAACTTCGGGGGAGGGGCGGTCTTGTCTGTGATGTTAGCTGTCACTAGCTAACCCAACTCCAACCCAGCAAGCTGGGTTAAACAAAAAGTCCCCAATTCACTGTAAATAACCCAGAAAAATGACCCAACAGAGGCAACCCAGCGTTTGGGTAGTAAAAACAACCCAGAGTGTGGCAATGAATTTTGTAGTATAATACAAGAAGCATCCAAAACAAACATTCTCATTGATCCCCAAAGGCATTCTGTTTTTGCATGACCTCATACTTCACACCGCACCACTTGCACATTACAGGAACTCAGCTGGGAGTTATTGCCACATCCCTGTCTGGTCCCAACCTCGCCACGTTTTTGCCTCTTTTAGGTCATTAAAAGAGTTCCTGGGAGGCCAGGCATACTGAGAAAACTTTCTACCGTGTATCCAAGCACTAATGAAACACTGGGATGAGTGCATTAGTGCAGCAGGCGATTATATAGGAGAAATAAAGGAGTTTTAACTCTTGTAATTGTGTTCTGTTATTCTGCACAATGTGTGCAAAGTCGAGTCTGACTTGAACACCCCTTGATTCTTCAACACACTTCATTTCATAATACTTTTCACCTTATGCCTTAAAGCCAGTACAAAAAAAAAAAAACGTTGAAAACACTTAACATTCAATCAGTTAAAATTGCATATGCAAATAAATAAATGCATGTAAAAATATATATATATATAAAAAAACACCCTAATTTAGTAAACAGTAATTTCAAATAAACGTACGATTTTCTGAATTTTTTTTTTTTTCAGTTTTGTTTGCACTTGCAAATTAATATTACATTTAACATTTGTAGTTTTTCATTTACTATTTCTTTAGTTAACATAGTCAGCTAATGTCCCAGCTGAAATAACTGTCAGATAATAAATTTTTATATCTCCTTCTGTTTCACTCCACTGTTTTAGTGTCTATGTAAAAATCACTCACTCATTATCTATATCACCTTATCTTGTACAGATACAGGGTGGCGTGGGGCCTGGAGCCTATACCAGGAGACTTCTGGCATTGAACATGGTGCCAATTCATCACAATTCAGCATGTCTATGTAAATGATGTGGCCTAAACAAGACACATCCTCCAGCTACAGTAGGTGAAGCCGAACAACAGGGTCAGGAAAGACACCGAGCAGGAACCCTAAGGTTAGATAAGCGGTGTAATATAGTTGTAAACACATTGTGATAATATTCACCATTGGGACAAGGCTATTTTTGACAGTTAGAATGAGTATGATAAAATGACGTTGAGACAGAATGAAACAAATGCAATTATAATTGCAATTAAGTCCACGCACACAGACCCAGAGTGGGAATCGAATCTTCAACCATGGAGGTGTGATGCCACAGTGGTTTATTATTATTATTATTATTATTATTATTATTATTATTATTATTATTATTGTTATTGTTATTATTACCCTTTGATTTTTGTTTTTTTCAGTGCATAACAGTGGCGGCCGGTCAATACGGGGCGCAGGGACGCCGCCCCCCCTTAAAGTTAGGCAGAGAAGAATGCTCCTTTAACATGTAATTATTTAACATAATAATTATGTATTTTAATAATGAAATAAAGTACAATATTCTGCTATATTTCTTAATATAATTTATTTGCAATTAAAACAAATCTAAACTGTATTACGTTCATTTGTGTTTGTGTACGCGGGCCGCCGGACAAACGAGTGTCTATGTAGAGGCGCGTACATTTCTGAAAAGCATGTGACTTGAGGCTGAGCTCTGATTGGATTTTGTCAAATCATCCTTCCAGCGCAGCACTGTGCGCCCTGAACCCGCCCACTTTTGTTCTTAGCGAATCAATATGGTTTTTGAATATTTGGGCTCATGTGATTGGACCATTCTCAACGAGTCTTTTCCAGCATTTCTTACGGCAAGCGGAGCTGCTGACTGGATGCGATGTGAGTCAGGCCTTTATTTTATACTAGTAGTAATGACGCTTAATCACCTGGTAAATGGCTATTTACAGGCGAGCATTAAAAGTTTAATTTTGTTTTTGTTTTTTTGCACCAGCCGGCACTGGTGCATAAGTATTTCTGATTTTGACATCATGACACGTGAATAAGACATTGAAGCAGGGACTCAGTAATTCAAAGCAGACATTAAGAGACTAATCTTATTTTTGGACCAGCTTCAACCTACACTTCCAGCAATGATGTCCAAGAGCCAACAGTGTCTCCTTGAAGCCATGTTTGTTTTCTGGTCCACTTTACTTCCTCTCCCTGTCTGAATTCTGTCTCTCTTCGTTCTCTCTGTCTCTCGGGGCTCTGCAGGCACAGTGGGCAGTTGTGATTGTGAAGCTCTGCACTTGGAGATAATAGACTTTTAATGAATGGAGCTGGAGAAGAAGCAGCTGATTTACTATCAAGGCAGCACCGTGCCAGCCAATAACGTGGCTTCACAATGGGCTTTATCACAGCCAAGCTGCTGAAAAGCTCATTTAGAGTCGACACAGTATGAGCCGGCCCGATAGAGGCAGAGAATTACGAGAGCCAGCGCTTCCTTTTATTTCTTTAAAAAATTTTTTGTTTGTCTTTGTTTGTACCTACAATGCAAAATGTGTAACTGTTAGTGAATGGCCAGCAAGAAAAACAGGATCCATCCCACTGACAAAGAAGGTCTGGCTTGTTTCAGATAACAGGCTAATATGAGCTCTGTAGCACCATGATATGAGGCGACATGAATGGAACCATGGAGTAGTGTTGAGGAAACATGAGTCGTCAGCTGTCACTGAGGGTAACAACATGTAGGATGGTGCTTAAGCTGATTTTTTAAAAAAATTTTTTTACACTTTTAAAAATGCTACTGAAGATGGAGCTCAGTGAAATACAAGTCCCAAGTTTCACAGCAGGACACGAGAGCGATAAAAGGAGAAACGATCGCTGGAGAAGAAGTGAGAGAGAGAGAGAGAGAGAGAGAGAGAGAGAGAGAGTTGGCATGAGAGGGCCTAAAGAGAGCAGTTATCACTTTACACCCACACTAATCATTTGCAATTAACACAATTAATCAGAGCACTTTCAGTGTGTGTGTGTGTGTGTGTGTGTGTGTGTGTGTGTGTGTGTGTGTGTGTGTGTTTCTCTCCATTACATATTTTCCAATGCTCTGTGGTGACAAAATATTGAGTGGAACAAACACAGAACTGACACTGCATCTGCAAATATGCTCGCCAATAAAACTGTATCCAACAGACACACGAGATGGTTTTCTACTTGATTTTCCAGATCATTATTGATGTCGATCATCTTCGGTGTCAAAAGCAAGGACAAGTGCACCATCATCCTTTGTAACAATCTGACTATCAAAACACGCTGCAACTGATTATTATTATTATTATTAGTAGTAGTAGTAGTAGTAGTAGTAGTATTGTCATATATATAAAGTTTTATGCAGCCTGTACATTTAGTATGCTAATTAGACCCAGCCTCTCTTTCATGGCACCGAGATCACATGACCTGAGACGTCATTATGATTTTCTTCTAAACAACCATCATGGCGGACACAGAGCCGACTCGCAGGCTGTTTACTGAATCCGCCAAGAAAAATCTTCACTTGTTTGGGTTTCCGACATCTTGTTTTGTTTTTAAACCTTGTCACGTGACCGTTGTATTTGCATACTCATTAATATTCATCAGTGTACACAGAAATCAGCCTAGTCTGTGTTTAATTATTTCAGTGTTCTTACGACACATTGCTTTTGCCACAGTGACTTTATTTCTTCTCTTCAAATTACACATGTAGTATAAATTTGGAGAACCGTGTGTGGTCTGTGTGTCAATCTTTAAAAGGTAAATCACACATTATGAATAAGCCATATTAATAAAAAAGCATCCAGTCGGAACACCTTTATAAAAAACATTCTATCACCTTGGGTTGAACAAAATAATCCATTAACCAACCCATTTAAGATAAATAAGATAAAGACCACAAATCTTAATGAACCCAATTAAAAAAAAAAAAAAAAAAAAAAAA